>CM062810.1:992485323-992600323 GCA_031772625.1 Pinus tabuliformis | reverse complement strand
AAGGGGGGAGCCCATGGCAACACCACAAGTCTGTTCAAAGAATTCACCCTCGAAACAGAAGAAAGTGGAAGTGAGACAGATCTCAACCAGATGCGCGGTATCGGGATCTGTTAGGCGATAGATCACTTCCAAGGCCTCCTTTATAGGGATGCAAGTATAAAGAGAGACCACATCAAAGCTAATGAGAATGTCCTCAGGGTCCAGCCTAATGTCCTTAAGCTCCTTAATGAAGGACGCGGAGTCCTTAACAAAGGACTCAGTGCGGCCGACAAGGGGCTTAAGTTTAAGGGCAAGGAACTTAGCAAGAAGGTAGGTAGGACCACCAATGGTGTTGACGATAGGCCTTAGAGGGGCCCCTTCCTTGTGGATCTTAGGTAACCCATAGATCCTAGGAGTAACCATGGGGTGTTCATTAAAGCCAGCCTTGCGCTCTTGAGATCTGAAATTAACAGGGTCAGGAGAGACCTCTGTCGTTTCTCTCATGATCTTCTGGGTTTGCACTTGGAACTTTCGAACTTGATCTCCCCCTCCCTATGGGCCAGAATAGATGCATGTTCGGCATTAAAATCATTGCGTTTGGAGGAGATCAGGGGACAAAAGCAAGCTGCGAAGTTTCAGAGTCTAGCTCGGAAATCTACTGGTGGTGAATCAGCGGATGAGTTTTCCATGAGCCGCATTTCTGCTGGTCAAAAGTCGGCCCTCCGTTCTTGGGTGTCTTTCTCCTCTCCCATAGCAGGTCAATGGACCTCTGGGGAGCGCTCTGTTGTTCCTTCGCCTCATCCCAGGCAGCCTTCTCATTCTGTTTCGTATTCTGTTTGCGAAGCGGAGGAATCTAGCTCGTCTGGGGTTGTTCGTTCGTCGGTTCAGGTTTCCAGGGCAGCAAGCGACTTGGTTGGCACTATGGTTCCAGTGTGCGCAGATCCCTCTGGTTCTCCAGCTCATCATAAGCGTAATGGTAGTACTGCAGACGGAGAAGGTTTTGTCTCTCCTTCTCAAGATCAGGGTTCGATTAATCCTGATAGTGTTCATTTGTCCGCGTTCAAGTGGCCGTCTGTCTGCACGGGATCCGTTGACCGGTGTGGTGACGCTGCCAGCCGTAAGGTAAGATCGTCGTTGACCAGGCCTGGTCGTTTGCATCATTCTGTGGGCAGGAAGCCGTCTGTCCGCAAGGTTAATCCTTCCGGTGAGTGTGTTAAACCTGCGTTTAATAATTGCAGCGATTGTAATCATAACGATAACCATTATAGCGATTGCATTAACATCCAAAACGGTAGTTTTAATAAGTTATATACGCATAGCTGTAGTAATTACAATAGTATGAGCATTAGTAAGAACGTTTTTAGGGCTGATAGCAATCGTAATATTTACATTAGTATTATGGATGATAGGTCTCATGAGGATCGTATCAATTATAGCGATGACAATAACAACGAAAACGATAATTTTGATAAGTTATATACGCATCGCAGTAATAGTTACGATAGGAAGATCATTAATAAGAACGTTTTACATAATAGTGATAGCGTTAATATAAATGATGCGGATAGGAATGGTAATATTAACATTAGTATAATGAATGATAAGAAACGTAATATTATCTTTGGTGTGGATAGTAATAAAATTGAGTCTTGTAATATTAACATGAGTATAATGGATGATAAGAATCATAATATTAACTTTGGTGTGGATAGTAATAAAATTGAGTCTTATGATAATATTAATGGTTTATTATTTAATTGTAATATTAATAATAATATTAACTATAATATCATACGTGAGGATAATAACATGATTCTTGTTAACAATAACAATAATAATATTATTAATTATTCATATATGGATAATAACAACAAGAATAATAATAATAGTATGAATTACAATATTTATAATGTTATACAGGAGAATAATAATAATAGGATGAATAATATTCATTCTATTAATAGTATGAATGATGTTGGTTCGGATAATAGTTTGAGCGTGGACCCGGTTATTCCTCCCCCCTCTTCCCGAAATAATAAGGTTGTTAACCTTTCTAGTTTTTCTTTCTCCCCTTCTGTTTTTAGCCTTTTAAGCAAGGGTTTGAACTTTGCCCTTGCCCCTAGAAGCATCCCAGTGGACGACATTATTTGCGACGTAGAATTCGGGATCAGAGATCTTCCGGATAATATCAAGGACACTATTAGACAGGATTGTGCTGTCGTCCTTAGAAAGGCTAAGCCCCCTCGGAAGAACCTCAGCAATGAGGAATTCTCTGCCCTGAAATCCTTAAATCAGAACGAAGATATTGTCGTTCTGAAGGCTGATAAAGGAGGGGCTACGGTCATCCTTGACAAGGATGATTACCGTAAGAAGATGTTAGATCATCTTCACAATAGTGGCAGTTATAAAAAACTGCCCAAGAACCCTCTGAAGAAGATTTCTAGGACGGTGGCTCTCGCCATCAGGTCTAGTGGCTCAGTGAGTTCCCTGAGCCATAAACTCATTGAGAGCAGTCCCATTACTCCTAGGATCTATGGGTTACCTAAGATCCACAAGGAAGGGGCCCCTCTAAGGCCTATCGTCAACACCATTGGTGGTCCTACTTACCTTCTTGCTAAGTTCCTTGCCCTTAAACTTAAGCCCCTTGTTGGCCGCACTGAGTCCTTTGTTAAGGACTCTGCGTCCTTCATTAAGGAGCTTAAGGACATTAGGCTGGACCCTGAGGACATTCTTGTCAGCTTTGATGTGGTCTCTCTTTATACTTTCATCCCTATAAAGGAGGCCTTGGAAGTGATCTATCGCCTAACAGATCCCGATACCGCGCATCTGGTTGAGATCTGTCTCACTTCCACTTTCTTCTGTTTCGAGGGTGAATTCTTTGAACAAACTTGTGGTGTTGCCATGGGCTCCCCCCTTTCCCAGATTGTTGCGAATCTTTTTATGGAAGATTTCGAAGCCAAAGCTTTGGCCTCGGCTCATCTCTTTCCCAAGCTTTGGAAAAGGTATGTGGATGACACTAACGTCATCTGATCCCATGGCCAAGAGGAGCTGGATCACTTCTTCAATCACCTCAACGGTCAGTCCTCTGCCATTAAGTTCACCATGGAGAAAGAGGTCAATGGTTGCCTCCCCTTCCGGGATATTCTTATTTCTAAGAATAAGGATGGCTATCTCTCCCACTCTGTGTTCCGGAAGAAAACGCATACTGAGCAGTATCTTCATGCCGATTCCCATCATTTCCCTGCTCAGAAGATGGGTGTCCTTAACACCCTTGCTACTTGTGCCCTCCGGATTTCTGATAATGAGAGCTTTGATAAGGAGAGATCCCATCTCCTTGATGTATTTGTGGAAAATGGATATAGTAGGCACCTTGGTCGAAAGGCTTTCCTTAAAGCATCTAGAAATGCAGTTATTAGCAAAGAACCTAAGGAACACCGACCAGGTGTCCACCTTCCATATGTCCAAGGTACCACGGACAGGATTGCTCGGATCCTTAAAAGGTATAATATTCCCTCTTCCTTTAGACCCCTCAAAACTATTCGTAATTCCCTTCGATCGGTTAAAGATCCCGTTAACCCCAAGGACATGAAGGGTGTCTACTTGATCCCTTGTTCTTGTGGGACCCCCTACATTGGGGAAACAGGGTGCTCCATCCATCAGAGGATTTGCAAACATGCTGCTGACCTAAAACATGGGAGAACCAAGTCTTCAGCGCTGGCAGAGCATGTGGATAAGACCAAGCATCACGTTTGTATTGAGGAGGCTAAGGTTATTGCCAAGGTTGCCCAGTTCCATCATCGGAAACTCAGGGAAGCTATTGAGATCGAAAGAAGGCCTAACAATCTCAATAGAGATGACGGCTGGAAGATCAGTAGATGTTGGATCCCTGCCCTTTCTTCTTAGTCTCTCCCCCCCCCCCCCCCCCCCCTTCATCTTTTTTCGCTTTTGTCATTCCCCTGGAGCCCTCCTTTCTCCTTTGGTTTATCCTTTTTGGCCCTGGACTCTTTCCAGGCCTTCTCCAGTTTATTTTGTGTCGCTCCTTTTTCCCGGATTGATATTGGTATCTATTATTATAACTAGTATTTATTTACTTATTATTATTATTATATTATATCTATCTATATATATATATATATATATATATATATATATATATATATATATTATTATTTATTTATTGATTATTATTATTTTATTTATTATTATTATTATTATTATTATTATTATTTTTTTTTTAAGTAGTTCTTCATAACTAATTTTTGTATATATTATTATTATTTTATTATTTTTCGTCACTAATTTTTATATATTGTTAGTATTGGTAATTTATCTATTTATTAACGGATATATATCATTATTAGTATTTACTTGATTATTTTTTATTTTTTTCATAACTAATTTATATATATTATTATTATTTTTATTTTTATATAGATTTTTATCTATTTATTTATTTATCTAGCGAATATATATTATTATTATTTATTTATTCGCTGATTTGTATTATTATTTTATTTAATTACATTTACCTTGTTTATAAATAAGTTAGGTCTTCAATTTAACTAATTCCCATTTAATTAAAAAAATTTAATTATTAAATTATACATTTTAACTAATTATTAAAGTAAACCCCTTCTTAAATTATTTCATTTATATAATTATATATTTATATATAGGTATGGTCATTGCTATCTTCCTTGAAATAATCGATTTGACTTTTTGACTGTCCCTAAGTCAAAACTAGCCGTTATTCTAGATAGCTGTTGGAGGCCCTGCTCATACTATTTAACACGCAAAGCTGGATCTGTTTCTTCAACTTGTCCTGACGATGAGCCACACTTGCTGGCTCGAAACGCGTCGACAAAAGTCTTTCATTATGTGAATTACGCCGAAGCTCTTCTTATAGTTTATTTTAATTTTGTTTTTTTTTTCCAAATTCTTTTATGGTTTATGAGATAATTTTTTTTAACATTTTTTATTTTTTATTTTTGTCTTTTTATATATATTTTTATATTTGCGTTTTAGAGACAATTATTTCATGTGGATTGAAAATTTAATTAACGATGTATAAATATGCAGAATATCAAAAATGCAAAATATCAACATTCTTCCTTAAATATGGAAATCAATAAAAACCCCACTACAAAAAAAAAATAAAATCAAAATAAAAACAAGAAAATATGAACAAGAAGACCACTTCCAAAATTATTAAATTTATAGAATAATTATTTACGTTTCGTACATTAGAAAAGTTAAAGTAAAAATAAGGTCTTTTAAAAAAAGGGTCTGATGCAGAATAACCACTTTTTAAAATCAGCATGAAAATCACTACCATTCTAAAACGTAATGTACATAACAAAAATTAAAGTGCCAAAAACTATGCTCTAAAAAAAACATGTGTGTTCTGCATCAACCCTTTTCAAAATCGGGTCACTTTTTTGCTATCTCTACAAAACGGGTAATAGTATCAGTTCCTGTTTCAAAGTTTGCGTTGATCCAAGGCTCCTCATCACTCTCTCCTTCGCATTGAAGATCAACCAAATATATAGATTTTGATTCCTCCACTCGAATCACGTGATCCCATGACTTATGCACTGGAGGAATCAAAGATAGAAAGCACACTTGCAAGGTGAAAGTTTTCTCTCTTTCTCATGTTTTCTTGTCTGTCATAGCCGAGAGAGTGTGCATGCTTATCATTTGCATGCAGTCTATCATAGCACCATGTTAAGTCCACAGAATGTTTGTCTTGTGCATTCACTCTTTTCTTTTATGTGGATGTTTTAGAACTCAAAGCTTGTTGGTCTTCGCTGATCAATCTTTCTGGTTCACTAGTTTACATGCATATTTTTCATGCCTTCGCCAACATGGACCAGCCAATGCGTCGGTGGCTGCATTGGAAATATCACTTTATGTGAGTAGGCCCATGCACTGTTTAGCATAGGGGTAGTCTTTTCTTCTTGCTTTTCTTTTCTTTCTGGTTTGCATGTATGTTTTCTTGTTGACATGGTTTTTTTTACTCACTTTCTTTCTTTGATTACTTGTTTTTTCTTTCACTTTACTTCTGCTTTTTATTTTTTTCTCTCTTTGCTTACTTACGCCCATAGGATAGCCTCTCATGAAACCATGTTTGGCTCTCAAGACAAGTCAGGAAAATCTAAGAGGACTCGTACAACTATCAACACTTGGTTACTTGTTATCCTCTTTCCTTATGAAGAGTTTGTTGTCTTTAGTTGATGATTCCTTGATAGAAAATACGTTATGTTTAGATTGAGTCTTAGTGAAAACAAAATGCTTGCATTGTTAACTAGTACCGCCTACTCTAATCAGTTCTTTTGGGTTATCCCTTGTTAGCTTAGTCAAGTAGATTAAGGCAAGGAGGAAAACCTTAACAAGTATGTAAGAGGTATATATAATATACTTCTCTGAAGGAACAACCTCTGATGCTCTCAATAAGTCGGGATCCATCTTACACCTCTGAAATAAATAAGTGCCTATGCATAGTTTTTTGAAAAAATGAAAAAATGGAAAAATGAAAAATGAATAAGGCAAAATAAGAGAAAGGCTTCCTATGTAGAGAGGTGATGCAAGTAACTCCACCAGGGTACTGACCAGGGTCACTGGTAGTGGAGTGATGCTTGTGTTCCTGCATGACTGCATCGGGGTACTGTCCAAGTCTGCTGGCAGCGGAGCAACACCAGAGATGAAACTTAAACTCTGATAGTTATATTACTTGTGCTTCAATACACCCCTCATCGCCAATCGAAACAACTAAGTTAAATTGGCTTGGAATGTGTTATGACCGATCAAGAGCATGGAAGGTGCTACATCTTTCAATCAGGCTAGTGTGGAAACCACGATGATCAAAGAATCGAACAATACTTCTAGAATGGTTAGAGTCGATTTTGACAAAACAAGGTCCATTCAGAGACCTGGAGTTCTACCAGTGTGTCACTAAGTGTTGTAGCACTACAACCACCCTCCAAAATTTTGGCTCGCATCCAAATTTCAGAGCCTACGTTGGATCCTGCGATCAATCATCCTTGGTCACTTGTTAGTAAGCTGATGATTTTAAGATCCCCTCCTTGATCTTAATAGTTGTTCGTGTTCTCATCTTCATGCAGCATGTGTCATCTTTAGGCTTAGGGGTTGTTGTTTGTCTTGCAAAAGGAATTATGTTGGTTTACTTCAAGAGAAAGCATGTGCGCATGAGTGGTTTTCATCACATAGACATGTTTCACACTCACTTCATGCACTCTTGTCACGAATATTTTTGCATCAAGCAAAGTATGTCTTATGCATTCTAGATGGTCTATGTTGCATCATTAAATGTTCGTGTGCAATCACAGTCGATTCTTATCACGCTTTACATTTGTGACTCTGATCTCCCACTTAGCCATTTCCCAAGCAACCTTGCCTCATTCAACTTCCTAGAACTTTGAACTTTGCTTCTGCAACCATCAAGCTTCCTCCCTTACCTACTGACACCTTGCAGCCCGCAGAGACCCCAGCTAGTACTTATTTTCAGAAATGTGTAGAGCAGTCCAACTACCATCCATTCAGAAACTACACAGAGGTGTCCTCCTAGGACCCCCATCCCGCAGTAGTGTCATGATCCCCAAAACTACGCAGTTTTCTCCAAGTTGTCTTGTTGGTCTTGCATGCAAAAACTACACAGATGGACCTCCCAGGGCCTCATTCTAGCAACAGTCACTTCCCCCTAAAACCACGTTGAACCATAGCTCAGTCACTACAGGAAAATGTGACATGCTGCGATCACTCCCAAGGAGTCGAGGAGAAGGACCAATAGACCAAGTAATGGAAAAGATCAAGACCACATGCAAATTCCATTGGATGCATGATCATCTTGAGGGTAAGTATGGTACGTAAAGAACACCTTTCAAAGTACATCTCTTAGTTGAGTTTACAGTACTGCTTTTCATTGTCATATCATCTTGTCCTCAATAACATGCATGTGCACAAACACAAAAATTCATTTTATGTGTTTCTTCTACATGTCTTGCTTCCTTATCACTTGTTTGACCAACAATCGTCTTCGGTATGTTGATTTCTATGTCATTCTTGTGACCTCTTTCTAGTGATGTTGAAGGTTGTGTTTAAGTTTTGTTCGCTATGTAAACATCTATCGCACTCACACAAGATGTCATAAGTACTATCGCGCAAATATCGTCACGGTCATCTGAATGTCTATTCAAATTGTCACACTCGTCGCTCTCACCATTAGACATTCCTGCAGTTAGTCACACTGAGCATATGTTGTCTTGTTGGTTTGAGGTGTCTTATCGCCGAGTCATGTTGAGTGTGTGTTCGCAAGGTCATGTATTCACGAGTTCACTCACTCACACACTTAGCCACTCTTCTAAAAGTTCATTGATTAGGCCACCCTTCATCAACTAGACCTCCGTTGAGCTGCACTACGTATTCTGAGACCTCAGTGATCATGTACTATTGCCTAGAATTGCGCAAAGCTTCAGGATACCTCCCAGGAAATATGCACTGCATAATCCAGGAATCAACCCGACTGACTGTCACCCAGAGCAACGCAAAAGTTTCTTAGCAAGCCATCTCATTTTGTGTTGGCTACAAGAAAATCTATCAAGCTTCCCACTAGTCAACTGAAGAGTTTGACCAGGCAGTGACCCCGAACTTCACTCCTCGAAAAAATTGCACAAAATCTACCATCATGCCTGCCTTCGCTAATTGAAGAAATTGTGAAGACATGGAGGACAGGCAGCCTGCGCTTGTCACTAAAATGTCCTCAAAATTTGTGTAGTTCTATCAGTGAGTCACCCTATGAGTCAACTTGATGCTCCTCGTAAAAACTGTGCAATTTACTTGGGCTTTCCTCCAACTGCCCAACCCCCTGCTTAGTCCAGAAACTGTGCAAAGATGTCGTACAAAATAACCTCCCAGTTTTGGGTAGTTTTGGATAGCAAGCTCCCATAGCCCGCTACCACACTCCCTAGAGAATCTATTCAGTTTTCACTGCCAGTGTCCTCCCTGCTACCTGCACTGCCTCCCTGCAAAATTTGTGCAGTTATGCCCTCTAGTCAAGCCAGATCCTGCAGATGGTGAGTGTTATTCTGAACTTCTCATCTAAGCCTCGCAGTGGCCTCTGCACAATTTTCCTTAAGAGTGCATCGGAGCCCACATCCCAGCCTAAAATTTTCTCTGTGTTGTTTCAGAGCCTTGTCCTCTCTCCCAGTCACCTGCACCCGGAAACGATAGACAATGCATCATGCTAGATTATGTGATTTCTGTATTTGATGTCGTCTCATCATGAGTGATTGCAGATATAGGTACATGGATGAGACGTGATGCGACAATGAATGAGATGAACAAGGAGTGGATGCTAGGAGACTTGTTCACGAATGGACGAACACACAAAGCCTAACAAGTACCAAGCGAAGGAGACACATGTGCGTGATTGGACTATCAAGAGAACACCAAGACCATTGAAAACTTCACACACCTTGCCATGCAGAGGTGAAGCTATGATACACCAAGAGCACACTCATCACTTAGCAGCACAACAGCTTGACACAAACAACAAAACCAGCATGTGCATACTAGCAGTGTCATGTCGATTTGTGTCATTAGTTGCCTTGGCCACATCACTACTTTGGGTCATAACTGTATAATCAACGTAATGTAACGTGGAAGTTTAAGAGACACACTGATGAAGTCAAAGAGTCATGTAAGTCGAACAATCATGAGAGAAGTCGAACAGTCACAAGGGTCAGTTTCACCCTTGGCTATATATACCCCTCATTTGTACATGTAAAAGATTTTTCACCTTGGCTCCTCCCACATAGCGTTGACAATCAATAATCTTTTCTTTGAAGAGAAAGCAGTGGCTCTAATGCCCCGCTGTCAGGGTTAGTGATGTAATGGTGTATCGATGTGTGATGAGCACCAGTATTGTAGCAAGAATGCTACAACTCCTAGGGCTACCAACTTTACTTTATCAACCCGGGTGTCATACAAACTTGGAGGTGACAGTGCTATATACACAAGTAAAAGTGATCGTTCTGCCTTTTGTCACTGTTCAGCTGGTGAGAGACCACTAGGATTTTCAAGCCAGACTTCTATGGATTCAAAATAAGCTTGATTACTGATGGAAGAAAGAGAAATATACTCTAGGAGAAAGCTTGTCTACTGCAATAAGGAAAAGGACTGAAATCCAATGCTAAAAACACACCATTTCCTAACTAACTTCTAAGAAAAAATTCTTTACAAGAATTACAAGCTAACATGTGTGAAATGATACTATCCTAAGCATGGAAATTCAAAACATCAAACATCACTACTGTGCATGTAAAGGACTGAAATAAATCTTTTTTTTTTTCTTTTTAGTCCTTTTATGGAAAAACAAGTGTGAAAGCTAATCTCTTTTGGTGATGTGGCAGGTGGCTTAGGGATGTTTATGGATGGTTGGAAGGTTTGGGAGACCCTTAGGTGACCTTGTGTGGCTTCCTTGAGGCTTTCCTCAATTTGGCCTCAAAATAGGCCACTACAGGAAAACCTACAGGATGTCCTAAAACTTACAAGATTTCCTGTAATTCTACAGGATACATCTGAGAGCAAAACGATGGGTGCTGGAGGCGATGGAAGGCTTAGGGACAGTGGTTAGTGGAAGGAATGGAGTGAGAAAATGCCTATGATCACTCAAAACTCAAAACCAAGGTTGGGAGATGGTTGGATTTTCTCAACATGCTTGGAGAAGTTTCCATGTAAAATGATGAAATTGGTGAAGGTCTAGTGAAAGCAAGGAATGATTATTGATGGATGAAGTTGGAAGGGGGTTGCTTGATATGAAATATTTCTCTACTTCTAAAACATCTACAATGCATCAAACAATGATATTTGCCCAAAAATCATGTAAATAAGAAGGATTTCGATGAGTTAGAAAAACAGAGTTTAATGAGCTAGTTGTTTACTTCATGCATAATATGATGTCATTGATGAGATCTACCGTAAGACTGAAAATGGAATAAATGGTGATTAAATCCTACACTCTCAAATTGAGAAAATTCTGGTTCAAGTATAGTAAACTCTAAATTCTATGAGAAAGTAGAAATATGTCTTTCTGGGGCTGCATAGGGATCATTTCCTCAAATCATGATCCCTGAAGGAGGAAGTGAGGCCAAGACACCCATTGACAACGTTTTGGTGTTCCTTTTATCCCTTCTAACCTACCACTGAAGTAAAGAAAAGATGGAAGCAAAATAATAAACAAACTAATCAAATCTACAGGACTTGTAATGAAATACTTCTAAGGATAGTTTAACCATGAATTTATGAAACTAATCTAAGCATGCAGATACAAGAAGAGGAACCTTTGCTGCTAGGGTTAGGCCCTAACCCAAGAGTTTCATCCCTCTGAGTTAACTCAATATTGTATCATGAAAAAGCTCATTCTCATTATCAGAAAAAAAATTACATAGTAATGTCTTCCACAAGTCTGGAGCTCCAAAATAACTAGTGTTTTTACAACAAAAATTCGAATCCTAATGAGGCTCTAGGCCTCTTTATTTATACAATTGAAGTATCCTATGAATTCCTTAAACCTAGGGAGGCTTGGTTCCTAAAATCAAGATGAATTAACTCTTTGGCTATCACATTCTCGACTGCCTTTTGACCTTCATGACTTGGCTGCTTGTACTCCGATCTGGTGTGATTGATGGAGGAATATTCGAATGAGGGAGGAGTAAATTAGGAGGATTTACCTCCTACAATCTCTCTTCCTTGTCCCATTCGAGTTTCAGCCCTTAATCTTTCCAAAATTCCCCGATTTTCTCTCACAAACCTACATTCAATGCACATTAGTCCACTAGGCATAATATCTCACTTTAACTCATCTCATTAAGCAAAACATAATCAAAACATGTAATAAGTTGTGAGAAGTGTTGATTTGACTAATCTGGGAGGTGAATGAAGGTCCATATAGTTACCTAATGATGAGGTTCATCATCAGCCCCCTCCTGAAAGTGTTGCTCATCCTTTGAGAACCTCAATCAATATCCTTGTCTTTCATAGCTCTAGTGGCCTCCCTGACATCCCATGCTTCTGCTGTGGTTTCCTCTTCTTGTGCATAGAACCCTGCCTTTTTTTCTACCTCCTCCCACTAATTTCTTTCTTCCTCTTCGTTCCTTCCTTCTAACATCCCCAAGAGCAATGGTGGAATGATTCTCAAGCCAATCCAGTTGACATTGAGCCTTTGGATGGTTTATTTATACATGGGTGTCTTGTTCAGTGCTTCTCTCATCATTTGTAGAGTTGTGGAGAATGGTACTCTATGATTTTCAAACTGTATGGAAAATTATTCCATCACCTTTGAAAATCTTGCATGCTGTCATCCCCTAACAATCTGAACATATCCTCAAAATGTGTAATTTCTTGCTCTTGGGCAGCAAGATACATGGGTGCAAGTTGAGGATCATTTTCAATTAAATTGTGTGCTGATGATAGCCATTGGATTGGACTAGTCAACTATTATCATGAGAGGTTGTTTTTGTTCCCTTGCCAATATCTTCTTTATTTCTACAGCCCTTGCTTCCTCATTGTTCATCCATGATGCCAAAGCTATCAACTGTAAATCCCCTAGCTTTTCATTAGGGTCCTATACATTCATATTTTTCAAGGCCAAGTTATGCAAGTAGAACTCAGAGATCTTAGCCCTATCTTCCAATGTGCTTTGATCACAAAGATCAATGAACTGTCTATAATCTTGGAATGGCATAGTGCCTCTCTATTTTAGGGTCTTGATTTGGAACTGTGGCCACTGTTCTTTAAGGTATAATGCATAGGACTTAGCTAGCATCCTGCATTGAATTGCTTCCAATGATAGACTGGCCATTGATGCCAATTGATTCTCTCTTTCTTGCAGTTCTCCTTTCAACCATGCATTTTCTACCTCCAACTGAGTTTTCATTATGGCCTCTCTATCCCTCAGGCTACTTAGTTCTCTGCCCATCTCTTTGAGCTTCTCCTCCACGTGACCAATGTCCTCCACTCCCTTGGACTTGGCAATCTACATCCATCTATTTGGTCTGGCTCTTTCTTTCTCAAGCTCAAAGAATAATGGGATGGCAAATTTTTGTGGAATGACCCTGCCCCCTTCAATAAATCTGTAGTAGGAGTCAAGGTTAGGTTGAGGACTAGTTTCCCTTAGTTCTAGGTCCTCTCTCTCTTTTTCTTTCTACATACTTCCTTCCTTATCCAATTTCTAAGTTTCTTGTATGTTTAGTAGAGTTTCTTGTAGGACTGCCTCTGCTTCCTATAGGTCCTATTTTGTATCTTGTAGGACGTCTTTTCCTTTTGATGAGGTAGATCTAGTCATAGGCCATCTCTCATAATTGATAGGAAACTTAGGGGAGGTTTGTGCTGAGGATCCTTCTCCTTGAGTTTTTATAAGAGAAGCCATCTTCTCCTATTGTTTAGGTGAGTCCTTAATAACAATGGGAACCTTGGTTGGAGTTTGAGGTTTTCCTTGCCTTATCCTTGTACTTTTCCTTGTTCTAAAGTATAATGGGTTTTGCCTCTATCTCTTGCCTTTTTGTTTGATAGGGGTGCTAAGGGCAGTGAGGGAAACTGCTTCCTCTTTCTCGGTGGGTTCTGGAGACACCCTAGGTGACTCCTCCTTGTCCTCTGCCTCCTCTTTTCCATTTCCCTTTTCACCTTTGTCTTTCCCCTCTTCTTCTCCCTCTAGATCCTCATCTTGTTTATCAGTTTCCTCCTTGACATCTTCCTTTGTTTCTTCATCACCTTCCTTCTCTTTCTCTTCCTCTTCCTCCTCATCTATTTCCTCTTCATCCCTCTCTACTTCTTCTTCATCTGTTTCAGTCTCTTCTTCATCCTTTTCACTGATAGTAAGGCTTCTATCATATGTGAGGGCCTTGATATCCACCTCTACTAGCATGTCTCTAAAAATTGCCCAAGTGATAGGAATTGTAAGGTTTTGGAGGGCATATTCTATGATGATTCTAATTAACCCATTGTGGGCTAGCTGTTGGTAGTTTCCTTCCTACACCTTCATGCTTGTATCTATCAGTGATTGCAGAAGGAAGTATGGTATGTTGATCCTATCGTGAGGAGGTGTTTCTGCTCCAAATCTCAATTCTTCAAGAAGCCTAAAGTGATATCAATATACCACACTATACCTACCATCACATGATATGTATTTTATAATATGGCAGCTTACCTCATTCCAGGGGTATGGTAGGTTTACTCTCCTCATTCCATTTCTGTCTTCAATGGGCTCCTCTCCCTTTAGAAATAATTTCTTCTTTGTAGTTTGGTTATCTCCCTTGTCTTCCTTTTTCCAAGGCACTCCTAAGGGAAGTGTGGTAACTCTTTACGAGCTCAGGGGTGAGATCTATGGAGAGGCCTCTCACCACAACAGTGGCATGGGTCCTAGCCAGTGGAATGAGGGAGAGAGAAAAATCTCTAGCTACTTCATCATCATACCCCCTCAATTTCTCAAGGTACCCCATCTAATTATGCCTTGTGAATATTTCTAGCATAGGAGAGTGTTGGTGAATACTTATAATGTTAATGGGCTCCCTTCTATTAAACACCCCTCTCATTTTGTCTTGTGAATTTGAGGAGCAGAGATACAAAATTTTGATGAAGGAGGAAATGGAATTGAAATTTATATGGATACAATTCCCTTATACAACTATCAATTTCATCAAATTAGGAGATTTTTCTGTTCTTTTTACTTGGAAAAATGGTAGGAAATGTAGAGCCTACCTCCTCATAGTGCTTGATGTAGCCAACCCCTATGTTTTTCCCTCTGAAATCGCTCTCTGCCAATCCTGTAGATTTCCTGATTGTATCCTGTAGGATTCCTGTGTGATCTTGTAGGATTTCGTTTAGGATTCTGTAGGAAGTTATGTGTGGGAAAAAATGAAGTTTTTCTCTCTTGTAGGTTGCTTGGGGATGAGAGATACTTTTCTAGAGTGAGCCTTGAGAAGATGAATGCATGAGTGCATGGGGATCAATGTTTATTTCCTCTTATGGTTGAGTTGACTGATGTGGTGTGCTGGCAACCGAGGTACAAGTTTCTATTTTTGGATTGTTGGTCCCCACTATGACATCATCATTCCTTTCACCTCATAATCAACTCCCACTTCGGGCATCTGTAGTCCTAACTGCTTTCAACCTCATCCTCTTTTTCTTTGACTTGACTGCTTCCACGTGTGTGAGGACTAACTGTTTTGTCCTCACCAACTGAACGAAGGTAGCCAAGTTAACTAGCCACCTTTCGCTTATAAACCAACTCGTTCACAACCTTTACATATTTTGATTATATTATGCAAATGAGAGAGTGAAGCGAGATACTTACCTGTGGAAACAATACCTTGATGCAGTTTGTTAAAGAAATGAGGTTTTTGCTATATGTTGGCTGCATGTGATCTCTCCTTTTTTTTTTTTTTATTGTCCTTTGATGACTTCCTTGATGTGCAGGTACCTGGTGTTGAAGATGATGGTATTGTTGCTGCTCTAGAGCTTCTTCTAGCCTTAGATCTCCATGCTAGAAACTTATTCTAACTTGTGATTTTTATTTTGTGGGATAGGCTACTACAAGATTTCCTACAGGATGTCCTATAGCTGCTTCTCCCTCAAGAATTTTAATCATTTCTACTGCTGGGACCTAATGATGATGACCATGGACAGAGAGGAGGTCTAGGGGTGTGCGAATAATGAGAAATAACCTTCAGGTGTTGTTCCCCTTTTCTCTCTGTCTCATCATTTTTTCTCTGTGTTTTTTTCTTGAAGACTGTAATTTTTTTTAAAACTGATTTTTTTAATGATGAATGTAGGGGTGATCAAGGTGGAGAGAGGTATGGTAATGAAGTGGTGATGTATGGATTTTTTTTTTTGTTACATGGGCAAGTCATTTCATTTCCCTAGGGTTACTTCCTATAGGATTCCCAAGCCACTGTAATTCCTACAGGATCATCCTATAGGTTTTCAGGGGATCTTCTAGGTTTACAGTGGATCCTGTAGAAAACATAGTATCCTTGCAAAGTGGGGAAAATGAGTGAAAAAAATGTCAGTAATGGTGGAATGATGAAGGATAATGGATGGAGAAATAAAAATATGTCCCTTTTGATTCTCCTTTGATCTCTGATCGTCCTCCTGCTGATCTACAAACAAATTTTCATGAATTTTTTCTTTTCTCTTTATTTTATATGTATATATATATATATATATATATATATATATATATATATATGAAAACAACTAGTCTGCCTCCAAGAGGTTTTCATCCTAGATGCTTGCCCTGGGTGCCTCAAGAGAGGTTTTCACCCAAAGAAATCTTTATTTCTCTCTTTTTTTTTTTGACACCATTGTGCCACCCCAAGAGATTTTCAACCCAATAGTGGGACTCAGGTGCCTCATGGAGGTTTTCACCTAAGTCTTCTTATTTTTTCTCTTATTTTTTTTCTTTTTTCTCAGTGACTTGATGAGGCAGGAGTTGAGTCTTGCTCCATCACAATCACTGTTTTATAGATACCATCAATGAACTCTTGCTTTGACAATGGCCTTTTGTAAACTTTCAATTTGTGCCGATTAACAAGTAAAGGAATGGCCTCTGCATCTATGGTTCTGATCTGTACTGAACCATTATGATGACATATCTCTTTAACATAAGGCCCTAACCATATTGTCCTTAACTTTCCCTTAAAGTCTTTATATCTGGAATCATATAACAAAGCACAATCACCTTCTTAAAATTGCTTATCCTTGATGTTCTTATCATATAAGATCTTCCTCTGAATTTGAGTTACCTCTGTGTGTAGGAGGGCCTGCATTTTGAACTCATCTAAACCATTCAACTAGAGCAATCTCTCTATCTGTGCACTGTTGAGATATAGATCTAGCTGGGTTGCCATCCTCAATGTATTATACTCAAATTCAATGCATAGCAGGGCCTTTTTCCCATAGACTAGTTCATAGGGTGTGAATCCAATGGTGGTATTATAGGCCCAGGTGGCATCAACTAGTCTATCTGTCCAATTTTTCCTGTTGCTACTAACCACTTTGGTCAGGATGCCCTCCAGCGCTCTGTTGGTCACCTCCACTTGCCCATTATCTTGTGGGTGATAGGGAGTGGAGGTTCTATGCTTGATCTTATGTTGGCTTAGCAAGTCTTCAATCACGTTGGAGGTAAACTGGTCGCCTTGATCAATGACTAGTTCTCTAGGGTACCCAAACTTGTAAAATACATTCTCCCTTAAGAACTCAGCCACCTTCTCCTTTGTTGTTGCCTTGATTTCCTTGGTTTCAGCCCAATTAGTAAGATAGTCAGTGCATACAATGATATACTTCTTTTTCTCAGAATGAGGGTCAATAGGTCCAATGAAGTCCATGCCCCACTTGTCAAATGGCTCAAAATTCACTTGAGGTTGTAGAGGAATTTGATCTCTTGGAGTGGGCTTTCCCATCCTTTGGCACTGATCACACTGACTAGTATATCATTTCACATCTTGATGAAGAGTGGGTCAATAATAACCAACTTGTAACACTTTAAATGTTGTCCTCATTGTTGCAAAGTGACCTCCACAAAGCCCATCATGATAGGTCGGAAGTATGTCAAAGACTTACTCCTCCCTGACACATCTTCTCAGAATTTGATCCGGGCCTAGTTTGAAGAGGTTTCACCCAATCCAAGTGAAGGGGCCGTTCTTCCTCACAATCTTGCATTTCTCCTTGGAGGAAAAATTTGGTGGGAACTGTGCAGACACCAAATAGTTTGCTATGTTAGAAAACCATGGAGAGAGAACTGAAATGGTGAATAGGTGCTCATCTGGTAACTAATCATCAACCATTTCGCCCTCACCTGCAGGAAAATTTAATCTCGAAAAAAAATCTGCAACAACATTTTCCTTGCTAGGTTTATCAACAATAGTTAGATCAAACTGCTGTAATAAAAGTAACCATCTAATAGTCTAGGCATTCACATCATGTTTATTCATTAAATATTTGATTGCATCATGGTTAGTATGTAAAAATGTTTTATAGCTTGTAATATAATGCCTAAATTTGTTCAATGAATGCACAACATCCAGGAGCTCCTTTTCGATCACTTTGTATTTTAGTTCGGCCTTTGACAGATTCTTATTGATAAAGTAAATGGCATAAGGCAAGTTTTCATCTATCTATCCTGGGGATGCTCCTATGGCTTTGTGTGAGGCATCAGCATGCCTATGAAAGGGAAGAGCCCAATTTGGGCCTCCAAGAATCGGTGCAGTGGTTAACCTGTCCTTCAGGGTGTCTAGGACCTCTTGACATCTTTTTGACCATACAAACTCAGAGTCTTTGGCCAACAACCCAAATAAAGGAGAATCCAACATGCTGGAGTATTTTATAAACCTTCGGTAGTATCCAGCTAACCCTAGGAAACTTCTGACATCTCTCTACTTTTGTGGAGGTCGGACCCTTTAGATGATAGATATTTTGTTTGGGTCCACTTGCAGTCCTTGCTGAGATATTGAATGACCTAGCAGAGTCCCTGTAGTCATCAAGAATTCACATTTTTCGAGACAGAGAGATAGGTTCATTTAAATGCATTTGTGAAAAAACTTACCTAAGTTGGATAGAGCCTACTGGAAATCACATCCATAAGGTGTAAAATCATCCATATAAATCTCTACTGCATCATGGACTACCTTGGAAAAGATACTCATGATTACTCTCTGGAAAGTGGCAGGAGCATTGCATAGGCCAAAAGGAAGGACCCTATAGGCGAAGGTACCCCAAGGACAAGTGAAGGTGGTCTTATCCTAGTCTTCTGGGTTGATCTGGATTTGATTGTCACCACTGAATCAATCTAGGAAAGAGAAAAACTTTTTCCCTGCTAGCCCATCTAACACTTGGTCGATGAGAGGTCGAGGGAAACGATCCTTCTTTGTGGATTTGTTTAACTCCCTATAATTGACACAAATCCTCCACTCACCATTTTTATTTGGAACCAACACCAAAGGAGAGACCCACTCACTGTCTGAGATAGGGTAAATGAATCTTGTGTCTAACAGCTTTTGTAGTTCTTCTTTGACTATATCTTTAATAGCTAGATTCATCCTCCTTTGGGGTTGCTAGATTAGCTTGCAACCTTATTTGATATAAATGTGGTGAGTACACACCGAGGGGTGCACTCCCTTCATTTCTTTGTAACTCCAAGCAAAGGAATCCAGGTGTTCCTTTAGCAGGTTGCACAACTTTTCTTCTTGCTGAATAGAAAGAGATGGGTTGATTTTCAAAGTTCTCTCGAGGTAGAATTCGATGGTTTTGACTTGGATAGGGTTGGAATCGGCTAAACATAGATCAATCTGATGGTTGTTTTGGGTTTCCTTTACTACTTCTTCTAAGGACAATGTACTGGGAGTTGGACTTTGGAGTATGTGTTCAATAAAATCATCTTCATCCTGTTGTCCCCCTCCCATGGTTATTTTTAAGGCATAGAGTTGGGTGGAATAAACTTCATCTTCTTCCTCCTCTTCCAGCCACCAATGTAAGTAATGTTCTAGAGATGGTTGAGAAGGAGGGTATAGGACTAACTGGTTGGACGTGTGCCCATATTTCGAGCCCTGCAGCTAATGTAGGCATCGACAGTGGCTAACCAGGGCCTCCCAAGGATGAGAGGGTAACCAGTAAGCTTAGCCTTAGGTTGGAGAACTAGGAAATCTACAGGGTATTCCCAAGAGTCAATGGAGACCATCACATCCTCCACAATTCCCTCAGGGGTCACTGTGGAGTGGTCTACAAGTTGCAGAACCATTGTGGTCTTTCTCAATGAACCTTGGAGGTTGATCTTGAGCATGGTGTCCTTGGTCATCACATTAATGGTAGCCCCAAGATCAATCAAAGTGTGTGGGACAATGGTGCCATTGATGTGCACATCTACTACAGGGCTTCCTGGGTCCAAATACTTTGGGCAGATTACTTGCCCCATCATTAAGTCAGACAACTATCCAATGACATTAATGGTAGAGGCATGTCTTCTTCTCCTCCATAGATTCTTGAAGCACTTCTCCTTAATCAACTAGTTGTAAATGGGAACATATTTAATATCTTGGAGAAGTGTAATTTTGACACATAGGTTTTTCAGTTCTCCCAGAAGTTCAGTTTCTTCTGGGGTAGGCTGGATTGGCTGGGTTAATCTCTCAGGAAAGGGTGGTGGATTTAATTTACACATGCTTTCCTCTCTTTCCTCCTCAACCTAGGTGGAGGTAGAGGTTGGTTTTCCCGGAGTACTCTCCTAGATCTCAAGTTGATTTCTTGAATTTCCACAACATAAGCTGGATAGGATGTCTCTCCACTATATACTTGATGTTCTTGTTTGTTGTTTGGGTTTAGATTTGGATGTGTAGGCATTTGGAGTTATTTGGGTGGAGCAGAGTGTAATAGATGTGGTTGAGTAGGTGGTGAAGGCAATAAAGCTGGAGCATTGTTGTATGGGGGCCTCCACCCCTGGGGCGATGCACTCCACTGAGGTTGTGGCAGAGCATATGGTTGAAATGATTGGTTGGCTGGATGGGAATGATACTTAGGTGTAAAGCATCAAGGAGGAGGTGTAGACCAGGAAGGATGAGTTGGGGGCCCCCAAGAAGGTATGGATATGGTCTGGTTGGGGTTGTAATATGCATGGGATGACCCTTGCATGCCCGGCTGGTATGGCCTAGGCCCATGAGGTCTCCTTTGGGTTATGTAGAAGATTTGTTTAGTTACCCCTTCAGCTCCTTGATATACAACTTTTAATCGAGGGAGAGGATGGCACTTTTCTGTGGAGTGGTTTTCTTCACAAACTGAGCATATCTCAATAGAATTCAATGGACATTCGTTCCTAGGGTGCTTCCTGGTGCATCTAGGATAGAAAATGGCTAAGGCTCTCTCTACTTCCTCCTGTTTTCTCTTAATGTGCACAATGTCCATCTGTAGGGAAAGTTTTTGCAGCATCTCACTCTTGAAATCCTCCAGCAAGTTTCCAATTTCACCCTTGATGGATGAATTGGAAGAGGATGGACTAACTATAGGTTGACTACCACTACCCTTTTTCCTAGTTTCCCCAGAATGGCTTCTAAAGATAGTCTTGATATCCCCATAGGATAACTGGTAGATATCCCCTCTTGCTAACAAGTTTAGGGTATCCATAAGATCTTCCCTTACTCCTCTAAGAAGGACTAGCTTTAGTGACTCAGGGTCAAGTGTGCACCTGACCCTTTTGTAGCTAAGCTGAAATCTTTCTTTATAATCCTCTAGGGATTCATCATGCCCTAAGGTCATCCTAAAAATTTCCTCTTTAGTATCTCTAGACCTACAATAGTCTCAATACTTGTTGTTGAAGGCTTGCTGCAACTGAGCCCGAGTTGTGATGCTATATCCAGGTAAACACATGAACCAGTGTAAAGCTGCATAATTGAGAGTGGATGGAAATAATTTCAACTTCTGCTCATCTTTGGTGTAGTCATAAGTTTGGCATATGACAACAAACTCAAATAAGAAAGTGTCTGGATCTTCTGAGGTCAGGCCATGGAAATGAGGAAGGGTGGAGGGGCTTATATTTTTCATCTTAGTATGCCCACTGGTTTCCTTGATGGGGAAGGCACCCTCAACTCTTTCCCTATTTCCTTTGTCATTTCTGTTTTTAGTCATTGGTTCAGTAGGAATGAGTTCTCCTTCTTCTTCTTCCCCTATAGGTTCTTCAAATATGTCTGGTTGCTCACCTAAGGGTTCCTCTAGTTCACAGCCACTGAAGAAGAGGGAAGGTTGACTGTTTGAAGCAGTGGGGGTATTTGGAAAAAATTTCCCTAAGTTATCCCTATTCCTACAAGGCATGAAAAAAATGTTTTTATTGTGTTTTGTGTTTTTTTCAAATTTTGAAAGTAATTGCATAATTGAAATTGCAGACTAAATGAAAACTACTAATTGAATGAAAAATTAACTGCTTGATTGAAATCTTACTTACATGATGGAAAGGAAAGCAAAGAATGCAGAATGGAAAAGGAAGCAGACTAAATTACTTTTGCAGAAATGAAACTACTAGCAGAATATTAGCAAGAAGAAATGGAAGAAAGAAAGTGGTATTCACATATTACTTAGACACCTTGTGGTGAAGTAAAATTATAAGTGCGGACACGAACAAATTCCTATAGCCCAATAATGGGTCTAGCCACAATAGATACATTATATGGAAGATTTCCTTAGGTTAGAATCAATCAAGAGGGCCTACCTCTTGGTCGCTTATCCTACTTGATGATGTCCTTGCTTGCTTGCTTCAACAATCTCTCACTTCCTTCTTCAAGCTCCCAAAACAAGTAAACAATAACAACACACAAACATAATAATAGACAAATTGCAATTCAACCTACTTAATGAGTCAAGAAGCATTAATACTTATGTAATATTACAAAACATGTAGGAAATCAATTGATAGTTTCATATATTAATATCAAAGAGAAATTACAACCATTCGTCTTGACGTCACAGTCTTCCTCTGACAAGACCGGGTTCCCACACACTTCTGCTAGCACTCCATAATGGCTTCAAACAACAATAGTTTAAAGGCTCTTCCCTTTAGGCCTCACTCCAAACCAAACAAAATTCTCCCTCACACAACTAGATGGCTACAACTAGTAATAGCTTGCTTGTCTAATCAAAATAATATACTCACACTCAGCCAACACTTTAACTATGACTGCAACTAGTTTGTGCTTGGGAAGAAGGGAGGTTTATATAGGAAATATGGATGGGAGATGGATCCTCTTCTCATGGGAGAAGGACTTATCACTTGAGGTAGTTCCATCATTATAGGGGAAAGGAGCCCAAACTGTCATCCTCGACCCCATCCGGCCAAACCATTTACCAAACTTCCGTTATGAAGCTTCTAGAGCTAGAAGCTTTGGCTATGATTTAAAAAACTTTCCATAACAAGACCGGCATGACTGGAACACAGCTCAGTTGCACCGGTCAGTGCGGGGAGTAGTGCTAATCTCTACACATCGACATAGAGGAGACAAAGGTCATTAGCGTTGGCCTTGTAAACTGGGCAAAACAGAAGTTTCAGGGGAAATGGTGCAAAAGGGAAATGATCTGCTCATGAAGAGGGACATAATGGGAGTTTCTCCATGAAGGCAAAGCATGCGGGGTTCACTGTTGAGGTCCTCCATGATCAAGGAATGGGGAGTACAGGGATAGTGACAAAATGCTGTGTAACAGATGCCCCCTAAAGCATGAAGGCCGATCCGAAGTGATGGATGAAATGCTTTATAAATCAATGTGAGGAACCGGTCTGTTGTGGGAAAACCTACAAGCAATTAGAGATACATATACATAAACTGAGATCTCTGTCAAATGATACATGAATCGTGGCATGGACGCAACTATCCATAAAATTATCATGTAAATGGATCCAGGTATGGGCACAGCCATCTGTCAAAGAGGATCATAATGAAACCAAGGTATGGTCACAGCCATCCAATAATGAGAAGGATCACATATGATAACTCATGGTCTGGTCACAACCAACCATCTTAAAGAGACATGCATATCATCATAAGCCATGTCATACCACTTCGCAACCTGGACTTATGTGATCTGAGTCCAGGGTCTTGTGCACCAACACGACTCGATCAAAGTACAGATTCTAGCATGTGAGTAGATGTGTTGATGTCGAACATGCTAGAAAGTCGCTTGATTACCAGTCAATGATGTAAACTGTTAACAAGTGTGAGATAGACCACTAATAATGACAAATGCCCTCAAGGTACTATCAGCACAATTCACAGAATGTGAATATAGGAATTGAAGTCGAACACTCATGAAATCACTCGATCGAAAGGCAATGATGTGAACTTGTCGTTAAGTGTGAAGAACTTTCCATTAAGGTATGCAAGCTCTAAGGTACTGGAAGGGAGTCTCTTAGTTAACTCCCCGAATAATGAGTTGATGTCGACAGAAAGTGATTGTGTCGAAGGATGGTCATAATGAATCCCACATCAACAATGCGAGATGAGAGGATGCAAAATGATTTTGGATGATACAGAGCAACAGAGGTAAGTGTAATTATGGAAGGACAACTCTTGAACATATCAACGACACAACTGGAAGTTTGGTAGCTTTTGGATCCATGGGATCGGTGGTCATAATGACATGGCAGAGATCAAATGGAAGGCAAAAATGAATGGCCCAAAACCAGGAAGGTCAATGATACAAAGGAGGATGTCCCAACCCGACATGAAGAAAAGAGTGTCATGTTCAAGAGTAAGCTACTGACACGACTCGATAGATTTCCAAATTTTCCCCCACCATTTCTGGCAAGTACCCCAATTATTTTTAATCGCAAGCTTGAAGGGGATAGCATATGCTTGCACTGTAAGTTCATCCTTTAGATGAATTCGACCTAGTAAGTTTAACGAGCCCTAGGAAGGAGAAGCTCGTGTTCATCATGGTGACGAATCTGATGTCGTTTAATAGTTTAACAAGTCTGAAAAAGGTGTAACTTGGTATCTTTTTCATGTTTAGAGAGTTTGAAAAAGACACATAAAAGAAAACTCCACATGGTCCCTTTTTGTACATTTGTGTCTGTCTAGCCCGAAAAGGTAGAAAATGATACTTGAGAGAACTTCTTGACCATTTCAGTCAAGGAGTACCTTTTTCGTAAACAGTACATCCCAGCTAAAAAAAGGGGTAAACGTATCCCAAGTGCACGAAATTTCGCATCCATTAACGAGTTCGAAACGACAAGGGCTCGGACATCCTTTCGCTTTTAAAGGGTCGGAAAAGAGATAAAAGTGAAGCCCCCATTTTTATTCTCTTTAGCGAGTCAAAAAGGGAAAAAATACTCAACAATCTTTTCATATGAGTTTAACGAGTTCAGAAAAGAGCTGAAATGTGACTCATCGTCATCGTTGAACATCCATCACCTGTTGTTGCACAAGTAAGGTAAAGTGTATTATCGAGTCCTTGAGGTAAAATAAGTCAAAAATATTTACAAAACCTGATATTTTCATGAAAAAATGAATAAAAAGGGGAAAAGTAAATATATTTTTACCATTTACCATTTTACCTTTGTAGTGAAGACTTTTTACCCACTTTTGCCCTAGTTTTTCCAGAGCAGATTACGGGAGATTCGGGAAGTCAATCGATGAGCCGTAAGTTCCAGGTAATAGCCAAATCCCTGAGCTCCATTTTCACGCTATTCATTTATGTTTTTAGCCATTTTTTAAGGACTTTTAGGGAGGTTTTTGAGAAATTTTTCGCCCTAGGTGGGAGCAATTTTTGGGCACGGGATCACGCTAGTCGAGGGTGATTTACATAACCATCTACGCTGACCGGTGTAATTGTTTCTAAAACAGGCATGTTAGTGCTGTGGATGGGGAAAAACCATTTTTTCTCAAGAACCAACTGTTAAAACTTGAATTTTATGTGCCAAAATTGATGATTGAGTCAAATAAATGGCTTTTGCAGGAGAGAAATTGTCGAAAATGGTGGATTGGAAGGAAAGAGAACTTGAAGATATTGACACACAGGCATTGAATGATCCAAATTGCATGGAGGATTTGAGGGCTTGTGGGCTCCTCAAATTCTTCCTTACACTAGGGATGTGGGCCCAACCCAAGTTGCTTCGATACTTGATAAGCCTTTGGGACATCAATCGTGAGATTTTTGTCATTGGGGACCAGGAGCTGGAGTTAACAACTTCAGATATCTACTTCATCATTAGACTGTCTCACAGAGGTGAGCCAGTGAACTTGTATGGGTCATGTCCGATTGGGGCAAGCATATCTTCCCTACTTTCCAAACACTGTCCTAAGGCCCTAAAATCCAAGAGTGGGAAGATAGAGATTTCCAGTGTGCGAGATTTGACACTAAGGGTGCTTTTGTTAACTATCAATAGGGTGGCAGGGTCCTAGGCAGAACATGAGACTAACAAGTTGAAGTTCCTTTATGCTATTGACTATACAGATCCTATGATCTTCAACTGGGCAGAGGCCATAAGATGAACATCAAGCACTAGTTGTCCAAGGCCAAGGCGGGGAATCTGAAGAAATTTGGCTTCGAATCAGTACTTGTGACCTTCTTCCTAGAACAAGTGCCACTGTTCCAGTATCAGTTGACTGAGGTCGATCGTCTTGTGGCATATGATCCACAGATGGCCAGCTAGAGTTGTATGATGCCCAAGATCACTGGGGATCAGCATATGTCATATCGATCAACATTCTTCTCATGGCTATGATGACAGAAGATCATTGTGGAAGATTGGCCATACATCGGAACTGATTTCCATGGAGATCCAAATATTCCCTTACTAGATGGAGACGACTTTGATGACGACGGTAAAAAAATTAAAACTTTTTGATTTTTATGTTTTTGTTTTTTTTTTTTATGTGCATGCTTATAACATTTCTCTTGTTAATGTAGATGTTGGACCAAAGCAGCCAGCCGAGATGTCCCCAATAGCTAAGCGCATCCCCCGTCCTATTGATGTTGTCACCCCTTATCAGGAAGGGAGTGATAACGAGGAGGAGATTGCAAGAAACCTCAAGGGGTTGACTCAAAGTATCCTAAAGTATGCTCGGATAGGAGACATGCCCCAGTGATACCAAAGGCACACAGTGGGAGTCTTAAATCAGATCCACCGACTGCTGAGTTGGGTTACATGAGTTGTCTCGTACTACCATGACCACCATGCTGAGTAGTCCCTAGGTCCAAAATTTACATATTTTTTAAGGCCTGTGTGCCACTGATGTATGAAGCCCGCGAACTGCTAATGTTATTTTAGACACACATATTAGTTTTTGGGGTTCTGTTGCATCAAACATTCTCTCTCTCTCACACACACACATATATTTTGTATTTTCCCATCTATTATGGTACAAATGGTTTGTGTTATCTTTTACATGTTTCGTAAATGTCTATCCAACATGTAATTAGCTAATGCATCTGTTAATGTATGCATGTGTCTAGGAATATGATGATATGTAATATAATCAAAATGTCTTTCCAATAGAGGAGTACAGAGATACTTTCGTAATATTTGATGGTTCCTAATAGAATATTTCCCGTTGAGTTGAAGGATGACAAGCTGTGAATCCAGTTTGACAACCAATTCTTTGATGCCTAGAGCGATGGCTTCTGACAATAGTTCGATGACCGCACTATATTCAATAATGTTGTTGGTTGTACGACCCAGGCAGATACCTTGAAGGTCAATCAACTCACCGTTAGGGTCATAGATATCCCATGCCATGAATGATAAGTTTCGGTTACTATGGCAAGCACCATCGGTGAAACCAATGTGAGGAGTTGCAGAAATCTACAAAGCAAGAAAAGCATAGTAAATAGGAAAGTTGTTTGAAAACTATCACACAAAACCACATTATACAAAAATGAATCACACACTAATGTACATAAGTATCCATGCAAGATGACCTAAGCATAGTACTTTTTAAGGGAGTTCATGCTGGGACTCGAGTAATTAATCAATACGGATGAACACCAGAGTTTTATTGTTGTCATGATGACTAAGCATCGACTCAGTCAAATAATATAGTAGAACTCATATAAGGCTTTGCTCCCATGCCCCCTGGGTGAGGGTGGGTTACGAGTCAGAGGAAAATTGGTGAAAACATGGGTAGGGTAAAAACTCTTAAATCCATGAAGGGATAGAGGTGCCCTTAGTTGAAAGATCTTGATCATCTCAGGGCGGACTGACACATCAATAAGCAATGGAGAAGAGGACTCTTCAAAAGCGGTAGACATGACTGCCAGGCAAGGCAAGAACGAGGAGTGATGATAAGTATCGATCCATGGTGGTTCCTTGAGAGACATGATTTCCATGATACCTTTATCAACGAGGAAGGTCTCGGCTAAGGGATTGGATGATTCCAAAGTGCCAATCTAGGGGGATTGAGAATACATATCAAAAGAGGTCTTTGACATATGAGAATTAGAGGATGCAGAGTTCGAAGCAAAAGTAATTTCCATGTAATTAACTTTGGCGGGACTAAGTGGCATGACATTACCCCAAGCATCAACAAGATCTAGTGCAAGTATGACCTAGGGATTAGATTTGACTAAGATCATGTTGACAGAGGCAACATGAGGAGGTGGGAGTGGAAAAATTCCCATTAAGGCAAAATCTTTGAAGAGACCTGCCCCCACACTCTCATAGGGAGCACAAGAGTGCTTTACGTACGGAACATTACCATTCGAGGAGGAAGAGGCAAAGAAAGACCGCAGATTGATGGTGACAATATTCCCTTGATGGGGAAAACAGATCAAGCGAAACAAAGAGGAGACCATAGCATGCATGGTGTGAGTCCAACTTCAGCCTTGTAGAAGATTATAATTGAGATTGGTGTCAACAATCTCTACTTCAACTTGCACTTTCTTGCCTTGCAAGGTGATGGCAAGGTTAGGTAAGACATTGAAGGGTCACGAATCACATCCATCAAAAGCTTCCAAAGTGTTTGGAGACTGGTTTAGTGCAGGGGAACCAATAACCTTCTAGCATACAATTGACATGATGCAGGTGGAAGCACCTTCATCAATGACAATGCGGTGGATGGTCTTCTCGTTAATGATTACCTGAATAAGAAAGGAAATCTGATGAGGGAGTCATGGAACATGGTTCTCCAGATCGAGATAGATCAAATTAGAATTGGTGGGATTGATGCCCCTGATAGATGACAACAAAGATTTCCATTGCAATCGAAAGCTCTGGAGTACCTCGAGATCCAACATGGCTAATGGCGCCTGAGCCAAATCTTCAACAATATTGTAGTGCTAAGTAGCTCGGGCATTGGGATTATATGAGGATTTCCACAGCACAACTCAGGAGGGTGGCCGCGTAGCGGAATCAGGGTTAGGGCGCTCGATTTGTAGAGGGCCAGAACTCGACATAGAAGAAGAAGGCGTGGCTTCTTTTTCTTTCTCAGCTACCAGAGCTGGAGTTTGATAATATTTCAATCGGGTAACCACATTAATGGGTGTGCCCATCATGAGCACTTGAGATCTAGAGGAAGCAGATCGGGGTTGGTCTATCATTTGAGTTTGCTAAGATGGAAATAGCTCTTTAAGGACAGTAGGGGTACCTTTGAGCAGGCAACTAACATGGGATCATTGTGGACAATCCTTAGTATAGTGATCCTCCTCGCAAATGAGGCAAGGATACTTAGGCTTCCGTTGTGAAGATTCACCAGTAGACAATTTGGGAGGACCCTATTTTGGGGCATTGGCTTTAGCTTTGCCTTTACCTTCCTTTTTTCCTTTCGAGGATTTGTCCGCTGCAGTATACTAGACAACGTGGACCTCTAAGGTTTTACCAGGGCCTGGTGGGTTTTGAGATGAACTATTAGGAGCAGAATTTGAAACCGACTTCTGTTTGGAAGAAGTTTTAGTAGGAGTCTAGGACACTGAACCAATAACTCCATCAACGGGAGGAACAGTTGGTGACTTTGATGCTGCAGGATTGGATGATGGTCGTGGAGAATTGGGCAAAAAATCGTGTAATGTGTCAGACTAAAAGTAAACCAGATTCAAGTACTAGGCACAGACAATGGCTTGCTCTTTAGTGACACATCCACCCATAGCTATATCGCGAGAAATTGGGGCTATGAATGATTTGGTAAACCATTCAGTGAGAAACTAATTAGCTATCTTGAACTTGATCAGGCAATGTATACGTCTCCATTCATGGATATGATCAGAGATGTGCATCTCAGTGTCTTACTTAAGCAATGTGAGTAAATAGGTTCTAGTTTCATAATGAACTGATAGTTGAAAATGTGTGAGGAAAGCCATGGCTAACGAATTGAAGTCATGGAAGGTACTTCGAGGTAGCTTGATGTACCATTTCATTATGGCACCCTTGAGAGTCCATTGGAAGAGACGAAGATGAATGGAATCATCCACGAACAAGTTTGACGAGCACCAGAGACGATATGTCATCACATGGGCCTGAGGATCTTCTTTAGTTTTGCCATTGAACTTTGGGCAATCACTTGGTATCCTGGATGGCACCAGAGGCTAGTATGGTGAATGAAGGATCAGATCATTCGTAAGGAATGATACATCTGGCAACTCAAGTGTAGCCAAGAAAGGTAATTAGGTGTTAAAAGGCATGAGAGGTCGATAAGTGGGCCCACAGGGAGGAGCCCATCCTTGCTGGTAAGGATTTTGGCCCCATAGTGGGGGATTTTGGCCATATGGCATTTGAGGCTACCCCCATTATGGATTACCTTGATCAAAGGGAGGATTCTAACCTTGCACACCTTGAAATTGTCCAGGCACAGGTTGCTGATAGGCAACGTATGGGTTAAAAGGCTATTGAGCCTGCTAACCTTGGACATATCGATATGGGACATGTTATCCTGGAACACAGGGCCATTGAACCTGTTGCCCTTGAACAAGAGGGTTCTGGATGTGCAATCCTTAGGCATAAGGTTGATACACTTGCTGCCCTTGGATGTAGGGGTTTTGTACCTGGTGCCCTTGGCTGGCAGGATTCTGAACTTGTTGACCTAGGATAAGAGGATTCTGCGCCTACTGTTGCAGGACTTGACCTTGACCCTGTCCTTGCAAGGGTTGACCTTGTTGATATGTATACAAGGGTTGCTACTGCCTTGGTTGGTTTTGCTATTGCAAGGGATGACCTTGTGGTTGCAAAATTTGTCCCTGGGTTTGCAGAGGTTGGCCCTGTGAGGGTATGGGTTGAGAGGTATGCAAAGCATATTGCATCTATTGTTGCACAACCTGCTACAACTGTTGGAAGGATTGGCCTTACGGTTGTTGCAGAAGACTTTGTTGTGGGATAACCTGCCCTTGCTGTTGCGCAGAAATCCCTTGCTGCAACAAAGGTTACCCTTGCATAACAAAGGCTGCGCTAGTTGTTGTAAAGGCCATCCTTGCTATTTCAAGGGTAGTTGAATAGTTCCCAGGAAATTACTGAACTGAATCTGGCTGTCACAAGGCTAGATGTACTTCCCAGATTGGAGGGTGAAAGGTTGATTAACCAATCCTTGAGGACCATATGGAATTTAAGGATTTTGGTATTGGACTTGAGCCCCATAGGGCTGCTGATATTGAATATTGCTCGATCTAGATGGACCACCAGGATTCTGAACCTGTTGGTACAAGAAATTGCTTGATCCAAAAGGGTTAGCAGGTGATCTAGGTGGATGTTGGTGGCCACCCACCTATCCCATTTGGACCCCCACAACTGTCTCTTTCAGTTTTTCTGTTTCCTTAATTATAGCACAGTTTACTATTTTTAGCAGTTTTTCGGGTCCTAAACTTCCGAAGCCGTTTTGAGGCCCTAAATGACATTTTTTGGGAAATCCACTAGCCAACAACTTTTCTAACAAAAAATCGCCTTTTTCGTCATAGTCCTCGGAGAGATCTTTCCAACGGGCTATCATGCGCGTCAAACGGAGATAGTACGACCAATTCACGACCCCGGGAAGTTGATGTACCAACTTACCCAAAAATGGGGCCCACAATTTGGCGTTTCATCTTCTAGGGTTAGGTTTTGGAATGTGAAGGGTTTTTCATTGTTTCTCAACAATAAATAGGCCCTCGAGCCTCATTGTAACACAGTTTTTGGAGAACAGTTCAGAGGCATGTAGCCGACACATCTCTTCTCAGAGATAAGCTACCATCGCCCTAGCTGGGTTATTTCCATTTCTATTTGTAAGCATATTTCAATATTTTACAGTAATGAAATGAAGTATTATTTCCGTTGTATATTTGTATTTATGGTTATCTCTGTATTTTATTGCGTTCCTGTTTAAATTCGGATCAGTGGTATCAGAGCGGTCTGCTTTTTCTCTGTTTTTCTTTGCATGTCCCCAACGAGGTCAGGTATAAGGAGTTAGGTCTGGAATTGGTCAACCCTTTGCAAGACCAGCCTCGCAAATCTCGACGACCTCCCATGGCGGATGAGAAGAAAAATGAGGGGGCAGGAGATCCTATCAAAATCTTGCTCGAAGAAGCCCTCGAGCGACAAAGGAACGCGATGATGGACAACTTTGCCCAAATCCTTCAGCGGCTACCTAGAGGCGACGCATCAGCTTCCAACAGAAACTCTGGAAATGCCACACCGTTTAAGGTACAAGTTAATTTTGCAATCCCCATCTTCGAGGGTTAAATAGACACAGATGCCGTAGATAAATGGTTAAATTTGCTCGATGGGTATTTTTCTGTTCATGAATTTTCAAGTCAGGAAAAGATTATTTTTTCTCTTCTCAAAGCAGCCCCCCACGCCAAGGACTGGTGGGAAACCTACTGTGAACAGAAGGATGAAAGTACAGGCTCACTGTTTTTAGCCGCACCCACTTGGAATGACTTCCGGGATGCCATCAAGGAGCAGTACTACCCTGTAAAAAGCTATGAGGACAAATACATCAAATGGACCACACTACGGCAGGGACGAGACCAAGATGTGCTGGAGTTCACAAACATTTTTCATACCCTTCGCACACAATTGGGTATCAAAGATTCTGAGCTACATTTGGTACTCAAATACCGCGGCTGCCTACACAGATACATCCAAGAAGAGATGGAGTTCTTGAACATCTCCTCACTCGACACAGCATACCGATACGGTGTCAAAATCGAGCAAAAGTTCAAACAGAAGAAGTGAGACTTTGGATCTGCAAATCCAAAGCCCAAAGGACAAAGCCAAGGCGGAGTGACCCAAGACAACCCGTCGAAGCCACAAGAAAAGAACAACACCACGAAGCTGAAGAAGGACACAGGAAAGTGGTGTGAGTTCCACAAGAGTCCCACTCATAACACAAGTGAGTGTCGGACCAAGCAGTCGCTGGTGGCCGAGTTGAAGGCTTTCGAATCAGATGCATGTTCTGACTCTGAGTCAGAACCCGACAAGGGGAATGACAAAGGGAAGCAGATCATTGATGTGGATCCCAGCGCCACTGTTGCTACTGCCAAGATCCAGAAAAATGAGCTCAAAGATCCAGAGGAGGGGGAACGTCTTTTCCACTCACAGATGTGGGTGAAGGGTTCGCCGCTGCAATTCATTGTCGATAGTGGCAGCCAAAAAAACCTCATTTCAGCAGAGGTCATGAAGCGGTTGGGCCTACCAACTACACCACACCCACAGCCGTACAGTATCGGTTGGCTTCACGAAGGACGAGATCTCAAAGTTCGCCAGTAGTGCCGCCTTCCCTACAGCATCAAGCCCTTCACAGACGAGGTATTTTGTGATGTTACACCTCTGGATGTTTGTGATGTACTATTAGGCCAGCCATACTTGTGGAGACGACATGCTGTGTATGAGTCAAGGCCTCGAGCTGTCATCATTTCTTTGGATAATTCATTATACAGGATACCGGAGGTAGCCCCGCCTACTGCCACCTCTTTGATCACTGCTAAGAAAGGCAGCAAGCTCATCTCACAGACTAGGAAATTTATTTTCTGTCTGGTTCACTTCCAAAGTAAGGGGAAGATCACTGCTACATCCATGAACCCCGCGAAGGGTTCGTCCACACAGCAGCAGCAACAGAGGGATACAGTCGTGACAGAACACAGGAACAACTTCTCCTTACCCGGAGGGGTACCACACAAGTTTCAGGTGGGTGACAAAGTTTGGTTACATTTGCAGAGAGAGTGCCTTACCAAAACCCATCAGAAACTTAGACCCCTTCGACATGGTCCTTACACCAGTAACAAGGCTACGGGAAACAATGCTTTGAAGCACAACATTCCTCCATTCCTTTGCTTGCACCGAGTGTTCAATGTGGACCATCGCCGACCATGCTCCCCACCATTTCTGGACACATCAGAGATTGTAGAACAGCTCACCAGAGACCCAGCTCAGCAGAAGCTTCCTCATCTCAGGGAGGAACTCAACGCAATGGGGACCATTGCTTCCTAAGGGGGGAGGAATGATCCAGGTGGATGTTGGTGGCCACCCACCTATCCCATTTGGACCCCCACAATTGTCTCTTTCAGTTTTTCTGTTTCCTTAATTATAGCACAGTTTACTATTTTTAGCAGTTTTTCGGGTCCTAAACTTCTGGAGCCGTTTTGAGGCCCTAAATGACGTTTTTTGGGAAATCCACCAGCCAGCGATTTTTTTGATTAAAAATCATCTTTTTTTTCGTAGTCCTCAGAGAGATCTTTCCAACGGACTATCATGCGCGTCAAACGAATATAGTATGACCAATTCACGACCCCGAGAAGTTGATGTACCAACTTACCCAAAAACGGGGCCCACAATTTGGCGTTTCATCTTCTAGGGTTAGGTTTTAGAATGTGAAGGGTTTTCCATTGTTTCTCAACAATAAATAGGCCCTCGAGCCTCATTGTAACACAGTTTTTGGAGAACAGTTCAGAGGCATGTAGCCGACACATCTCTTCTCAGAGATAAGCTACCATCGCCCTAGCTGGGTTATTTCCATTTCTATTTGTAAGCATATTTCAGTATTTTACAGTAATGAAATGATGTATTATTTCCGTTGCATATTTGTCTTTATGGTTATCTCTGTATTTTATTGCGTTCCTGTTTAAATCCCGATCAGCAGGGTTATAAATAATACTAGAAGTCGGTTGGTTTATACCAATCATGTGAGATTGTGAGACACTTACATTATTGGCACCTAACACCATAGAGACATTCAGGTTCTGCCCCCCAGGTAGTGGCACAATCTGGCCACTGACTAATGCGACATAAGAACTGGCAGAGACAATATTTGAAACCACTGGTTGTCACTGACGTGTAACTGGGATCAATGATACAAGAGTATTCAGGATGGTGGGTTGCATCGGAACTGAAGTAACAACTGGTTGGGAAGTCATGTTCGTGACAAACAAACCTAACGTAGGCCTGATGCCTGACACCAAAATAGGATTATGGTAGAGTGATGAGGCACTAGGTGTGCTTGAAACTAAGTGTCCCAAAGACACATAGCTAGGTGCCAAGCTAGCAAGAATACCTTCCGAATAAGGGAAACCATAGGGAGGAAACTGCAATTGCAATTCTTGCCCCTCAACAATGTGCAGAGTAGAAACTTCAGACTCATCTGGAGAAGTGACTGGAGCATCGCCTTCAGGTTCCATGTTTGAAAACAAATGACGATGAATGGCTGAATGTGTACTAGGGGATAGTTCCAAATGAACACCCAGCTGGTCGTACAGACTGTAAGGATGTTGTGGTGATATCTCAACAGCATCAAATAGAGGGTTTGGAGGATAGATACCTAGTCCAAGATGACCATCAGTGGTTGGCAAGTTCTTTGGAGTTCGAATGGGGTTATTCGGAGATTCTGGGCCAAGATCAGTAGATGACCCTGAATCATAGGTAGGCAGAGGACAAGATGACAAAGGTTGAACACTTAAAACAATTGCAAGTTCAAAATTTTTGTCCTTAAGTGACTCTGATAACTCAGAAAATGGATCCTCAGACAATATTTCAGATGGAGGAGAGGTAGAGGAATTGGGCGAACCAGATGGTTCAGTGTTATGAAACTAGCTCATATAAAGATAGAAAATAGAGATCAATGCCTTAGAATTCAGCCTCTTCGAGGGGGCAACCTCCTTTACATTACACAAATGAACAATTCTTGGATGATACAAATGAAAAGACCTCCTTTCTATATATAGAAGTCTAAGGGGTCATAACATAATCAGAGCTGACATAACAATAATAATGTAAGGGCACAATAATAACAATAGTGGGCTTCTATGTGGCACAATAGTAACAATATGGGCACTAAATGGGTACGTCAATATAATAAGTGGGTTGTACTAATAACAATAAGGGGTTACACTAGTAGTATAGGGGCCTAACATGTCCCTCTCGTTCAAAAAATGTTGTCGTCAACGCTTGAGTAGTTCTTGATGCTTCTGTATAAAATTCTTGTCCTCCCATGTGGAATCTTCAGCGAGTAAGTTCTTCCACTTGATTAAATACTCTGAAATTGATCGATTTCATAGCTATCGGGTTCTTGTTTCTGTGACTGCTCCACGTTCCAATATGATTTTTCCTTCCTCTTCAATTTCTGGCAATATTGTTTGAATTGGCATCTTTTGCAACTTTTGAATAACTGGGAATACTTCTTCGTCCTTCTTCCATTCATCCCTTGCTTCATTTATCCAATCTAGTTGGATAATAGAAATAGCACAAAACAATGCTTCCACATCCTCATCCTTGAAGAGTCTTCCCATTCGGTAAGGTCTCCATTTTTTAAGTGCATGTAGTATTGCCAACATTTCCTTCTCATAAATAGCTTGCTTGAGATGTAGCAGTAAAAATACCCAATCACCTACATCAAAACATTTTTCACTACGATGTTGATCTACCTGTTGTTTCGTTTGATTTTTCACCGAAGTGGCGTTATCCTTTAAAAGTTGGAGAACTTGTTGTTGATGCTCGATGTGATCTTTCTCTACTTGAACTTTTTTCTTCTTGATATGTCCTTCTATCTCTAGAGTTTGAGGAGTGGTAATTTCTTCCAATCCTTTACAAGATATGGTCGGATTCATTTCTTGATGCTCAATATGGTCTTTCACTTCTTGAACATTTTTATTCTTGATATGTCCTTCTATCTTGATAGTTTGAGGAGTGGTAATTTCGACCAATGAATTACAAGATATGGTTGGATTCATTTCCTCTTTCTTGATGTGATATTTCAATTCTTGCACCTTTTTCTTCTTGATATGTCCTTTTATCTTAAGAGTTTGAGGAGTATGCTTCCTGGTTTCCATAATTTTGCTTTCCACTATGTCACAAAGCCCTTTTACTCTTTCCAATTGTTGTGGTGTTGCTCTAAAGAAGGTGTTGCTCTTTGTATCCTCATAATGTGCTATCATTTCCTCCATGAAAATTGACCACGTAACAAGTTGTTTACGAGAACAAAGCCCTTCATACCATAAAAATTGATCCGGTTCTAAATATGAAGATGTAATACATACCTTTTGTAACAGTGGTACACCATGTAGATCAAAATATTGCTCCATTTGAAGTATCCAATTTACCGGATCCTTGCCATCAAACTTCCTCATCTTGCTTTTTCTTGATTTTAGGAGCTCGATCTTGAAATGAATGTAACTCTGTACTTTTGTATCTTTAAGTTCTGAAATTGTGACCTGTAGTAGCCCTCTGCATTCTCTTTCTAATGCCACTAGTCTAATCGAAATTGGATTCTTCAAGAAAGAGTTATGCACAATCTCCCAAGATGACCTGATTATACACCTTTCCAGAAGAGCGAAATTGTATGAAGTGCCACGTGTCACTGTTTTGACCTTTGGCTTTGAAAAATATATAGAAGAAACTACAATCCATCCTCTTTCTGTACCTTCTTATGAAATTTCAATCCAATGCTCAAAGAGAAAGTTATGACGATTCTCCCCAAGTCACCTGTTTGGAATGTAATTCAGGAGTCTGCAAAAAGACCAACTTCCTCAGATCATATCTCCCCAAATATAGAGCGAAAAGATCTGAAATTTGGATCCAAGATTCAGTGCGATTTCTTATCAAATGGGTTTCTTTTTTAGCTTTTGAAACGTCGCAGAAAAAAAGTTATAGCGCAAATTCCACAATGACCTGTTTGGAGCAGCGAAACCCTAGAATCCAAAGCTCTGATACCAAATGTTATGAAACCAGCTCATAAAAAGATAGAAAATAGAGATCAACGCCTTAGAATTCAGCCTCTTTGAGGGGCCAACCTCCTTTACATTACACAAATTAACAATTCTTGGATGATACAAATGAAAAGAGCTCCTTTCTATATATAGGAGTCTAAGGGGTCATAACATAATCAGAGCTGACATAACAATAATAATGTAAGGGGACAATAATAACAATAGTGGGCTTCTATGTGGCACAATAGTAACAATATGGGCACTAAATGAGTACATCAATATAATAAGTGGGTTGTACTAATAACAATAAGGGGTTACACTAGTAGTATAGGGGCCTAACATTCAGCCACGATGACCTTGTCTTAGTCGACATAATAAATAACTTCAAAGCTTTAAAATGTCCTTTTAAGGGAACTCATGATTTTGTCAAAAAGACTAACAGGATGTTTTGGATCATGGGAAATCAATTATTAAGATGCATAAAAGACTGATGTTATTTCATTTTTTAAGAGTCGAGAAAGAAATAAATATGACTCTATCACTTTCGATTGGAAATGAGCTTGAAAGGACAAGTGCTTGAATGATCTTTTAAGTTTAATGAGTCAAAAATATCAAATGACTACTCTGGATGATCTAGGTAAACAAGATTACCAGGAAACTGTGAACTACAGAATACCTCTTGGCGAACCAAGAAGTACGAGCAGGCAATCTCCCTGAATGTTGTGATTAGTGTATCATGTTCGCAAGGCAATCAACTTGGCTTCCTAAGGATAAAAGGATTGTAGCCTAGTGGGGTTTCCCATTATATACTCGATGGTACAGGGAGCACAAATCCATGCTAGCACTGTCTAATGCTGAAGCTAACGACAACTACTAGGTTTAAAGATGTCAGAACACGTCTCTAGCCTAGACCTTCTAGATATTATTGCTAATGTCAAATGCACCTTAGGTTAATTGAATTCATTTTAGAGTTGATATTGAGTTAAGTTTAAGTTTTTAGGTCTTAGTGATGCTACTCAAAAAACCTAAAATGCAACTAAATGGGACAAGACCCTTTCAATCAAATGCAAACAATCAAGAAACTGAAAATGAAATGATCTTTCACTACTTTTTCTTTTTCAAAAAATAAACTAATGAAAAATGCATTCCAATTCCTAATTTCCTGACAAGCACTTATCTATTAGTCCTTTCAAAATAAAAAAAATAAAATTTCTTTTCCTTTTTCAAACGCTGATGGAATTCTAGTTTTTAAGAGATGCAAATCATGATGATGCAACAAGCTAGAATTTCATCATTTCTCATGAAACAATGAAACAAACTTTTTGCATACAATATTTCAATGAAATTTTTTTCAAGACTATGAGCTCTTCAAGCAGATGAAAACATGAAAAGAGAAGTTCATTCAGATCAATGAAACACCAACTTTACCAAACACAAGACCGACAATGTAATCTATGCCTGAAAAAGATCAACCTAGTAAACGAAACTTTTTTCAAACTTGTGCAAAAGGAGGTCAAAGTCGTAAAAAGACCAAAAAACAAATGCAAGGAGAAAACACACCCACACTCGGACTTGATGAGTCCACAAGCTGCTGAATGGGTGACTAACTAGATGCCCTAGTGTCACTAACCACTTAATGACTCAATCAATCAAATAGCAAGATGACAAGCCAACAAGCAAGAAAAAACCAAATGAAAAGTAGCTTCCTAATCAGGGAGAAAATAGTCAAAAGGGCTCACGGGGTCAAAAACACAAGAGTAGAACACACTAGCCAAGATTGGGGTCAAGCCCTAATCTTCACTTACAGGCATCAGCATGACTGCCTAACTGACAACAAGCACCAGAGGCTGGTCGGCGTGACTGTTCCTCTGCAATTCACACTGGTCAGCGTGATTGTCAGTAGATTAAACATGCTAGCCGAGGAAACTAAGGAAATTTTTTTTTTTTTTTCAAAACAAGGACCAAAGCTGCTACTATGAATTTTAGACTTAGGTGAATAAGCAAGAGAAAAGAAACAAAACTAAAGGGAAAACAAGAAACTAGCAAATTTCTTACAAAATCATGAAATCCAAAACAAACAAAAGATGGGATCTCCCCAACGGAGTTGCCAATTTGTGGTGAAGTAAAATGATAAATGCGGACACGAATGAATTCCTCTAGCCCGATAATGGGTCTAGCCACAACAGATACATTCTATGGAAGATTTCCTTAGGTTAGAATCAATCAATATGGCTAACCTCTTGGTCGCTTATCCTACTTGATGATGTCCTCGCTTGCTCGCTCCAACAACCTCTCGCTTCCTTCTTCAAGCTCCTGAAACAAGTAAGCAACAACAACACACAAACATAATAATAGACAAATTGAAATTCAACCTACTTAACAAGTCAAGAAGCATTAATACACAAATATGTAATATTACTAAACATGTAGGAAATCAATCGATAGTTGCATATATTAATATCAAAGAGATATTACAACCATTCATCTTGATGTCACAATCTTCCTCTGACAATACCGAGTTCCCACACACTTCTGCTAGCACTCCACAATGGCTTCAAACAACAATAGTTTAAAGGCTCTTCCCTTTAGGCCTCACTCCAAACCAAACACACTTCTCCCTCACACAACTAGATGGCTACAACTAGTAATAGTTTTCTTGTCTAATCAAAATAGTATACTCACACTTAGCTAACACTCTAACTATGACTGCAACTAGTTTGTTCTTAGGAAGAAGGAAGGTTTGTATAGGAAATATGGATGGGAGATGGATCCTTTTCTCATGGGAGAACAACTTATCCCTTGAGGTAATTCCATCATTATAGGGGAAAGGAGGCCAAACTGTCATCCTCGACCCCATCCGGCCAAACCATTTACTAGACTTCCGTTACGAAGCTTCTAGAGCTGGAAGCTTTGGCTATAATTTAAAAAAATTTCCGTAACAGGACCAATGCGACTGGAACACAGCTCAGTCACACCGGTCGGCGTTGGGAATAGTGCTAATATTTGCACGTTGGCGTAGGGGAGACAAAGGTAATTAGTGTCGACCTTGTAAACTAGGAAAAATAGAAGTTTTAGGGGAAATGGTACAAAAGGGAAATGATCTGCTCATGAAGAGGGACATAATGGGAGTTTCTCCATGAAGATAAAGCATGTGGGGTTCACTGTAGAGGTCCTCCAGGATCAAGGAATAGGGATTATAGGGATAGTGACAAAATGTTGTGTAACACACGACCCTGACAACAACGCCAAAAAGTGATAAGCACAAGTATTGTAGCAAGAATGCTACAACTCCTGGGGCTACCAGCTTTACTTTATCAACCTGGCATTCGTACAAACTTGTAGGTGACAGTGCTATATACACAAGTAAAATTAATGGTTCTTCCTTTTGTCACTATTCAACTGGCAAGAGACCACTAGGATTTTCAAGCCAGACTTCTATGGATTCAGAAGAATCTTGATTACTAATGCAAGAAAGAGAAATCTACTCTAGGAGAAAGCTTGTCTACTGTAATAAGGAAAAGGACTAAAATCCAAAGCTAAAAACACACCATTTCCTAACTAACTGCTGAGAAACTATGCTTTACAAGAATGCCAAGCTAACATGTATGAAATGCTACTGTTCTAAGCATGGAAGTTCAAAACATCAAACATCACTACTTTGCATGTAAAGGAATGAAATAAATCTATTTTTTTCCTCTTATTCTTTTTATGGAAAAACAAGTGTGAAATCTAATCTCTTTTGGTGATGTGGCAGGTGGCTTAGGGATGTTGGTGGATGCTTGGAAGGTTTGGGAGACCCTTAGGTGACCTCGTGTGGCTTCCTGGAGGTTTTCCCTCAATTCGGCCTTAAAACATGCCAGTAGAGGAAACCCTATAGGATGTCCTAAAAACCTATAGGATTCCTTATATTTCTATAGGATATAGCCGAGAGAAAAGAAATGGATGTTGGAGGTGATGGAAGGCCTAGGGAAGGTGGTTGGTGGATTGAATGGAGTGATAAAATGCCTAGGATCACTCAGAACTCAAAACCAAGGTTGGGAGATGGTTGGATTTGCTCAACATGCTTGCAGAAGTTTCCATGCAAAATGATGAAATTGGTGAAGGTATTAGTGAAAGAAAGGAATGATTATGGATGGATGAAGTTGGAAGGAGGTTGCTTGCTATGAAATCTTTCTCTACTTTTTAAACACCTGCACTTCATTAAACAATGATATTTGCCAAAAAATCATGTAAACATGAAAAATTTCAATGATCTAGAAAAACAGAGTTTAATGAGCTAGATATCTACATCATGCATGAGGAAAATTTGTAGAATAAGATGAAGTCATTGATGAGATCTATCGTAAAATTGAAAACGGAAGAAATGGTAATTAAATCCTACACTTGAAAACTAATTAAATGCTGGTTCAAGTACAGTAAACTCTAAATTCTACGAGAAGTAGAAATCTGTCTTTTTTGGGTTGCATAGGGGTCCTTTCCTCAAATCATGATCCCTGAAGGAGGAAGTGAGGCCAAGACAACTATTGACAACTTTTTGGTGTTCCTTTTATCCCTTCTAACCTACTGTTGAGGTAAAGCACAAATGGAAGTGAACTAATAAACAAACTAATCAAATCTACACTACTTGCAATGAAATAATTCTAAGGACAATTTAACCATGAATCTATGAAACTAATCTAAGCATATAGATACAAGAAGACAAGCCTTTGCTGATAGGGTTGGGACCTAACCCAAGAACTCCATCCCTCTGAGTTAACTTAGTAGTGGATTATGAAAAGGCTCATTCTGATTATGAAAACAAAAAAATTACATAGCAGTCTGGAGCTCCAAAATAACTAGTGTTTGTACAAAAAAAAATCAAATCCTAATGAGGCTCTAGGGGTCTTTATTTATACAACTGAAGTCTCCAATGAATTCCTTAAATCTAGCGAGGCTTAGCTCCCAAACTTGAGATGAACTAACTCTTTGACTATCACTTGCTCTACTGCCTTTTGATCTTCATGACTTGGCTTCTTGTACTCCGAGATGGTGTGATTGATGGAGGAATATTCAAATGATGGAGGAGTCAATGAGGAGGATTTACCTCCTACAATCTCTCTTCCTTGTCCCATTCGAGTTTCAGCTCTTAATCTTGCCAAAATTCCCTTATTTTCACTCATAAACCTGCATTCAATGCACATTAGTCCACTAGGCATAATATCTCACTTTAACTCATCTCATTAAGCAAAATATAATCAAAACATGTAACAAGTTCTGAGAAGAGTTGATTTGACTAATGTAAGAGGTGAATGAAGGTCCATATAGTTACCCAATGATGAGGCTCATCAATGTGTCTTGGAACTTTCACTTAATTCAGAAGCCTGACAATAGGAGAGCATGTTTTGACACATGTATTGTATTCGTTTGTAATACTATTCTTTGGATTCTTGTAACGCAGGTTTCTTTAACCTTTATTAAGGCAATTGAACTATTTCAATTTTTCTAATACATATGCTTTAGAAACTGTTTTGCATAAGTTGTTAACATTGTCTCGCCCGTGTGGACAATTCCGTCGGACACTCGAAATAAACTTGTCATAACGACTGTCACACTTGTGTGGACTATTTCACTGGGTGTTGTACATGCTATACATTCACTATGTGTTTGTGACTGCCGCATCCATGTCGACTACTCCACCGGAAGCTGTGCATGTATTGTTATGTTGTGTGTCTCTAGCAGAGTTGGGACTGTTCCCTTTCAACCTGAGACTCACTTTCACCCTCTCCCTCTGCGATGACATAACTTTGACACAAGTGACACTAAGCACTCACCACACACATGAACCTTGCTATTTGAAGACTAAGTACACCACTCTCAAGTCCTAACAAGCAAGAACTAAGGTATATCTTTAGGATAATGGTAATCGGGCCATCATGACAGATAGGACTCCTACACCAAACAATGTGAGGTCTAGTTGGGACCTCATACCAGGGAGATCCCCTGAATGTAGGCAGCTCCAGCATCGTCAGCACAGAGCTATGGTTACAATCAAGGAAGGGCATCGAATCACTGTGATTGATTACAGTTCAGAATCAATAGTTCAAAGGATGGAGTAATCAAGATCAGAACCAATGAAATTATATCTCAGTTTTGGCACAGTCTCGGATAAATTCAAGATCACAGCTACATTTCAAATCTTGCCCTTGAAGACTTAGTGTATAATCACATAAGAGTTCTAGATTATATAATAATACTATAGTTTTCAGTTGGGTCATCTACACTGCACTTTCAGATAAGTCTACAAATATTGCAGCATGAATAGTATACCTCATGACATGAAGGGTAATGCTCAGTGCAAGGTTTCATTAAAGTTACATAATGATAAGTCCAGTACTGATCAATGCTACATGATGATATCACAGAACCTCAACATTCCCCTTGATATTTTCGATAAGAGAAACTTGGATCTCTTTCACAACTTGGACCACAGTCACAATTTTAGATTATAGTCTTCCAAACGTGATGACCTATACTCGAATTCTTCCCACAGTCTCAGCCTCAGGAAGCTCAGACAAAATATGCAAATGGTCACAGGCAGAAGACTCAGTTAGGAGATCTCATACAACAGTTCAATTCAGATATACATTTCAGTACCACCCACAGTCAGATGACATTCATTTCATAGTCTCGACAGTCACAGTGCTACAAGTAACCACAGTGCTTGGGTTTCTTCTAAGGTGTTGAACAGGAATTACAGTAAAGAAATAACCTGAAGATCCTAGAACATTTCTACATTGTGGCAAGGATCTCATCCTTACCCTTGGAGAAGGTCACCCGGAGAAAGCATCAGTGCATCTTCAACATGATCAAGGTGAAGATTTTATCTTCACATGTCAAGTAAGTATTTTCATTAATCAATTTGGTAAAATGACTTCATGATTGCAAGGAAATCTATAGGTTGGATGGGTCATCAAAGGTCCTTGCATGAAATAATGAGGATTGTCATAATCCTCATAGAAAAGAGAAGTCAGTGATATCTATGGAAAAGTCTCTAAAGGTCAAACATTGTTTGAATAAAGGGACTCATAGGATTCTTATGAAATCAGTCCTAGGTCATCTCTATGTAGCAGGAAAGGAGACAAATGACATACTAGAAGATATATTCTCTAAAAAATGTAGTAAAGAAGGTCACATCACTTAGACCTGATCTACACAAAATTGAAGATATCAAAGAATGAAGAAATATCTTCATGAGATCTCAATTGGGAGATCTGGAAAAGATGATAATAAGAGAATCATCATTGCTCTAACTGATAGGCAAAGAAACAAGTGTCCATGAACAAGAAGGATACCTCATTCAACAATTTGTGGTCTCTATACTAGATAGAGAAAGACAAGTTGAGGGAAAAAGTATTGAAGGATAAAGGACTTAAAAATGTGCAGAAAGGAAAGAGAAGTTTGGTCCTCAAACAAGACAAAATAGTATAGCTAGGATTATGAAAAGACTATGGAAGCTCATATCACCAGATAGATGGAGGAAGTTGAAGAAAAGGGCCAAGAAAAGAGGGAGTAACAAATATCTCCTATGAGTAAGATGGTATCCCTCACAAAAGGGTCCTATCATAAGCTTCTGCTATAAGATATGACAATAAGATGCATCATGGAATCATGGAAGCATTAGAAACAAGAGCTTGTGACATCACCATGGGAATCATGAAGGACAAAAGCCATGGTAGACAAAAATGTAGGACATAGCTCTTGGGAACCTCAGTGGACATTGAAGGAATGGAAGGAGTCATCTAAGACAAAACTCATCATACATTTAGTCAAAAAGGAAACATCTTCCAGTTGGGGATATACAAGATCCTCAAAATTACCTGATTGAATCCTCATCATAGGGTTCACTAGTCTAGAGAAGAAGCAAGTGTTTCAACAAGAACTCCAACTTATGGAATCCATGAGATGATGATATGATGACATGAAGCAGATCAAGGGATTGAAAATATTTTCAATCAATAAATTTGTTGGAAGAAGCCTCGATGACCTTAAGGTAAAATAAGGTATGAGTGCTTATGTTTAATATTATAATGTCATGTCATATGGTTGCAGGTAACAAGGATAATTTATTCTATATTGAGAAGCAAGATCAAGAGAAAAATATCGCCTCCTCTGAAAGGATGCAAGAAGGCATAAGTCACACTAGATGAAATCAACACAATATGTCCTCATATGAAGTATGAGGTGGTTGACTAAAATTAAGAAAATATGATTGAAAACTCCTAGGAATAGAATGTGTGAGGAAGGAATAGATCGTGAGATATGCAATCAACATCAAAAAGACCAAGAATATTTGACTAAGTAATCTCCCGGAACGATATCAAGACTCTGATGAAAGTCTGAAAAATATGAAGACCCTTGACAATTGATATCTTTGGAAGATGAGTCAATATGTGTGTAGGATGTTGATACCTAGAAGAAGATGTGAGGATGAAGAGCCATCTTGTAAGGTATGATTTGATTTAATATGATGTTTTTATTTGTTGAATAATAATTGGATAATGCAGGGCTACACGAACAAGAGTTGTAAATACAAGCACAACTAGCATTCATGTGGTCTATCAAAGAAGCATGATGAGAAAGAAGTAGTCATATAACGAATGTTCCATATATGAAGAAGGACACTTTCCATGAAGAAAGGAATGGCATGATGAACTAAGGAGGAATGTAATCAATGGTTGTTTCCCTACAAGGAAGAAGCTCAATAAATTGTCATGACATCAAGGAGAGAAGTTGATCAAGCAGCTGAAGGACCCAAGAAGAAGAAGTTGTTAATAGAAGAGGCCCTAGCTAAGAGGGAGCTTTGATATATCCCTAATTAAGAGGGAGCCTGGATTGAGTCACTCTTAATTAAAAGGTAGGGATAGATGTGTTTTTCCATTTCATGTGTCATGTACTAGACTAGTACTAACAACTGTAAGTCTTAGTGAAGGCCATGTATGGAAATGTAGACACATGGTAGACACAACATTCTTGTCTTCACCTGGGAAGAAAGAATGGAGGATTGGGTAATCATTTGACATCTTATGCTCTTTGAAGATGTGTATGGCATCCAAGACAAGAGTAGGCAAGAGGACCGATATTCTTTGAGGGCTAGGGACCCAAGATAAGAATAGTCCTAGAAGGTCATCCTCAATGAACACCCGGGTGGCTATGTACCTTGAGAGAAAATGATGAAGGTGTCTATAATCATTGGTCTTGCCAAGATTATGCTCTGAGGTAATGAGAGATAGAGCTGCCAGTCAAGGCCTTGCTGTGAAAACAATGTTGGTTACTATGATGCTATATATATAAGTTACCAATCTGATTCTTCTTATGAGAAATTATTCAGATTGAGAATGACCAAGTACCATTATGAATACCTCCCTAGTTAAGAGGGTGTGTTGAAGAAAGTGTAACTAGGTTCAGTCTTCGTAACAACTTGTAATTGTGATTTTATGTAAAGAAGAAACAAATATATTTATTGTATTCCTTACATCTTGGGTTTCATGAGAAAGAAGTGTTTTTCTTTGGTCAAATAATTATTCTTGATGTCTTTAGGGATTTGTCATATTATCATAAATATATAATTCAAAGTCTATGAAGTGTTGTTACACTTGTAAGAGTCCTCTAGAATAGACAAGATCAATCATCCTCACAACATCAATATATATATGATCAAACATCATGTCATCTTCAATAAATGGAGAAACAACATTTGGAGAACGTCATATATATATATATATATATATATATATATATATATATATATATATATATATCTGTATGTATGTATGTATATATATATGACATCTTGGCTCAGCAAAAATGACACGTCGGTTCATAAGGACAGGTTGGCTTAAATGTATGACCCAACAACTATAAATAGGAGAATGTAGCTTCACATTTCCATAGCAAACAAAATAAACAGAAACATTCATGACATATTCTCTGAGTTTCTCGGTGATCTAGGAAGCAAGAAGATTAGTTATTATAGTGACCACAGTGCATATTACTTTTGGGTGATATTACAATAATATTCTCCTTGCCGTCTCAGGCTTATACTCACTAGAATGCGGATGGACAGTGGGGCTCAGTAATGCTCAATGATAGTAGGTGTTGTAGTAATACGATCAATGATGAAAAATGTTACATGATGAAGGAATGATGAGGCCAAAGTTTAGGGATAAATCACAACATTGGAATGCTGCAGTGATCATGTTTTGGTGCCATGAAGAAATCGAAGAATCAAGAGAAGAAGGATGACTGTGTCTTGGTATAGGAATGGAAATATAGGTCAAGGTTCTTGGTTTTTGTCTTCATCAATTGGAATCTCTATAAGAAGAATTTGTGCGGGTTTTCCTCTCAAAGTGTGAGAGATTTTGGCCCTCGTAGAAAGGTAATATCTTGTGTTCTTATCTCTTTTGTTTGGGTAACTATTTGATGAATTGAAAAGAAACACTATAATAATAACAAGTGAATATTTGTTCTAATAAGAAAAGCTGAAAAAATGTTAGTTATCATGACTAGAAGAATCCCAATTTCCGTAGATTCTTCAACATAGAAGACAACGAGAAATTCCTAGTTTTTGCTTAAAAAATAAGTCACCTAGCTCATATGAGGAAAAAGATCAAACATATAAGAGTTAAGGATAACAACATCTTTCCAAGGCCTATAAAATTCGAACCATTTTACATTCTTAGATGCAAAAAAATACAGAAAATCATGCCAAAAGCATGTCATTCCAGTATAATAGATTCTGAGGTTCTCACAAATTACGGGTAAAGAGAATTGATTCTCTCTTGACGTATATTATTGCAATTTTTTTTCACCACAGATGTTGGAGATATCGATGCGTGAATTCAGGGGTTTCGTATTGTAGAAATTTCTCTATAGATCAGCTAGCTCTGATACCATGTAGAAATTCTCTCTGTAGATCACCTGATAATGCAATGTAACTAAAGCAAAATTCTTGATCTACTTCTACTATCAAACTTTACGGAAGCTTAATCAATTTGATCAAGATCAATCAGAACACATATAACAGAGAAGAAGAAATCATACACTGGAACACAAAAGAATACTCTGGGGAAAGCCTCAACTAAAAGCCCCACTATCTGTATTATCATACAAGTGGAAATATCTCAGGATTACACAAAGCTTTAGCTCACAAGCTATCCAGCTCTCAGTACAATCCCTCATTGCTGCTCATAGATAGAATAGACAACATGTATGCCTTCCTTCAGTCCTTCAAGCCTCCTATTTCCTTGCGCAATTTCGCCTGGGTCCTCTAGCTACCACGTGCGTGATTCTCACCTCACACACAACTCTGACCTCTGAAATAATTGCACAATCTTGAGGGACTTAATTCCTTATGCATGGATGAGTTTTTTTTATAGAAAAATTCCTCCAACTGATAGTACAATTTCCATGTCTTTAATCTCAATTGGGTCTTTGTCTGAACTGACATGCATGAGTTTTTTATGAGAAAATATTCAGTTATCTAGAGAACAGTAGTTGCATGCATGCATGCATTAACTGACTGAACTCACAATTAGTTCCTCAAACTGTTTGGAACTAATTTAACTGGACTTAACTTAGTTAACTGAGATAACTAATGACAACTCAAATACAACTCATCCTTATCTCCTTAATTAAGGGATAACTTCCTCAATCAAATGGATAATTATTGCATGTCTTCACAAAGACTTCATGTTTGAATTTTTCCAACTAATTAACTCAAGATGAATTAATTAATTATTTTTCAAATAGCTGGTGAGACTAAATTCGAATTTTAATTCTCAATTTTAAATCAAGGACAAATTAAAATTGGAATATATCCCGAAATGCTATTTATAGCAACGTTATTTTTAGCATTTCTATTTTTTGTTATTTCCAACAGAGTTGGAGTATATCCTGAAATGCTATTTATAGCAATGTTATTTTTAGAATTTCTATTTCTAGCATTTCTTGTTGCTATTTTCAACACTCCCTCTCAACAAGAAAGGCACTCAACTCGAACCTGATCCCGAACCTTTGGAATGTTATGCATGCAACACTTCTCTCAAGTTTTATTGCTCCAACAACTCTAGAAACACAAAAAAGTCCAACCTGAATCAGAATGATGCCTCTGTCATCAAAGTCTCTGACTGCTATTGCCTCTGTCGACTAAAAACTCTACAACTCTGTGCTCTTCAGTATCTGACTTCTCTAGCCTCTGTCACTTTGATCTCTGACTGCATCAATCACACTAATTCCTTTTGCTAAATCCATGTTGCTGCTGGCCCTAGCTCCCAGCACTGCATCTACACTGCACCTCCTCTCATCATGTTGCATCGTGTTGCCCACTGCTACACTGCAACTTAGTTACTAAGAAGTAAGTAACTGATCTCCCAACTGACCTCCCTGTTGGGATAGAAACACCCTCTGATGCTGAAGCTCTCTCTGTCTCTCCATCCACATCCATCTCTATCCACTCAACTAGTCCTGCTACTCCTTATTGGGGCTCCCGTAGCAAGGTTTAATCAAAGAGGTTGGGCACCTCAAGGATCCTGCCCCTATTTCAGCCTTCTTGAGATTATCACTTCACATTGCCCCACCTCACACCTGGATGTATGGCTACATGTGATCCCTCTACCCACTTGGCTCAAAATTCCCCCCTACTAGAGGTCTTTGCATGAGTGGATGCCTCCACTTGATCTCCTCTCGGCTTCTCCAGTTGTGGTTGTTCCACAAACTCCTGAAGCTCCTTCACCAATTGTGGCTCCTCCACAATTTTCTATGACTTCTTCTAGTGTTGCATGTTGAGAGGTAATGTACTCTCCCTCTCAACCACCAAGTCTCTAACATTGGCCTTTCTCCTCAAGGCTTTACATGCATCTTGAACCTCAAGAGCATATAAGTTTTGTACATGTGAACCGATTTGTTTCACCTGACCCATGGTGATGTGTCTAAGGAAAACCTTTCCCTTACTGAAGACAACACCGTAGCCTTTGTCCTCAGCCATTGTGATCCATACTAAGTTCTTCTTTAGTCCTAGCACATACTTCACATCAGTCAAGGTGATAGAAGCTCCATGCTCCCTCTGAAAAACAACTGTACCTTCACTTGAAACACGGTACTTTCCAACGTCACCCATCTCTACGCGCATCTGGAGGTTCTTCTCCTCCAATGTATTAAATAAACTCTTATCGCCGGTCATGTGGAATGAGGCTCCACTATGAAGAAACCAACCACAACCCATCATCAATGAAACCATCCATGTGATGAGGGTAAAATCTAATTCGAACTGAGAGGCCAATGCCTCACCTTCAGATCCTTCCAAGGATCCCTTCTTGGATTTCTTCAATGGAAAATTAGTTGCATAATAGTCCACCTCATGACAATTAAAACATCTCACTTTAGATTTGTCAATCTTCTTCCCACCATGGGAAGAACTCGATTTGGAATGAGAATCCTTCTCCTTCCCTTTCCTTGCCTTACTGGCTAAGGTTAGATTTTCTTCATCATCCTTGGATGAAGAACCATCTTTGGTGCTTCTCTTGATCTCCTCCTGCATCAGATCCAACCATAGTCATTCCCAATCTACATTTCTCTCTTCCATTTGCTGAGTCCTGGTAGCTATGCCAGCTCTTAGGAAGACTGAGGAGGGAAAGAATCCCCATATCATCATCAACTATCGTGATTCCTACACTTCCAAGCTCATCTTTGCATGTGGTAAGCTTGTTCAGATATGTAGAGATTGTGTCACCCTTTTCACACTTGATTTTTCGATGCTTGTCCTTCAGCACTAGCTTCCTCTGGTCGTTGTTGTTCTGATATAGATCCTTCAATATCTTCCACATTGAAAATGGAGTCTCCTTCCCCTGGAGACTCGAGACAATGTGGTCTCGAAATCCCTCCGGAAGAATCCTCCTCTCTCTCGCCACACATTTCGTCCATTCCACCAATTCTTGAGCATTAGCTGTTAGTGGCTTAGGGACTTCTTGATCAATGAAGTCCTTCAAACCGTTGTCCTCTAATACTGCTTCCATGTGATCCTTCTACACTATGTAATTTGAGCTACCATCTAGGGCATACGCAAGTCTCAAGCCATTGAATGCCATTGGTGAACTTGAGATGTGATAAGAAATCAATTTTGTACCTACAATCAAGAACCTCAAACTTTGAACTTCTCCCTTCTTTGTATATTGTTCTCCTCTTTGATCACCTTTGCTTTAATACCATGTAGAAATTTCTCTATAGATCAGCTAAATCTGATACCATGTAGAAATTCTCACTGTATATCACCTGATAATGCAATGTAACTAAAGCAAAATACTTGATCTACTTCTACTATCAAAATTTACGGAAGCTTAATCAATTTGAACAAGATCAATTGGAACACATATAATAGTGAAGAAGAAATCATACACATGAAACACAAAAGAATACTATAGGGAAAGCCTCAGCTAAAAACCTCGCTATCTGTATTATCATACAAGTGAAAATATCTCAGGATTACACAAAGCTTTAGCTCACAAACTATCTAGCTCTTAGTACAATCCCTCACTACTACTCATAGACTTAATAGACAACACATATGACTTCTTTCAGTCTTCCAAGCCTCCAATTTCCTTGCGCAGTTTCTCGTGGGTCCTCCAGCTGCCACTTGTGTGATTCTCACCTCACAGACAACTCTGGCCTCTGAAATACTTGTGCAATCCTAAGGGAGTTAATCCCTTTTGCATGGATGAGTTTCCTTTATAGGAAAATTCCTGCAACTAATAGTATAATGTCCCTCTCTTTAATCTCAACTAGGTCTCTGTCTGAACTGACATGCTTGAGTTATTTATGAGAGAATATTCAGTTATCTGGAGAACACTAGTTGCATGCATGCATGCATTAACTGACTGACCTCACAATTAGTTCCTCAAACTGTTTGGAACTAATTTAATTAGACTTAACTCATTTAACTGAGCTAACTAATTACAACTCAAATACAACTCATCCTTATCTCCTTAATTAAGGGATAACTTCTTCAATCAAAGGGATAACTATTGCATGTCTTCACAAAGACTTCATGTTTGAATTTCTCCAACTAATTACGTCAAGATGAATTCATTAATTATTTTTCAAATAGCTGGTGTGACTAAATTAGAATTTTAATTCTCAATTTTAATTCAAGGACAAATTAAAATTGGAATATATCCTGAAATGCTATTTATAGCAATGCTATTTTTAGCATTTCTATTTTTTGCTATTTCCAACAGACTTGGAGTATATCCTGAAATTCTATTTATAGCAATGTTATTTTTAGCATTTCTATTTTTAACATTTCTTGTTGCTATTTCCAACACATATTACAATCAATTTTAAAATGGGTCAAAGTATATTAAATGTATATTAATTTATTGATTAATTTCACGACTATGCAGGATAATGTATGCAAACATCTCAAAAAAAAATATAAGAAATGACCTAAAAGGCACACATGTCAACATATTATATAGAGAAAGGGGATAAAATTCTCAACACCTCTTGGAAGTTGTATTATGATGTTCACCAAAGGTTTATTGTTGGGTTTATGCTGAAAACTAGGCTACTTACCATTACTAGACTATGTTCAGAGTTTAGCTCTCTGGTAAGAACACCAAGACATGTCAATGAAAGATTTAAAGGGAACTCCAAAAAATAGTTTTTCTCGAGATAACAGGACAAAATTGTGTTGTGTTCCTAAATTCGCCTTTGGATAAGTTGAAAAATGTGACCCATTTTAGTTGCTACCTAGTGTAATCCAGTGTGATCCACAAATCAAATTGTAGCCATGGTATTCACATTGGAATTGATGCAACTTCCTGAAAGTGATATTGATATGGTAAACTGTTGAGGGTGTTGGACCTAGCAAAATGTCAGGGGATCTCCCTGGTAAGAAGTCTGAAGTAAGCTTTAGACCGTTTGGAGTAGGAGTCCCAACAGTGGGTAATATAGCAATCCGTTGACTGTCATAAAGCGAAAAGGTAAGTGTGATATATTTGTTGGAAGCAAGTGTGTGACCTTGTAGCGAGTCAAGTGAGATGCATGGGGGTCTTAACACACAAAGGAGAAAATGAAGTGTGTCCCTTAGAAGCCTGTAATAGTACAAAGTATGAAAGGAACATGAGTTGAATGACATCAAAAGATGTAAAGTAGAATAGTCCACAATCCAAAATGGAAGGTTAAACCAACAACACGATTAGAACAAAATTCATATAACGACATACAAAATAATTAATACACAAATGTGTAAGTTAAATAACATACATTGCTAAAGCAACCAGAATAGTCCAACTACAATAACAACATATGCATGAAAGCATGTTAGCTTTGTTATATATATATATATATATATATATATATATATATATATATATATATATATATATATATATAAAGTGAAAGTTTCATCCATACATACACAATTGACAACAGCTAGCCCCAATAGTGGAATATTACAGTCAACATTGCATGATCCTCCAAAGAGATGTACTCACTTTACATTGTGGAGAAGCCAAGGCTCATCACAACACTCTCCAAGCCTACTCTAAGCAATGCCTAGCCAAAAGCTTGACTCCCAAAAGCCTGTACTATGAGTTATGAGGTTCTATATATAGCAAAGGGTGGGGTGACTCTTCAAATTCTCCTTTGACTCTTGGACTACCCTCATGACTCTTCACATTACAACAATGACCATTCACATTCCACTAATGACACTTGGAATTTTACTTACAAAATATTTTTAATAATACAATTTCCACATATACCCATGGGGGAAAAATAGGCTTGAGTTAGCCTGACAAGACAAACAACATCACTTGGGGTCTTGGGGAAAGACCAACTCGGTAACCCCCTCGCAGTGATCTTTGGTGACGATCTGATACCAAGCTTGGTACTGCGCCATTGTGTCCCCATATTGTTTTATGACATCTTTGTCAAAGCAGACTCGCAGACTCTTGCCTCCATGGCTTGTGGGTATATGGTTCTAAAACCTCTGTCCAGCTCATCCTGAAGCATGCACAACATTTTCATGAGTGTGGTTGGACCACTAATGTACATTTGCATGTCCTCTACGTTGAGTTGCAAGTCATCAATGGTGGCTATGCACATCAACTACTCTATGTACTTTTCGATATGAAAAATGACTTGGATCTTCCTCATGGCCTGGGTGAGGGTTCCAACTGAATGGATCTTGTGCATTCACACTATTACATCCAGACTCTTGAACAACCATGCATACGAAGCCTCAATTCTAGTGATGACTGGAGGGAGCTGCTCATAGTTCCATATCAACATCTGAATCCATGATTTATCTAGGTTAGCCTCTAGCTTCATCCTCTTGTGCAAGTAAAGTGGGGCTCCCTTGTATCTTATTGTCCATTCTTGCATGTGTTCAATAGCAATGTGAATGTCTTTGAGAGTTTGTGCTGTCTTTGCACACTACTGCTAAAAACTGTATATATGGACAATCGCTTTGTGCATGGTGACAAATATTCTATACATTGTCTGTGTGTTCGCCTCCAAAGTTGATATCTCCACCACTATTGCTTTCTTCATATCTGTCATGGCAGATTCTTTAGATTGTTCTGTTTTCTGCTTGGCCTCTTGCAATTCCTCTGTCATTCGATCATTCTCTATTATCATGAACTTGACTGTTGAACTCGTGGCTTCTGCATAAGCCTTAAAATCCTTGGTCATGGAAACTGAATGTCTTCTAACATTTGGTACAATCACCCTTTCTTTTGTGTGCGCGAGTGATGTGTGATCATCTGGGAGCTTCTTTCTCCATGCCTGTACAATCCTCCGCTATGTCTTGTCAAATATGAGATTGTACACATCCGTCTCCATATCATCATTAAGGAGAACAACTTATCCTTGCTCACTCAGAACTACTTCTGATTCTGGAGGTGGTAGAGACTGTGGTGCGACCTCATATGTTCTTGACATGAGATCAGTTTCTTGGTCCTGTAGCTCCTATTCCATCTCCATTTCTGTTACCTCAACCAACTGCTCAACCTGCTCAGCAAGTTCCCAAACCTGCACCTACTCACCCTCTTGATCGTCTGCTGGTTACTCTACTATCTCAACCTATATCTGCACAATTTGTCCGTTAGTGTGCCTTGTCCTTCTTCCTATTCTTTCTTCCCTTTTTCTCCTCCTAAGCTCTTGTTCTACTTTCAACTTCTTCTTTGTCTTCTGCAATCTCTTTTCTGTGTCTTCCAACCTTCATTTCTCTCTTCTCTTCCATTATACTCTCCTTTTGCGTTGTCGCCTTTTCAATCTATCTCCAAAGCTATTCTCTCAACAAATAGATCTTCTCTGAACTTGTACCTTTTCTAAGCCTCTAAGCCCTCGGAAATCTTCCTCTTGCCCTTGTCTTGTGTCTATTTTATACTCACTATTGTTGTTGTTGTTGCTTCATGTTGTGTTTCTTCTTGCAGTGATTCTTTCCATTCCAAAGCCATGTTGACCGGTTCATTGAGCCTAGAGGATTTATAGCAATACCTCCAATGATCTTCCTCTGGCCAATGATATGCCCCATGGATCCATGGGTAGTACACCTTCACACAATGGTTCTTGCATATGCAGGAGGGATCATATGGATTGAAGTTGTTGCTGCCAAACCCAAACTTCTTCAAGTCCTCGGTCTCGATAGCTGCATCTTTCAAGGTATGAATCTCGTACAACCCAATCCACAAGGGAAGAGCAGGTTAGTGTGCCTTCTTCCTCCTATGCAGTTCTACTGATAACCATGTGGAGATGTGATATGCAACCTCTTCCATGACCAACTTATTGGTGGAAAACCTTAGTACATGCAGAGGCTTCTCCATGCCAAACATCTTGATGAAGGTGCCACCAAGTGAGGCATACCAATATACAATGTTAAGCAATTCATGCATTGCTTCCTGCAACATGAAAGGTTGATATTGTTCAAATATCATCCTATACAATGGGCTGATGAAGTGGTTAGATAACCTCGCCATGACTCCTCAGTAGTTGTACTCAAAGCTAAACTTGCAATAAACTTTCATAGCTTCCTCTAATGTTGTTGATGTATGACCAATTCCAGGGAACTGTTGTTGGACATAGATTGCATCAAGTAGGCATGCAAAAATATAGAATATTTCATGTCCATCCTTAGGTGGATTCCAGGCATTAGACACATGAACTTTCAACTGAAGAGCCAACACGTCCAACCAGTTGAAAGGCCTTCCTTCATTTTCCAACTGATCTAACATAACAACCCAACTCTGCAGGAAGGTCTTTGTACTCTCTTGACCATACAAGTGACATGTGAATATGACCAGGAGGTTGCAAGACATCCTCAGTGACTTCTTCCTGTAGACCTGCTTGGGTGTCGTCTTGAAATTCGATGGCTCTTTTACCCAATGCTTCATGATATCTCTAGAGTTTACATTGCTATTGGGAGTGAAGAATAGTGCATCCATGTAGTTCACCAACTGCGACAAGTGATACATATGATGATAGTTTTCCGACCTGAAGGTGGCAAGCTGTGTTCCACTGGTATTTCTTAATGTCACTGTCTCGTGATTGATATGTGAGACAACCTAGTGAATGATATCCATGCACAGGAAGGCGGGGTACCTGCATGAAACCCTGTACAAGACTCACTTATGAATGTTGACATAGACTTTTCAATCTTCCAGATCTTCCTTGAAACTACCTGAAAATATGTCCTTTATTTCTTTCCATGTGATCTTCATGTCCTTCTCTATGAACAACTACATATCTGCATAGATGGGCAAGTTTATCGGCACTTATTCAACTACGTCTCCAGTGTTTCTCTCGACAATGCCTTTTGATCTAGCACTCTTGGAAACCATGATGCTTATACTAATGAGAGGTTTCTCAACCACTGATGTACCTAGAGATAGAGTGGACACTCACAACAAATGAATGTCAGTTAAAAATACACAAAGCACTTCAAGGATCAATCATGCAACAAATTGGGTCACTGTTGGGTAAGATTGCGTAGTAGTGACTCTTAGAGGCAGGAGACTGTTAGCTACAATTGCGCATTCTGTAATCCCAACTACCAGTGGGACTTACTTCCAGCTGGGTTGAATGTGGACTGGAACTGCATAATGGGTAGTTTAGTCTGACTTGACTGCTGGCTGGGACTGCATATTGTGCAATCCTAGTAGGCAAGAATGGGCATTGTCTCCCAGAATTGCGCAAAGCACAACTAGAGGCCAGTGACAGGCAACTTCTATGCAATTCCTGAAGCCAAGACAGAGCCTTGAGTTCCAGAAATGCACAGGGCATGTCGGGCAAAGCAAGATCTGAGCTAAGGCAACCCAAATCTGCCCAAGGGAAACTTGAAAACGAGTAGATCTGAGTGCATGAATAGAGTATGGTGAAGATAGGAGTGAATGATCATGCATGCAATAGAAACCAATGCAGGAATCAGTCAAATGGAGGAACAACGAAGTTGGTGGGGAGAGTCACTACAACAACAACAGTTAGTGCAAAAACAATGTTATGCATGCGACGCTTAAGAAAGACAATGAAAAACTTGGAACGACAATTCTACAAGTTAAAAAAAACTAAAACACCAATGGTCGTTCAGAAAAGCATACAAAACAACACTCGCACAAGACAAGGAAATAAAAGCGACAGAAAAAACTGCAAAAGACTTGAAAAGCAAAACTTATCCGGAAAAGTTGTATAGACTGTGTCGAAGCTTCCTAGATGCTTTGGCAATGCCAGAGCTCCTATATTGAATGTGTAGAATGAGTTCCGGGGCATCATTTAAATAGATTTGGTAGATTCAGGGTTTATGACGTGCATGCCACAAATCTAGGGAAAAACGACAAGTGGTGGGAAGTTTCTAAAATCAATTTGAGTGTAACTCCCAGTGCTAAAAATAGATCCATATTTTTTAGGGATGGTTTTACTTCTTTTTTTCTTTTTCTTTTTTTATTTTTCGAGAAAGGGATGCCATGAATGCATGGAGAAATTGCGCAGTTCTGGAGGGAACCAGGAAACTTGCCGACACACAACTGCTCACGGAATGATTTTGCACAATTCTTGGGTTGAGTGGATCTAGTTGCCTCTCATGCTCTGCGCCATTTCACAGCTGAAGACAAGTTGTCAGCTGGGTCTGCACAATTTCTGAGTTGAAGCCCAGTGTTGGGATGTTTTGGGCAAGTTCTTTGAGCAAGGCTGTGTGCTGGACTACTCTACGCAATTATGGAGGGTAGAGCTTACTCTGCACAATTCCTGAGAGCAAGGCTAGTTTCCTTATAAGATTGTGAAGTTTGCCAAGGCAACGCAAGAACAAGATGTAAACCAAGTCACGGGGTCAACTTGGGGTTAGTCCGAAAAATCAGTGAGAGAATACAAGTTGCAAAGTGAAAGATAAACTTGAATGAAAACACAAGTAACTGAAAAGTGCAAGACATGCTGCTAAGAATTTGTGGAGAGAAGCTCCAAAACAAAGTAAAAGCAAAATTTTGGAGGACGGTTGTAGCCGCTACAACATAAACCCTACATAAAATCACTTGATGTATACTCTTGATTCTACATGTACAAATCCAAATATTTTATTTTCACTTCATATAAAACCTAAAACAATTTTAGGAATATGATTGATTTAGATGAGTGCTGCTTGGGGACCTTTGTAATCTTAACGATGGCTTGAAGAATTAATAAAATCAACAATTCCCTAAAATTCAATGCTGGCATTCAAAAACCAGTGTTTATGTCAATGACACATGACCTCAAACACTCCTCAAATTTACAGAGGATAAGTTTCTCAACCGTCCACAACTAATAATCGATGAAGCGTGCAACTCACAAGAAAAATATTCTCTTACTATTTCAAATAATTTAATTTAAACATGGTCCCAGGAATCGCGACAATGAGAATATGTAGGCACGAGGCAAACCCAGTTCACATTTTTATCTTGGCATAACTCCTCAAATATAAGGAACATTCGTCAAATATAAGGAACATTCAAATGTAAGGAACATTGAGAGAGAGATGTCGAAAATATCCCATATTTAGTGATAGAGGTTCATGTGTCGGTCTAATCAACGTTTCAAACTAGTTCAATTAATCGGGCGGAGGAGAGGAAAACGTAAAATAATTTGGTAAAATTTGGGAAAGTTTTTGGAAATTCAAGATTTTGGGTATAGTAGGGTTTTAGATAGTGTTAAATTTATTTTCATTATAAAAAATAAGATTCAGGCATTTTTATTAAAAAACAAATTAACAAAAAAATAGACATGGCAAATTTGCAGCTATCCTTCCCATACTAATGTTAAAGGAATTTTTTGGATTGAAAGACATAGCATTGTTAAATTCTATAAATTTTTAATGGCGTTAAATCTATTTCATTATTAAAAACAAGATTCAAACACTTTTACCATTAATTTAAAAAAAAAAAAAAATAATTCAGAACTCATGGAAAATTTGCTGCCCCGCTCCATACTAATATTTAAGGAATTGAACCTATAAAGTTAGTTTGACATAATCTTTGGGTGAGAGGCATAGCATCTTTAAATTCTATAGATTTCGTTTATAAAATATTTACTTGAATTGTGAGCAGATGCTAAAGTTACTGTTTTGAGGAAAGATAAATAGTACTAAACGTGAAATTTCGAACACCACCATGATCAGCGTGCTTCCAACTTATAGGCATTGAAATTTTAAAACAAGCGTTGCAAATCCCCATACATTTCTGAAATCGTTAAGGTGACTTCCTATCAGTTTAATGTTCTCAACTGAGTTCTGAATTTTGACAACAGGCGTTGCAAATCCCCATACATTATAAAAGTGGATCCCAATTTAGTTTTGAAATCATAGAGCTAACTTCCTATCAAATTTTAATTTATTGGTATCTCTTGCGTGAGAGGAACACGTCCAATGTAATCCAGAGTAAGAGATCCAGAGTACAGAGAGTCTCCCCTCTTCAATCCTGTATTTATTTGATTTTTCGAATTCGGATCGGAGTACAGCGCAATGGGATTGCCCATCTCATTCACAGCCAAAACACCTGGTTCATTAATTGGAGCATCGATGAGTAGACGTGGTGCCAATCTCGCCATCAGAGCCGACACGTGTCTCATAGACGAGAACTTTGCTGTAATTGCCCATGATTAGGTTTGGCTATGTGAAAAACCTACTCACTCTAATATCAAGGAATACAGAACCATGGTTAGGTGGGGAGATTTGATTTTCACAAATTTTATGTTGCAACCCTAGATTTAATGGTTAAGTAGATGTAGTTTGATAATTAAATTTGGTTTTTACAAATTTTATGTTCTCACAAATTTTATGATCCAATCCTATGGACACAGGTGATTTCCGGAATTTGATTTAATGGTGGTTTAATAGTTAAGTGAATGTGATTTAATAATTAAGAGAGGAGAATTAGTTCCCACGAAGTTTATTGTGGAATTCTAAACAAGATTATGGACGCAGGAGAACTACTCCAAAAGCGATTTCTTTCAATTAAACTATCAATTAAATTTATTGAACTGGATATTACGGTGACAGAATATTACCGTTGGAACTCCGATCCAGAAGGTGCCGTTCCCGTCATAGTGGATGTTATCTGGAAGTCCAGGGAGATTGTCAATGAAAGATTCGACGGTGCCCTTCTCTGGCCCCTTTAACCAGTACTTCTGGCAACGATACCTGTAATGAAAAACAAGGCACCGCTCAATTATACTACATGATCTGGATCTTTCCTTATAGAAATAATTAATGATTGAGTGCAAGGCATACAGTGAAGTTTCACAGAAGACGAGGAAGTCCTGTTTGGCAGAGAGGGCCACTCCGTTGGGGAAGTAAAGATCTTTGAGCAGCACGCTCGTTGTCTTGGTGGAGGCCTCGTATTTCAGCAATCGGCCGTGTGGTCGGTACTCCAAGATATCTAATAAGTGGTCATGGAAGCCATATTTATATGTTGCATCGGTGAAATAAACTGCCCCTTCTCTGCTTGCATCCACTCCATCTGCAAATCTTCAATGATATAACCATGGAATGTAGTTATGATTACTTGAAGCATTCCTTGAGTCTACTGGTCTATGTTAACTGATTTATACCTAATGTGATTCACATATATAAAAAAGCATAGCTAGGATTTTAAAATAATTTTTCCAAAATTATTAATAATCATGATGCTCAAAAACATTACTTGAATTTCAATCCATCTTCCTCGTCTTTCAGAATCTCCACATGGCCTTCCGTAGCATTTATCAAACCCTGCGAAACCTAATGAAAATTGATACATAGTTGAGAAAGGAAATGGTGATGTGTGATCACGTGAGAAGGCTCGCAGACTAATAATTCTCCATAGATGCCAAAAGCGAGGCCCAGAGGACGACCTCCAACATATGTCCAGTTCTCCACAAGAACATCAAGGTTATCAAGAAAGGAGATTCGCTTTATCCACCCATCTCCACAACCAGTATACAGTCTGCCTTGAGAATCGAACACCAGATCTTCTGGGTTGGGGATGAGTCCAGATCCAAGTTTGTGTGGATTCTGCAGCCTCTTGTTGTGGGCGAATACACCAAGTCTTTGGGGAGGATGAGGAAGGTCGATGTTTGCTGCATCGAGAGATAAAATGTGAACATAATTGAAAAAAAAGAGATGTAGCTCTCAGGTGTGGCCTGCACCTGGGGACTACACTCACAAAACTTGAGAGATCACTCTCGTCCACTCTATTCATCAATCAATCAAAGATTACATCATTAAATACAATACCAGGAAATAGGAAGTTGCAACCAAATCCCATAACTATAGGAACTAATCCTAAACTAGGGAGAAAGTTACAACAACTTAACTATTTTCTCCATTAATATCAAAATAATATTAATTATTCTCAACTCCCCCCCTTAATGGAGAAAGGATTCTCCTGGACTCCTAGCATCTTTCTAAACAATTCAAATTTCACTCGTGCAAGAGGCTTTGTAAAAATATCTTCCACATTGTCACAAGTTTTACAATATTCAACAACAATTTCTTTTGACTGTATTTTCTCTCTAACAAAATGGAACTGAGTGTCTATATGTTTGGTGTTTTTGTGAAACACTGGATTGTATGCTAATTTGATGGTCCTCTGGTTGTCGCTTTTGATAGAAGTGGGTTCCTTCTGTTCTTTTCCTGCATCTTTGAGAAGTCTCTTCAACCAGATCGCTTCACAGGTTGCTGCACACAATGCTTGATACTCAACTTCACATGACGACAAAGCTACAGTACTCTGTTTCTTGCTGCTCCATGCTATAACCCCGGAACCTATGTTGAATGCATAACCTGTGATAGACCTCCGATCATCCAGGTTACCTGCCCAGTCTGAGTTTGAAAAACCTGCTAGAGTAACATCAGATACATCAGTGTATAAAATACCAAAATGAACAGTACCACAAAGATACCTCAACACGCTTTTTGCTGCTATCCAGTGACTTTCACGCGGTTTCGACATGAATTGGCTCAACACACTAACTGAGTATGCCAAGTCAGGTCTAGTTGTTGTAAGATATATTAGGCTGCCAACCAGTTGTCTGTACATTGTGGCATCTACCTCCTTAGTGCCATCGTCACTATTCAATTTCAGATTTTGCTGCAAAGGTGTCGCTGCTGATCTACACCGATCCATTCCAAACTTTTCCAACAAATTTCTAGCATACTTCCCTTGGGTAAGAAAAGTTTGCCCAGTATCTCTGAATACTTCTAATCCCAGACAATAGTTAAGGCTTCCGAGATTTTTCATTTCAAAGACTTGTGCCATGAGCCTTTTGATTCCTCTGATTAAGTCATCTGCATTTCCTGTTAGAATCACATCATCCACATATAGAGAAATCAAAATAATCTGCCCCTGACTATTGTACTTGGTATACAAATTTGGGTCATTTAAGCTTCTATGGAAACCATGCTCTATAAAGAAAGAATCAACCTTTTTATACCAAGACCTGGGAGCTTGCTTTAAACCATATAAAGCCTTTTTCAACCTACAAACAAGTTGTTCCTGCCCCTGCTTTACAAATCCTTCTGGCTGTACTAAGTAAATTTCTTCTTTTAAATCACCATTTAAAAATGCAGATTTAACATCTAGTTGGTGTAATTCCCAATTACATTTAGTAGCTAAAGCAATAAGTAATATGATTGTATTTAGCTTTGCTACAGGTGCAAAAGTATCATCAAAATCAATACCTTCTTGCTGTGAGTATCCTTTTGCAACCAACCTAGCTTTTAACTTATCTATACATCCATGTGCATTAATTTTGGGTTTAAACAGCCATTTACTTCCTATAGGTGTTTTGTTTTTAGGCAGCTCTACTGATTCCCAAGTATTATTTCTAAGAATTGATTCCATCTCCTCATTCATTGCAGCTCTCCATTCCTCAAATTGACTAGCTTCTTCATAATTAGAGGGCTCTATAATGTTCAAAAACTTTGACATCAATGCATAGTTTCTCAACTTCATTGGTAATTGGTTCTTCCTACCTGACCTCCTTGGTAGGGGACTTACCTCAAATTTGTTTTGTTCTGCCATCACTGGGCCTGCTCTTTCACCTTCTTGCTGTTCTTCTTCATTTTCTTCTTTCTGCTCCTATTCCTGCTCCCTTTCATCCTCGCTGCTTTGCTCCAATAGCAATGGAATGTGCCAATCATCTCCAACATCAGCTTTCCTTTCTTGTACATGTTCATGAAAGACTACATCTCTACTTGCAAATGTCTTACGAGACTCAGGATTGAACAGTTTGTATGCTTTAAACTCTGTACCATAACCAACAAGGATACATTTTACTGCCAAAGGGTCTAATTTCTTTCTATCAGCTTTGGGTACATGTGTAAATGCCTTTGACCCAAAGACTCTTAAATGGTTTACTGCTGGTTTAAATCCATATAAAGCTTCAAAAGGGGTTTTGAAGCCAAGAAACCTAGTAGGACTTCTATTTTTCAAATATACAACAGTATTTATCGCTTCTGCCCAAAAAATATTAGATAGACCTTTACCTTGCAGCATGCTCCTTGCGCATTCCACCAAGGTTCTGTTTTTACGCTCTGCAACTCCGTTTTGCTGTGGTGTGTGCAGTACTGTATACTGCTGAACAATCCCGTGAGATTTGCAGTATTTCATGAATTCTTTGATTTGTATTCTCCTCCTTGATCAGATCGGAGAATTTTAATACTTTTTCTAAACTGTTTTTCCACCAGGGTTTTGAAATCTATAAAACATTGGAAAGTTTGACTTTTCTTGTTTAAAAAATAAACCCATGAATACCTAGTGCAGTCATCAGTAAACAACAAAAAGTAGTATGCTCCCCCTAGCGACCTTGTCTGCATGGGACCACATACATCAGTGTGCACTAGCTCTAAGATTCCTGTTTGCCTCCTCCTATCATGCACGGGGAACTGTTCTCTGTGCATCTTTCCTAAGGCACAACCATCACAGTTTAACTTAATGTTACAAAAGATGGGGAGACCTTCGACCATACCTTTATTTTGTAACAACATGAGATCTTGCAGATTCAGATGACCAAACCTCTGATGCTAGAGTTGTTCAGCTGTCGACTCTCCTGCAACCATGGCTTGCTTTGATATACGTTTTGCATCCAGTCTGTATAGGCTTCCAACTCGCATGCCTGTTGCAACAATTTCATTCCTGCAGTCCTTTATCACACAGTGAGTCTTGAAGAATTTGACATGCATATCTTGATCAACCATCATGGATACAGATATCAGGTTTTTCTTTATTCCAGGTACATATAAAACATTTGAAAGGTGACTAATCTTTCCATTTGGTAACCTAACTGAAATCACCCCATGACCTTTAATCTGATATCCATTATCATCCCCTAGATATATTTTTGATCCATTTATAATTTCTTCAAGACTATCAAAAAATTCCTTATCACCTATCATGTGAGAGGATGCTCCGGAATCGACATACCAGATGTCATCTTCATTTGATGCTGAAAGGGCACAGTCGACTATGAACAGTCGAAATTTGTGACTGAAGTCTTCTTCTTCAACAAAATATCCTCTGTGTTTTGGATTTACCTGTCTCCTCCTTGCCTCATCAGCCTGCTTCTTATAATAACAATCTCTCTGTATATGACCCTTCTTTCCACAATAAAAGCATTTCTTTTCAGAATGATTTGCAAGCATACCTTTATGACAGTGATTTTTATGTGTTGTTCCTCCTTTCTGGACTGATTGCTGCTGTCACTGCTTCCCTTTAGATAGTCGTCGTTTCTCCACCAGCGCAAGATCGTCACTTTGGGGGTTCAGATTCAGGTTCTGCCATCGCTCTTCCTCTTGCTACAAGATTGCAGTGAGATCATCAAATGTGGGTGTTTTCTCTCTTGCCGAGACTCCAGTGATGAAGGTTTGGAAATCATCACGCATCCCATTCATTGTTATTGCAACAAGATCTTCATCAGCCATCGCCACTCCAATGGCCCCCAATCTGTCTTTAACATCCTTAATTCGCGCAAAAAATGCAGTAGCAGACTCCCTTTCGTCCATCCTCATTGAAAATAGCTTGCTTTTCAGAGCCAAAACTCTGTTTGCATTTTGGGTTTCATACAGACTTTTGATTTTCGTCCAAATCTCTGCGGACGTTTTACAGTCTCTGATGTGTGCAATGACATTGTCTTTCACAGACATCTTCAACAGGACTTTGGCCTTGTTTTCTCGTTTTTCCCGGTCTTCCTTCTGTGTGGTTGCAGTCGGCTTCTGCTCATCGCCTGTCACTATAGTCCAAGCATTCACACCTTCGAGTAGGGTCTGGATCTTAAACTTCCAATTCGTGAAGTTAGACCCGTTGAGTTTACCAGATTCGTTAAGGTAAGATTCCATCGTATTACTCATTGTGAATCTACTTAACAATAACAAAATACAATACCTGACAGATGGATCTGTCACCTCTACCACCGATCTACAGTGTCTGGCACTCCCGCTCCAATGAGCAAATTCGGCGTTTTCAACATAGCCGAAACAATGATCTGATCACAATTGATCCGATCCACCTCTCCTGAATTGATCTGCCACTTCGCCGATCCTGCTCTCCTTGCAGATCGCCAAACGAAGTTGAGGTTTCCCGCAGATCACCTCTGGCGTTCTCCCGATCTGTCTCTCCTGGACGGATCTGCAACTCCACCGATCTGCACCATTTGCAAACCGCCAAACGAAGTTCACACTATCACAGATCCCCTTGGCGCTACCCCGAGCGAAAAATCCGCGCTAATTAAAAATCGGTGTAAGTGTTGCTAATTGGCATGACTTTCCCGGTAAAATCCCGCGCTAATCGGGTTTTCTGGCGCGTTGGCGTGATTTATCCCTTAAAATCTGCGCTAATCAGGCTTCTGGCGCGACTGTCAGTGCAAAATCCGCGCTAATCCGCCTTTCCACTCAGAAAAAAAAGTTTTCCGAGTCCGAGCCAGGTGTTCTGCAGTCCACCTGCTCAATTGAGCACAGAGCTCTCGTGTACACACATCCACAAAGGCACTTCAAGCCACACAGGCTATTCCAGCCACACAGGCACTTCCGCCACACAGGTGACAAAAGATCAGGCTCACTCAAGCTGAGCTCTGATACCAAGATAAAATGTGAACATAATTGAAAAGAAAGAGATGTAGCTCTCAGGTGTGGCCTGCACCTGGGGACTACACTCACAAAACTTGAGAGATCACTCTCGTCCACTCTATTCATCAATCAATCAAAGATTGCATCATTAAATACAATACTAGGAAATAGGAAGCTGCACCCAAATCCCATAACTATAGGAACTAATCCTAAACTAGGGAGAAAGTTACAACAACGTAACTATTTTCTCCATTAATATCAAAATAATATTAATTATTCTCAACTTCGAGTGGAGAATTTCCCGATACCACTGCAATCATGGGATTTTCAATCACAAAAGAGGGGGCTAAAATGTGGAACAGAGAATCTAGGAGACTATACGAAGGGAAAAATGAATTTCCAACGACATGACACATGCTCTTTTAGTTAAGTTTCCATATGTTTTGGAAATTTAATTTGTGCTTCCATGAAATTGTTGACTTACCCTGTTACTAGTGGAAAAAGAAGAAACCCCACAATAAAGGGAAAAAAATTTTTGAGTGACTCTGTCGGTTCGGTTCAGTTCAGTTTTGTTTTGTTTTTTTAAATAGTTCATAATTTCATCTCGCCAAAATTGGAAGCAGAAACCCTAAAAAAGAATTGGGGTATTTTTTCTTTTTCTTTTTTTCCAGATTTGGTAAATCTTTTTAAAGTAAATTGTGTATTTTTATTTAAATTAGAAATACGAATTAAACTCAATAATATGGTAAAATTTAAAAAAAAATTATATAAATTCAATGATTAGTAAAAGTAAATAGACATCCACCCTTGATAAATATCAAAGTACTTACTAAATAATTTATTCTATGTGGGGTCTCGAGCACGCCCTAAAAGTGCTTTTGTTTGCCTAAGAGCTAGCCTTCCTTGGACGTAAGGAATAGGTTAAGGGACCAAGACAAAGGGGCATTTGGCAGGAGTGAAAACCTGCTCCTTTAAGGACCACCAACGAGTTATTTCAAGTGGCCTGGCTTTCCTTGAATAAGGATGATGACTCTGCCTGCATTCACTCTTAGTGGTTAGAGATAGTTGTCCTCACCACTGGTTTGTCAACTCAATTATAATAGGTTTTCTCACCTGTAGAATATATCTATCTATATATATATATAATAAAAGGAATATATATATATATATATATATATATATATATATATAATTTATTATTATTATTAATATAAATTAAAAAAAAAATTAATATACGAGTTAAACATTTATATAATAAAATATGGATCTCAAATTTTGATTTATGAATATTATTAATATTATTCTAAAATATGTTGTGGAGGTTGCTACAAAGAAACTAGCACAACCATATAAATCAAATGGTTGGTAAACACCTATAGACATAATAAGCAAGAAAACACTTTACTATACATATCATATTGCTAAAATTTTAAAAAATTATAAAAATTCACTAAATTATAACTTTATTTTAAATTAGCCTAGATCCATCTTAACTCCAAGTCTATTAAACAAATCTCTCGAGGTACAAACACTTTCTTAAGTTTTGCACTTTAATTTTATTTTCTATTTTATAATTTTAATTATGGAGCAAAATATAATATTAATAATAATATTAATATTTTATTATTATTATTTACATAACATAATATTACAACAACGCTTCCATACTAAGCTAAAGAGCACCCTTGGTTGCAATTATTACCGGCCTAGATCCATCTTAAATCTAGATACACCAAGTGTTGATAGTGATCTAGTCCTATAGGGCTTGAGGCCTAAATTTTCTCCCTAATTCATAGTCAAAGTAATGATACTCATACCTATAGCTCAAAACTTTATAATGGTTCCCATATCCAAACTATGAGAGAGATGATATTCTCATTGCATTACACATGGTTCTTTAAGGCATTTTTCTTGCAATTGGATGCATGAAAGCTTACTTTATGTCTTAAGGCTCAATTTTCTTCTTTTGGTCATTTCTATTATCCATGAGATATGGGTGTTCATACTACTACTTGAATGAAAAGTATCCCATATAAAGATCATGGGTGGTAGTTTGAGGACTCAATAATGGCTCTTGAGCCCCAAAAGTTGTTTTTTACACCTATTACGTAAGTTTCACTGCTTTTTAGGTTGTGGATCCTCCCACTACTACACCAAGGGCACTTTTAAGATATTTATTTTAAAACAAAAGAAATCTTTTGTCTTAAAAAGTCACTTTTTATTTTAATTATTTTAATATAAAATTTAATATCAATTGAATTGTCTTTAATATAAATTTTAAGACAAAACTTTATATTTAAGACAAAATCAACTTAATACAAATATATTTTAAGACACAATTTTAAATTTAAGACAAAAATAGTTTAAGACAAAAATATTTTAAGACAAAACTTTATATTTAAGACAAAAAGCACTTTAAGACAAAACTATTTTAAGAAAAAAACTGTTAGAGACAAAAACATTTTAAGACAAAACTTTGTTTTAAGACAAAGCTTTATATTTAAGACAAAAATAGTTTGAGACAAAAATACTTTAAGACAACTTTATATTTAAGACAATGCCCACTTAAGACCAAACCTATTTAAGAGAATTAACAACTAAGACAAAAACATATCAATTTAAGAAAATATTATCCAACAAAAAAATTGACTATGACAATCCACCCTAAGTCCATCAACTTGTAGGCTACTAAAGTATCGCTCCTATACCAATGCTTCTATTTCACTTTCCATTTATGTTAACTTATATAAAGACAAAAGCTTGTTGGGCTCTTCGTTTTGTGGGGGTAGATGACTCTGGAGAATGCAAAAAACTTTACCTGGCAATATTTCCTAAACATTAATTACTCTTTTGCCCCTTCGATCTCTGTTGATACGATTAAACACAACTTGTATATCATTGCATTCGACACTACTAGATGGAGGGGAATTTGAAGACAAACTAAATCTTTTGTCTTCAAATTTTGAATATGAGGTGCTAGTAGAAAAGGTAAAGGAATAGGGGCTCGTATTTATGCTATTGATGGGTTCTTCGAGAAGTAGAGCAATGGAGGCTGAAAACAACTAATGGAATTTATGGCGATGGAGACACTTTCAATGAATGTTGATAGGTGTTAAGATAGTTGGATTACTTTTCGAGATCTCCATCGATTGCGTGTTAATATGCATTTTTTGGCTGTTTTGTTTATTTTGAATGCTACTTATATCCATTGTTGTTTTTATTAGCACATTGTTGTGTTGGATTGGCAACATGGATTAGATTCACCTGAAGGATTGTTGAAAAATGCAACAAGAAATTCTCAATTTGATTTTTCCTTGATTAAATTGAGAAAATTTGAATTTCCACATCAGCAGACAACTTAGATGCAATTAACATGTATGAGATGGCTTGTGTCACCCATTTTACTCAATAAATTCGTGTTGGAGGAGTTAGAGTTCAGTTAAGCATGAGTGAGCACTAATTTGTAGCAATCAAAGTCTATTATCTCATGTTTTTTTAGTTAAACTAGTTTTAAATGTTGGAGGAACTAGTGGAATGCCAATTATGCAATGGGACTTCAATTAGCTGCAGTGATCATCTAGTTATCTGATCAATTAGCCTAGAGATGTTACAAAGCCAATAGAATCTGATGCCCAAAACCCTGCCCAGTGGAAGAAAGACGTAGACACTATCTGGAGAATAATATTGGAGGGAGTACGAGACCACATTGTCAGCAATCTCCATGGAAAATAGAATCCTTATGCAATCTGGTAGGAACTGAAAAATCTATTCTAGAATAGTAGTGACCAAAAAAACTTGGTTCTCAAGGATAAACTTTGAAATATTAAGATGTACAAGAATGAATTTATCCTGCAATATCTGAGAGGTTCACACAAGTTCGTGATGAGCTTGCAGGAGCTGGTGTTATTGTTTCAAAGGATGACTTGATAAGCATAGCCCTTCTAGGCCTTCCCAAGAGTTTGCATAACTATCAAGAATAAGTGAACGGGAGGGAGAAACTACCAAATTGGGAACAGTTATGGTATGATTTGGTACAAGAGGAAATAAGGAAGAATAGCAGAGATGGGACCTCATCCAAGGGAAAGGATGAAGAAAACTTTGCATTGTGGAAAGAGAAAGAAGGGAAAAGGGAAGAAATATCAAACCAAACTAGAATCCGGCCAAGGGGGAAAGAAGAAAGTGTTGTCAAAAGGTAAATTCTTCCATTATCATGAATACATACACTATGACATGAAGTGCCCATAGAAAAATACAAGCAAGAAAACCTTAGGAGGAGCAGCGGGTGAAGCCTTGGCTTGACAGTTCGACCTTGACTTTACCCTTATCACATGCATATCCAACACAGTGATGGGGAGCGTGTGGTACTTGGACTCAGGTGCATTTTTCCACATGACAGGGTGTAAGGATTTTTTCAGTGACCTGGAGGAGAAATATATCCAGATGAACATCAAGCTAGGGGATGACAGAAGGTACAACATGACCGGTATTGGTACAATCACCTTTTAGAGGGACTCAGGCTCCCCTCTCAAGCTCAGGGATGTCATGTTTGTTCTATGCCTAAAGAAAAATCTCATCCCTGTTGCAGTTTTGGAAGACCATGGTTATGATGTGATCTTCAACAAAGGAAAAGAATTCCTAAGACACATAGCCACAAGACAAGTGAAGAAGATCAGGGTTTGTGTGAATAATTTGTATAAGTTAGATGTGGAAGATTTTGCTGCATTAAGCACTAAGGAAGAGAAAGTGTAGGGCGGCGATGTAGGTAAAATTTATCACATAAGACTTGGCCATTTGCATTATGGCACCTTGAATATTATACAACAAATAGCCACTAGCCTCCCTAAAGGAGCACTTGAGAAGTAGGATGTATGCAAAGGATGTATCTTGGGGAAGTACATAAAATCCACATTCCATGATCGGGACAACAAAGCGTGTACAGTCCAAGGAAGGATCCACTTTGATGTCTATCGACCTTTCTCGATAGCCTCCATTTCTAGACACAAATATTTTTCCCTTTTTATTGATGGCTTCTCACATAAGTGTTGGATCTCTTCATGCAGAAGAAAGATGAGATGTTTCCCAAGTTCGTAGAATTCAAGGCACTCATTGAGAAAGAAACTAGCAAGAAGGTGAAGGCTCTTAGGAGTAATAATGGAGGTGAGTATGTGTTGAATGAATTTAAAAATTTATGTGAGAAAGAAGGCATTCGACGAGAGGTTACAACACCCCATAACCCACATCAAAATGGAGTGGTTGAGTGAAAGCACCATAGCATTTTGGGAGAAACGAGGGTGATGTTGCATGACCAAGGCATACCACCGCATTTGTGGGTTGAGGCATACAATACAACAGTCTGTTTACAAAACTGAAGTCCTCATCAGATTCTTAGCATGATTACACCTGAGGAGGCTTTCTCGGGAAGAAAGTTGGATGTGTCACACTTCAAGATTTTTGGAGCCTCTATTTACTACCATGTCTCCAAAGAATCAAGGAATAAGCTTAAGTTGACCCTAGAATTCAGGGTATTTGTGGGTCACACATAAACTCCCCATAACTACCATGTGTATTTGCCATCACTGAGAATGATAGTTGTGCGAAGGGATGTAAATTTTGATGAGGAGAAAGCTATTTGGTGCTCTCTTAAGAGGGAGCTTTAGATCCCACCAAAAGATGAGCTTTTAGCTCCAAACGAGGAACCTCAAAAATTTGTAGAGAAACTACAAATTGAGGAGAAGAGAGTGGAGACATTCACTCAAGAAAAACCATCCAGAGAAGGTAGAAAAGGAACTAAGGAAGTTTATAGACTTGTGCAGGATGTGAGGGAGAATGTGGGATATCCTTCAAAGTTGTTAAAGCAAAGGAGGTCACCTAAGAGGTAAATTGGCTACATGGATCTTACGACTAAGAAACTTGTATGGGTTGCTGCAATGGTGGAGGAATACGATTCCATTGCAAATATCAGTGTTTGGGAAAAGGTCCCAAGACTAGCATATAATTCAATAGTGGGTTTGAGATGGATCTTCAAGGTGAAGTAGGAAACAGATGAAAGCATAGAGAAGTATAAGGCCAAATTTGTTGCCAAGGGGTACTCTCAAGTTGAGGGAATTGACTATGAGGAGACATTTTCTCTTGTAGCAAGTTACTCACCCATTAGATCATTCTCACTCTAGCTACGCAAATGGGGTAGAATATCCACCAGATGGGTGTAAAAACAAGATTTCTCAATGGGGTTATTAAGGAGAAGGTGTACATAGAGTAAAAAAAAGGTTTTGAGACATTTGATCAAGATTCTCATGTGTGCAGACTCAAGTGAGTGTTGTATCATCTCAAACAAGCACCTCATGCTTGGTACAACAAGATCGATAGCTATCTAACTGGTTTGGGCTTCACCATAAGTGAAGTGAATGCAAACCTCATCACATTTGGATAGAAGGTAAATTACTTATTATTGTCTTCTATGTTGATAATTTTATTTTAACTAGTAATGAGCAGTTGATCATATCTTGAAAGGAGGACCTTGCAAAGGAATTTGAAATGAAGGACACGGGTCTCATGCACTACTTTCTCAAGTTAGAAGTATGACAAGGTGATGGGGAATTGTTTATCTCTCAAGGCAAATATGAAAATGAGATGCTATAGAGATTCTACATGGAAAGTTGTAAAACCATGGAGACACCTCTAGCGAACAACCAGAAGAAGGAGGATGCCACTTCAGGTGAAGAAATGGATGCTACCATTTATCGGCAGCTAGTGGGTTCACTCATGTACCTTGTGAACAAATGAACATATATGTGTCGTGTATTCAACCAAGTAAGCTAAGCTATGATTAGGTCAACGAAATTATTTTGGAAGGAAACTAAGCATGTTTGACGGTACCTCAGAGGCACTACCAAATTTGGACTATGGTACAGACGAGAAGAGGGAGTGAAGTTGTTGTTGGCATTATGTTTCTGGTATGGCTATATGTTACAGATGTTGTACTTGATGGCAACTCCTGTGGCAGGCTCTCAATGTGTTGAAAATTAAGAAGTACGCAGGAAATCAGTTCAGAAGGTGCGTACCTGCAAGTACACCATGTAGGGACCGCGTCCAGATACGCAGGCCAGCCGTTCAGGAGGTGCGTACCCCAGTGCACACATTTCAAGGCAGAGAAAAGCACACGTGGGGGTTTCTTATGTTTTACTCTTGGTATCTAGCCGACGGTATTGTGTTATTATGGTGTCGGCTCGTGGTATTGTTCCATGATTTGAGGAGGAGCTTGCCTATATAAAGCAAAGGAGATCACTTGGCTAAGTATCTTTTGCAATTGAATATCTTTAGATCTGAAATATTGGGTTATGGTCTTAAAAGCTTGATCTATATGAAAGGGAAGTTGAAGGCGAATCTGTGAAGGGTGATCTCTTGAGTGCATGATCAGATCTGAGCAACTGTGCCACTCTGGTGGACTGTCTATTCGGCCCTAATCAGAAGGACGCAGGTGTCTAACAGAAGAGCTGCGTGGGTACGCAGTGCAGAAACAGGAGATCTGCGTGGGGACGCAGAGCAGAAACAGGAGACCTGCGTCGGTACGCAGAGCAGAAGAAGGAGACCTGTGTGGGTACGTAGAGCGACTAAGGTTCAGGTGCGTCCGTACAGTAAAAGTATGCAGCGCGATAGTATTTCCAGGTGCATCCGTACGCGGCGCGATAGTATTTTTGGGTGCGTCCCTGCAGTAACAGTACGCAGCGCGATAATGTCTCTGGGTGCGTCCCTGCAGTAATAATACGCAGCGCGGTTCAAGGTACAGTGCGTGGGCATGCAGTTCGGCGGAAGGATTCCTGCGGGTATACGCAGGAAAGCAGAAGGTGAATAGCGTAGCGACGCAGGCCACAGAAGGGAAAACTGCGTATCTGTATTAAAATGTTCTGTTGACTGAAATTTTCTGTTGATAAGGTGTTCTGGGTTAGTTCTGTTATTGCTAATCTGATAACTGTAGTGGACTGTAACCTTTATGTACTTGATGATCATTTGATGCTTTATGAAAAGAAGTAGGGGGTTGTAGCTCCCTTCCAGGAGAGACTGGAAAACGAGAGAGAGAGAGTTGTAGCTCTCTGCAGGTTGCAGCCTGCGTACTGGTAAAGGACTGCACCAGTACAAAACCCTTGTAAAAGAAGTTTCTAAGTTGAAAGAAGATAGAGACATATTGCAGCAGGTGGTTTTCACCCACATTGGGTTTCCACCTTACATCTTGTGTTCTTTGGTGTGACTATCTGTTTTTCTTTGTTCATGCTCATTATTTTATGGTACTGACATGCAAAAATAATTCAAAAAACAAATAAGGAAGATTGATTAAAAGAATTAGATAATACTGATTCACCCCCCCCCCCTCTCAGTATTATTTCCAACAATTGGTATCAGAGCAGGTCCTTCAGAAAATCTTGATCGCTTGAAGGCAGATCGTTCATCATGAGCAACTACGAGAGAGAAGCATCAATCAGGCCACCGGTTTTTGATGGGACAAACTTCAATTATTGGAAGGTAAGAGTTACTGCCTATCTTCAATCTCTTGGTACAGAAGTTTGGGACATCGTAGAGACAGGCTACGCTTTTCCTTCAGCTACTCCTACAGATGCAGCCGAGAAAAAGAAGTATGAAACAAATGCGAAAGCAGTCAGTACTCTATTGGGATGTATATCTCAATCAGAATTCATGAAGGTAATGCACTATAAATCCGCAAAAGAGATATGGGACAAAATTGTCACAAGCTATGAAGGAGATGAACAGGTAAAGCGTGCTAAACTTCAAACTCTCAGAATTCAGTATGAGACTCTCAAAATGTATAATGATGAAAGTGTGGCTAACTATTTTCTTCAGGTAGATGAGGTTGTTAATTGTATGAAAAATTTGGGTGAAGAAATAAAAGAGGCTATTGTGGTTGAAAAGGTTCTAAGATCATTGTCCCCCAAGTTTGAATCTAAAGTATCTGCAATAGAAGAAAAGGAAAATCTACGAATTCTTACTATGTCTCAGCTACATGGAATTCTAACAGCTTATGAAATGAGAAAGGGAGGTCCATCAGACAGAAGAGAAGCTGCTTTCAAGGCATCAGGCAAAGGAGATTATTATGAAGCAAGCCACGTCCCAGAAGAAGAGGAAGAAGAATCAAATTTTGTCAGAAATCTTCAAAGGGGTTCTGGAAGGTTCAGAGGTAAGTTACCTTTTAAATGCTTTGCTTGTGGAAGAGTAGGTCATTATGCTGCAAAATGTCCTTATAAGGATAAAGGAAAGGAACCTGCTAGATGGAACAAGAAACAGAACGCAAATAAGAAAAGCTACTACACTCATGAAGATAATGATGGTCTATCAAACAGTGATGAAGATGAACAAGGTAATGAATATAAGTTGTTAATGGCATTTGAAGATGATGATTATATGGATGCTGTAGATGTGGATAACCTTTATGATGAAATTACTAGACTCAAGAGATGTATAGAAGAAAAGAACATGATCATTGATACTCTACAATTTCAAATTGATGAAAAGGAAAAACATCTTGAAAAATTAGAAGGTGAAATTGTTGGTCTTAGAAAAGAGATTGAGAAAACAAAAGCTATTAATCTCAAGTTTGTCAAAGGATCTGAAACTTTGGATGAGATTATCAATGTGCAGCGGTCTCCTCTAAACAAGACAGGTCTGGGCTATAATGGAGAAACTTCTCAAGCATCCACCTCAAAAAGTTATCTTGATGCAGCAAGAAGAAATGAGCAAAAGAACAATGAAGATCAACAGGTAAAGCAGGAACGAATTACAAACAGAAACTATCAAGGGCAATCCATCTTAAGGGTGAACAAAAGCTACAACCAGCCACAGGTAAAATCTTCTCAATTTGGTTCAAGAATAGATGAAAATAGAAACTACAATCAGTTGGCTGGTAGATTCAATAACCGAAGAAGTTTCTTCAATGGACAATGTTTTTCTTGCCATAACTTTGGTCACAAAGCAGCTCAATGTGTTGCATATAAAACGATCATGACTAGGGAAGCTCAAAAACAAAGAAGTATGACAGGGATTACAAAAAGGACCTATAACAACTTTTCGGTTCTTGAAAATGAAGTTGAATGTTCTATTTGCAATAACTTTGGTCATGAAGACTCTGAATGCAGAAGCAGGTTTCAGCAGAAAAAGGAACAAGCCTCAAGCACCAAAACATGGAGAATAAAGGAACCTCAAACAGAAAGATGTGGGATAGCATTTTATGCAGAGGGACAGGAAAATCTATGGTACATTGACAGTGGATGTTCGAAGCATATGACAGGTGATAAAGAAAAACTCGAGTCTTATTCTGCTCTAGAAAAGGGAAAGAAAGTCTCCTTTGGAAATGATACTCCTGCAACTATAAAAGGAAAGGGCATTGCTCAGTTAAAAGAAAAAGTCAAGGCTGGAAATGTTTTGTATGTTGATGGATTGAAGCATAATCTTCTAAGTGTAAGCCAGATGTGTGATCAAAGAACCGAGGTTATATTCAGATCAAATGGATGTCTTGTTCGTGATCTTGATACAGGTAAAACAGTGATCAAAGGCAAAAGAACTCCAAATAATCTGTACATATTTGAAGAAGGACAACAACAATGCTATCTGAGCAAGGATGATGAGCACTGGTTATGGCATCGGAGGCTAGGGCATCTAAGCTTTTCACAAATAAGGAAAGCATGCAAATATCAGGTAGTTCGCGATCTTTCAGATATCAAAATTCCTGACAACACCATATGCAAATCATGTCAGTTTGGAAAACAAACCAGAACTAACTTTCCAGAGAAGGAAGGATCAGCTAGCACGCCTCTCGAGCTAGTACATACAGATACATGCAGTCCTTTCAGGAAAAGAACACCTAGAGGAGAAGAATACTTGATACTATTCATTGATGATTTCTCCAGGTTTGTTTGGCTAGGACTTATGAAGCACAAAGATGAAGCATTCGAAAAATTCAAGTCCTTCAAAGCCTTGGTTGAAAATGAATCAGGTCACAAAATTAAGTGCCTCAGATCCGATAGAGGTGGGGAGTTTACCTCAAATGAATTTTTCGATTTCTGTGAAGAACATGGGATAAGAAGAGAATTCTCTACAGCTAGAACTCCTCAGCAAAATGGAGTTGTGGAAAGAATGAACAGAACAGTCCAACAAATGGCTCGTGCTATGCTTGATGAATCAGGAACTCCCGCAACTTTCTGGGGTGAAGCTGCACATGCTGTAGTTGTTATTCTTAACAAAACAAATGTCCGGGTGAACAGCACTCAAACTCCTCATGAGCTCTGGAGTGGTAAGACTCCTTCGGTAAAGCACTTCAAAATCTTTGGGAGCAAATGCTATATCAAGAATACTGATGAGCAGCTTGGCAAACTTGAACCTAGAGCAGATGAAGGCATTCTTCTTGGTTACTCTCCACATAGCAAAGCATACAAATGCTACAATAAAAGACTTGGCAGAATTGTTGACAGTATTGACGTAGTGGTTGATGAGAAGGGATACATTCCCAGGCAAGTACACCATGAAGACATCGAAGAAGATGAAGGCTACCCTCAAAGACAGAATGATGAAGAAGAAGAACCTCAAGAAGAACCTCAAGAAGAACCAGAGGAGCAAACAAGAATAGAAGAAAAGACTCCATCCAGATATGTTCAGAAGAATCATCCAGAATCTCAGATTATGGGGCAGAAAGAAGCAGGTGTACAAACAAGAAGAACAGTTGCAGAAGCTTCAAGCTATTTGGCATTACTCTCCTCTACTGAACCACAAAGTGTGAAAGAGGCATGCAAAGATGAATGTTGGGTGAAAGCAATGGATGAAGAACTTGAGCAAATCGAAAAGAATAACACTTGGGAGCTGGTTCCTAGACCAAAGGATAAGAATGTTATCGGAACAAAATGGGTCTTCAAAAACAAATTGAATGAAAATGGAGAAGTAATTAGAAACAAAGCCAGACTTGTTTGTAAAGGGTATGCACAGCAAGAAGGAATAGACTTTGAAGAAACCTTTGCTCCAGTTGCAAGACTTGAGGCCATCCGAATGTTCCTTGCTCTCTCAAGTTTTCAAAACTTCAAAGTATTTCAAATGGACGTGAAATCAGCCTTTCTGAATGGAGACCTGGAAGAAGAAGTATACATTGAACAGCCAGATGGGTTCATTCTTGGAAATGATCCAAATCTTGTATGCAGATTGAAAAAGGCTCTCTATGGTCTCAAACAAGCTCCAAGGGCTTGGTACTACCGTTTGGACAAATATCTTCATCAACAAGGTTTTTCAAAAGGATCAGCAGATAGCAATCTTTATATAAAAGTTGAAAATGACAAATTGCTAATACTGGTTGTGTATGTAGATGACATTATTTTTGGGAGCAATGAAGAAGCTATGAGTCAAAGCTTTGCCTCGGTAATGCAGAAAGAATTTGAAATGTCTTTGCTAGGAGAACTGACATATTTCCTTGGTTTACAAATCCAACAAAAAGAAGGAGGAATCTTTTTATCTCAAACCAAGTATCTCAAACAGATTTTGAAGAAATATGGTATGGAAGATGCAAAACCAGTATGTACACCTATGGTCACAGGATGTAGCCTCAGTGCAAATGATGAATCTGCAGTAGTACATCAACCAACCTTCATATCTATGATTGGAAGCTTACTTTATTTGACAGGTACCCGACCGGACATCATGCATGCAGTTGGAATAGTTGGAAGATTTCAGGCAAATCCGAAGGAGACTCATCTTCAGGCAGTGAAGAGAATTTTCAAATATCTTCAAGGGACTCAAAATTATGGCTTATGGTATCCTAGAGATACAGATCTTACACTTCATGCTTATACAGATGCAGATTGGGCCGGAAGCGTGGATGACAGGAAAAGCACAAGTGGTGGTGCGTTCTTTATGGGTTCCAAACTGGTATCTTGGTTCAGCAAGAAACAGAGTTCGATTGCCTTGTCTACAGCTGAAGCGGAATATGTTGCTGCTGCATCTTGTTGCACTCAACTCCTTTGGATGATGCAGACTTTGCAGGATTTTCAAATCACTTGTACCCCACCTATTCCCATCTTATGTGATAATACAAGTGCAATCAGCATCTCAAAGAATCCGGTTATGCATTCAAAAACCAAGCACATACCAATCAAGTACCATTTTCTCCGAGAACAAGTACTTGAACAGAAGGTCAAGTTCGAGTATGTTCCTTCTAAGGAACAAGTTGCTGATATTCTCACCAAACCATTGCCCAGGGACACTTTTGAATACCTCAGGCAAAAGCTGGGAGTTGTTGATGCATCATCTTATTGTTGAACCTTTTCTGATTGATGGTACAGATTCAGGGGGAGCATATAATGCATTGTTGGCATTATGGAGGATGGTCAGAAGGAGATCTTGGAAATAGCTGCAATATGTCTCTATCTCTTTCATGGTGGATTATGGTTCTTTTCTGGTTCATTTTTCAGGGGGAGCATGATCTAAGGGGGAGCATACCCCTTTGCCCTTGATGTCAAAGGGGGAGAATGAAGCTGAAGTTTGTGAGGTTGCCATCAAGTCCAAAGGGGGAGATTGTTAAGCCTGTATGATTATTAATTTGTAGCAATTAAAGTCATTTATCTCAAGCTGTTTTCAGTTAAACTAGTTCCAACTACTTGAGGAACTAGTGGAAGGCCAAGTGTGTAGTGGGACTTGAGTCAAACTCAGTGATAATACAGTTACCTGATAAATCAACCCAAAATAGCTAGTGCATGGAGAATTAGAGTTCCCCAGCTGTGGTGGAGATTCCAAGGTAGTGTAACATCAATTGTAGACTAGTCTTGAGTGTACAGGTGTTGCATGCAGTCAGATGATCAACCTTGGGAATTGCAGAATCCATTTTGTAAAAATTCCTAAATAACAGGGGCCTAATTTCTCAAGGAATTATGTAAGGAAATATGGGCTCAAGGAAAGGTAGAAATTTGCTAAGTCTGGGTAAGAGCTTCTCAGTGAGTAGAGAGACATGTTATTCACTTTTGTTAGAAAACTGGAAAGAAAAATGTGAATTGAATTAACTAGCAGCTCACAGGTGAGAAAGCTACACCTGGAGACTACACAAACTGGAGCATACACTCTCATGTTCAATTAATTAAAGATGAGATAATAAATACATCTCTAAAGAATAGGGAGGTGAGAACAAACTCCTACAACCTAGGAACTAATCCTAACTTAAGGAGTTACGTTACAACCATGTAACCATTTCTCCATTAATACAATATAATATTAATCATTTTCAACTCTCCCTCTTAATGGAGAAAGGATTATCCTGAAGTCCTAACATACCACTAAATAATTCAAACTTCACTTTCCCAATAGGCTTTGTAAAAATATCAGCCATATTGTCATATGCTTTACTGTACTCAATAAAAAATTCTTTTGACTGAACCTTTTCTCTTACAAATTGAAACTGAGTATCTATGTGTTTCATGTTCTTATGAAACACTGGATTTCTCTCCAGCTTAATGGAACTTTGGTTGTCATAATTGATGATGATCTCTTCTTTCTACTCTTCTCCTGCATCATGGAGAAGCCTCCTCAACTAGATAGCTTCACATGTTGCTGCACATACTACTTGGTAATCAGCTTCAACTGAAGATAAAGACACACTACTCTGCTTTTTGCTGCTCCATGCTATTACCCCAGATCCAATACTGAATGCATAACCTATGACAGATCATCAATCATCCATGTTACTTGCTCAATCAGAGTCTGAAAAACCTGATCAAGTAACATCAAATGTATCAATGTATAAAATACCATAATCACTAGTACCATGAAGATACCTCAATACACTTTTTGCCACAACCCAATGACTTTCAAGAGGTTTAGACATAAATTAGCTCAACACAATAACAAAATATGCTAAGTCTGGTCTAGTTGTAGTCAAATATATGAGACTACCAACTAGATTCCTATACAAAGTAGCATCCACTTCCTTAGAGCCATCGTCTCTGCACAATTTCAGGTTCTGCTACAAAGGTATTGATTTTGTCTTACGCTGTTCCATTCTAAAATTTTTGAGCAGCCCTTTAACATACGTCCCTTGAGTAAGGAAATTCTGCCAAAAGTCTCTCCACACTTCCAGACCTAGACAATAATGTAAGCTTCTGAGGCCTTTCATCTCAAAAACCTGTGATATTTGGAATTTGATTTCTTTGATTAATGCATATGCATTGCTTGTTATAATCATGTCATTCTTCATAATTCTCGAGCTACTAAGCACCAAGTGAAGGGCAACCAAAGAAACCCCAACAAAAACATGAATGATTAGAATACAAGCCATACCTTTTGTTTTGAAGATGCACTTATATTCAAAGCCCAAGTTTGAAGAGAAATTAAATGCATCATTCCTTTCTTCTTGTCTGCATATTTAATAAAAGAACAGGAAGGACTTTTAGAATTCATGAATAAGATCTTCCAGCCAAAATGATAAGGAAAAAGTTTCATTACAGGTAATCTATCAGGATTTTATTGTAGTAACACCCCAAAAAACCTACAGGACTTACATGTTCATTATACAAAAATTGTAATGCCTGGCCACTTTGTTAGTGAGGTTGGTTGTCATATCCATTATTTTTTGAAATGTGAGACTAGAGAATTGAGATATTAGATCTTCTCCGTTTACTGGTGCAATATTGTTTAGCTGAGCCCTAACACCAAGCACACTAATAAAACCACACATGGTGTACAAATATAGAGTTGAATTTCCCATTTCCCTACTCTTTGAATGTAATGAATGCGAGTTCGCAAGGCGATATAGCTATTTCATTTGAAATCACATATTCATTTTTTGTTGTTTGAGGACAAATCATTAATATCTAGAGGCTTATACTAAGTTCTATCTTCACACTCACATACCCATCTAAACTTGGGTATCATATATAACTATATCTAGAGGCCCATACTTTGTTCTATCTTGCAAGGTAGGATTCTTGTAAGCCTGGTAAGCCTCTCTGAAATCAACATCTTCTCTATAAAGTTCTTTCATAAAATCAAACCCCATTACTTGGATTTGAATTTAAAGGGCTCCAATCCATCAAATGGTGTGTGGTCATGGCATACAAATGAGTTATATTTGTGGTTGTGGGAATTGGAGACATTCTAAAGAGGAGGTTATGTGTGTCTTTGAATCCAACTAGTGTAAGGTAATCTAGAACTTGGTTGAGTTTGGGATCAAGAACCTCACAACAATTTTTGCCATAATTATACATAGGGTATGTTGTGAAGATGGCCTATTTAAAGGGTAATAGTCATAGGCTGATTGAGCATGACCTCATATGTGATGAGAGCCATGATAATGTTAAAGTACACGATGGAAAGGTAAATGGAAAATGTAGGGGCAAATTCAAAATTTTGCATGGAACAATATAAAGGTGGAGGAAGAATAATTCTTCTTGTCAAAAGAGGGAGAGAAGTAAAAAGAGTTTCTTATAGTAGGAAGGATAAAGGTGAAATAAGGGGGTTGGGGGATCAATTGCTAGTGGAATTAAAAAACATGTATACATATAAGTGGGAGTAGTAAATGGAATTATCCTAGCCTACTTAGGCAACATGACTCTTATGTTTTCTTGGAGATTTGGGGTGACCTAGAAGCTTAGGAGTTTGAATAATTAATCCACTGGTTGATACCATAAAGATATCAACATTTCTACATTTTCTATAGAAATAGAGTAGATATGATCAACTAAGAATAAAATTATTAGGAAAGTATGGGAGTTGTTGCTATGTTTGAGAACAAACTAAGAATATAGGAAGGTTGAGAAGTGAGGGAGAAAGTTTAAACATTAATTAATTTGGATATGTTTGATGTGAACTAAAAGGGGTGATTAAGGAGTGTTAGTTGATTATTAAAGGAGGGAACCTGGTTTGAATGGGGCTAATTGAAGTAAACCAACTTAAGAAACTAAACAAAATAGAGAAGAAGGAAAAAAAGTTGGGTTTAGTACTAAGAAGAGATGACTTAGATGAGCAAGGCTAGAAAACAAGGGAAAATGAGAAGAGTTAAAAAACATGACTTAGATGAGAAGAGTAAAAAATAAGAGATGAAATAGAGAGAACTACAACTAAATCTCATCTTTTGATCCAAACTTGGATGAAAAGAAAGAAAGGGAGGATAACGATTAAGGTTTATTATCTCTTTTTTTCGTAGGTGACATTAGGAATTTAGGGAAGGAAAATGTTAATTGATTTCCTAATACTTGAATCAAGAAAGTGAGATTTATGCTTTTACAATGTGATCTCTAAAATTAGTATGCATATCCAAAAAGGAATTAAGAAGTTATTAGGAATCAAGTAGATAAGTGTGACTGTAGTGTACCCCCTAGGGGGTGGTAATATGCGGTACCTAGGGAGGCATCTAAGGGGAATAATAGTAGATGTTTAGGTATTACTATATAATGAATACCATCATTAGGTACCCTTTGGTACCTCTCTATGTACCTCATATTACCCCCCTACCCATAAGCCAATGATAAGGAAGACATGTATGTTATTCTACATTTTTCTTATTCTACCTTTAAAAGAAGAATGTTTCCCCTTTCTCCACATAATATAATAATATTGCATTAAAAAGATTAGATATAACTAAGGAACCAAAGAAACATAAAGATCCATACAATGCATAAATAAAAATAATGTCTTACAATACCTTTATTAAAAAGGAGAGATATACTACTTTATAATCACTAGTCTTGTTAAAATATTTTATAAAGTTTTTATTTTTTTTTTGCAATCAATTTTTGTTCCATTAATTCAAAAAGTCACTACCTAGCATACTTTGTCACTCTCTCCTTAGCACACCTAGAACCCACTGGCAATCCCTATCACACACTCTTATTCATTCATTTCCATGCATTTGAAACTAGTGCACCCTTGCTTTTCCGTAGCATTCCATAACTCTCCTTGACATGCATTGGCACACCCTAGCACCTAGCACATCTTGACATGTTTCCCTAGCCTTCAGCATGACTTATCACTACCTAACATACATTGTCACTCCCTCCTTAACACACCTGGAAGTCATTGAAACTTTATGTCAGAAACTCTTAATCGTTCATTTGCATGCATTATTTTCACCTAGTGCTCCCTTGTGTTTCCCTAGCACTTCCTAGCATGTGTTGCCCTCATTTTGCTAAGGCCATAGAAGAATGTTGCGGTTCCAACAACATAACAATTTCTTGGCTCGAATTGGTAAACTAAGGTCCACTTAAGTGTCCAACAAACATTGTACTTGTCTAACATTGATGTTATGAATTCTTGAAGAAAGCAAGGTCTCACTTGAGGAGTGCTACCAAGGCATTAGATAGGTGGGGATCTCTACACAGTGAAGTTATCATGTTGTGATGTATTTCTTTCAAATAAAATTCCATATACATTCATTTAACACCATGCAATCCAACACCCATAATTTGTCTTTATGTTATGACATTAAATTAGATTGTTGTAGTTGATATTAATAATGGAGAGAAATTCAAACATTAATATAAATATAAAACATAATAAGAACTGAACATACATCATATATCATAAAATAAAAAATGAAATATATTTAAATTGTTCTAAAAAACTACCAACATATACGCTATGCTCCTTAGTTCATATATTCAACCAAAAATTTCCTAAATGTTTCACTATTCAACCATATAACTCTTTATCTTTACCCATACCATAGTAATTATACATTTTTTCCATATAAATTTTTTGACATAACTACAATTAGCACGGATGCAGACGACCGCTTTTATCCGCTTTCTTTCTACATTATATTGATAAAAACCATACACCCTCATCCCAAATCCTCTACACAACACTCCTTTCTCTTCGATTAACACAGCTAGATAACACCATGGAGACCAACAACTGGAGGAATGAGGAATCCAAGCAGAAGATCATCAATAAGATGTAATCAATCTGCACACAAAACCCATTTGTCTCATTTGTTTTGTTACTGTTTTTTATTTGGATCATGGTGGACATTTCAATGTAGACTCGGGTTTTTATTGATTGATGATAGTTTAGGTGACCTCAAGCAATCCATAGAAAATTTTCTTATGATTGTGGAATTTTAAATAATGTTTGGTTGGAAGGAGGAAGGGCTCTGGGATACTGGACTTGGTCTTGCACTTTGAGAATACCAAATATCCCCAAGCCTCTGTTGTTGAGTTCAATGCATTCATTCACTCTTGGAAATGATTATTTTTTTAAGTATCTTACAAGGAAAGGTGGGATGAGGGCATATATATATTAGATCCAGGTTTCTAGGATATCTCTTTTCCAGAAACATGAAGGATATAAAATTTTCTCATCTTATAAATCAAATGGGCCAACACCCATATGAGTGAAATTTGTTTCTTCTGGACCTGCAAAATAGGATTAATGGGCTTTTATCATTGACTGCAAGATTAATGGGATTTTACCATTCACCCCCACATTGAGATGGTTTTGTTAAATGATTTATTGGGGGTTCTTTAGAGAGTTCCGAGCATCATTAAAACTGTAATGAGAGAAACAAGATAAATTGTGATGATATCAAAAATTCTAGAAAATTGGAGTGAATCTCGCAACGCACAGTTGGAACGCGGGTGCCTAATAAGCATAATGTTAGGATAGAACCTTAAAATTTCCCAAACCACAATCAAAACAATGAAATTTTTTCTAGTTATGTATGCTTTCTGGTTCAAACTATGTTATTTTTTATATACCTAATTTATAAGTCACACATGTAATTTTACCTACTGAGATTTGTAGACATGAAGGAGTGTAGGACTTTGAAATGATAGGATCAGGGCCTTTGATACGACATCCATTGATTGGGCATTAATTTGTACCCCCATAAGATATAGTGACAACTTTCAAACTAACAACAAAACAAATTATATCCTATCTCTCTGATTTCTTAGACGATTGGCAGGAGAAAGATATATGGGTAGAGGAATTCTTATCTTTTGTGGCCAAGAAAAAATATATTTCTTTTCCTACCCAGTTATGCATATGTGTTGAATGTTTAAGGATGCACATTGGTTTTCTTTGGCACACTAAGAAATTTGGAAAGGACCTTAATTGTCAGATGGAAGCTAAAATGGAGAAGAAAATCGATATTGAAAGAAGGAAACAAGTATCTGCAATGCAGTCCAAGATCATATCTAAACGATTGGCTTCATTTTTGTCTAGAAACAAGGAAACTACCTCCTATGGTCACAAACATATAAGGTTCGAGACAGTTTCAAGTTCAGATAATCATGAGGATCCTGCAGCTAGAAACACGAGTGTAAGATTGATACCAAATAGAAAATTAGATTACTAGTGTGAGAAGTTTGGGGGTAGGTTCCCATACCTATTAGCAGCAGAAGAATTGGCATGGTTAGGAAAACAACCATCAACAGATAAAGAAAGAAATTGCCTTAAATTCATTTTATGATGAGGATGAGGATCCAAGTGGAAAATCACAGGATATATCTAGGAGGAAAAGGAGAAAGGTTTTGCAACATGAGAAATCCTTGGTTAGTCACCCTTGCCATTCAACAATAGGAGAGCATGCTATGCTGGGGAAACAAGTATCCACAGAAAAATCCAAATATGTAAAAGATGATGTTATTATTCTCAAAGATAATGAATTGAAAATATTCATTGTAGCTTGGAAGGACATTTTTTGGGAACAATCAGTGTATGAGATCTTTAGAAGAATGCTAGAATTGCAATGGATGGAAAACAAGAAGGGGAATAGAAATTGCACAAGAAAGTTGTTCAAACTTTTCATAATGAAACTAGCTATTGGTTTGTTTAATGTTGTTGTGATGTTAATGAAAATGGGACTGTGGGATAGCCTCTATGACACTTTCCAAGAGGTCAAAAAATAGGATGGTAGAAATACTGAAACTGCTTATGTTTCAGGGGTGATAGATGTTGTAATTTCTAAAGCAACAACACCAATTCCATCTGTTAAGGAAGAAGGTGACACTTTGGTCACTGCAAATGGTGTAAGCGTTTATGAAGTTCTTCAAAAAGTTATAAGTTTTCTCGAATGTGATTGAATATAAATTACTGAGGCTAGAGACTTAGTAATGAAGGAATGGTTCATGACATTGAGAAGCTTTTGGGACTGTGAAAAATGGGTCATTTGTGTTCTCGATATTTCAAGGGTGGAGGATTCCTACCAATGGGTATGCCAAAAATGAGTATGAGAAATAGTACAACAGATGAGTCGTTTCATGCACTAGCAATGATGTAAAAACTAAAACAGGTTATAATAATGAACTCTGAAATTATGTGCTAGATTAGTACCATATATTACATTTCATATCCCATGTGAAGTAGAAATAGCAAACAATTTCCAATAAGCTATCAATGTGGACTGGCAGGCATGACATTTAATTCAATGGGAGTCTTTCAAGACAACCCCTCATTTGTAGGATCCAAAGCACTCCCACCCTAATAATACTCTTAAAAATAGGAGTTTGACTCATTAATATCGATAGCTAGTCCCTAAGTTACCAATGGACTTAGTTCTTATATGTGTTATGATTGTAATTAACATTTTATAATTTATTTTCCTTACTTTATTGTACATAATTTGTGCAGGCCTTAGTCATGCATATCATTCACCAAAATATGTATATTTTAGTTGTAGTCTGAGGGCACTTTTTGCCAATTTTTCATCTTTATGAATAAATATTACGTGGAATTGTGTACCATATGCGTACATTGTAGTGTTCTCCTCTCTATATCTAAATAATCTATCTCTTGCGGTGTTTTTTTTTATATATTTTTTTTTAATTTTTTTTTGTTTGAGTATTCATATTGTTGTTTTATGCTCGTATCAATTGTTATAGACCTTTATGATTGGGGCTTTTTAAGGGCACCACAATTCCAGCCTCTGTAGGGATTTTATGGTTGCCTCAGATTCTCCTTTGAAGCTCTCTCCAAGTAGTTTGAGAAATTTCTAGGCGTGCCACCACCACGAATTCCTATTTTTAAGCTAATTCTATTGGCCAAGGATTATATTGATCTTGAGCAAGAAGTATCTTCACTCACAATTTTAGATTGGAAAAAATGCAGACAATTGATCATGGACAATGTCATCCAAGATAACTTTTGTTTCTTAGTAGTTGGTTGACTCGCTCCAAATCCATACCACACTGCATCCACAACCCTATCATTTTGGATGGGTCCAGGAAGCATGGTCATCCACACCTACCATCCATAGGTGTTCTATCACTTTTTCTATTCGACCTCTCATTGATAGAGTTGGCTGTGATGTTACAATCATATATTTTCGTGACATGCTTCTTGGTAAGCCCTACCAATTTGACAAAAGAGATCACATATGATGGATTTTCCAAAACTTATAGATCTCAAAAGGACAGTGAAGGCTGCCAGATCACATCTTCTTTCCTGTATTATCGAAAAAACATCGTTAAACATGTAAACCTCCACAAATTTAGAATTGTTTTTTCTACTCCAGTCCTCATTTCACCCAAATTTTTGCAAGGTCATCCGTGAGCTTGAAACTTCAACAAGGAGATGACACCCCAATGTCGATTCCACATCCTATCATCATTATGCATCAACCCATATTGACGTCACTTCAACCTTGAAGCATATGACATTTCATCATTCTTAGGGACACCATGTTAGTTTTTCTCCTCTCCACACAGATCTACGGTTTATGGCTTTTTAGCCTACACTTCAACAACCATAGGAAGGAAATTTCTTCTTCCAACCAAGCACCAGTGGTTGCATGATCTCACATTTTAATAGTGTTTACCTTCCATTGTTCTATTAGGAAAATCCAACCCACACATAATGCTTACCAATTATGTGGTCTCCTTCACTGGAAAGTAGGTTAACATAAACAGAAATTGTGAACAATTGTCTCTTAGCAGGGAGAAGTTGATGAGATTTAGTCACTAATTTCCACTTCCAATGGACTTCGTTGTTATATGTATTATGATTGTAATTTTTACTTTTCACTTTATTTTTCCAATCTTATTATACATGATTCATAAGGGGCTTGGTCACCTTCATTCACCCACCAAAATATGTATATTTTAGTTAACCATAGGATACTTAATCAAAGATGATCACACTTCATCAATATTGTACTTTTATAAATACCTAATACATTGAAGAGTGTACCATGTGCACATTGCAACAATTTTGTCTCTCTACTACCATGATTGATCTCTTGGGGTTTTCTATTCTCATATATGAGTATTTGCACTGCTAATAGCTATTTAATGTACCTATTGACGTTATTTTTAGAAATGCAAAAATTTTTACTTTTCTTCCCTTTTAGAGGACATTTTTTCAAATTTTTGTTTTAACAAAAAAGATATGCTCAATAAATATTTAAAATTTTAAGTTTTCCATAGCTAACATCTCATTTATAGTCAAGATGCAATGTCATCCCTTGACAACATGTTCCATGGAGAGAGGAGCTCATATCTCTCTTATTTACTGCAATGAATTTTCCATGGTGCTTGAATGTCTTTTAGGTCTTTCACTACTATCTTTAATGACAGTTATAAACGGTCTTGAAATCACTGATGTAGTTCCCAAAAATGTGACAAAAATACTAAAAAATATTCACTCACATCATGAGAATCAACATTATCTGGGATTGGACCTGCATATGAAGTCCTGCCAATGAAACCTTATTTTTTAATTTGACTAGTTTTTTAATAATTTCTGGCTTTTCCACTTCACAAAGTGGATCAAAATATAAAGGATCAAGATCAGTCTTTGCTTTCTGAAACCAGATTCAAATTTATTATTTGAATGAAAAAATGCCTCAAAGTTGTAACATCTTATAAATGTTGTATACCAATTTCTCTCAATAGACAATAAATGCAAGGTAAAAGGATATCCACACTTGACATAAAGAACCAAAATAAGCTATCTAAACCTCATAGAGTTAGCGGGGATGCATGCAACATGCAGAAGCACCAAGATGCATGGCACCTAAAGTAAAGCGAATCAGTAATGCTCTTAACACATTTAAAATCAACCATTTAATGTTGGCTGTACTAAAAATAAATATGGTTTACATATATTAGTTGTCATTTTGGCAACTCTTATGCCCAGTAAAATCTGATCAAGCTAGACTTGACCAAATGTTATTATGTCTAGACATCAGATTCAATAAGTTTGAAATGAAGCCCTTTTAAAGTGTTCTATTCGAATAGAAGCAAGGAAGTGGCTATACTTTGTCATCATTTCTATGATAAAACATAAGCATCTTCAAGAACTACATATCAAATCTACCATTGAACCTTAAGTTATGTAGCATAGCTACAAATTGGACTTTTCTCATTGTGGCCAATTCTAGGTGTATGGCACACGTTTTAAAGTTGGTGGCTTCACTGTGTCACAATTCTATGAGGAAATATAAGCTTCTTCAAGACTGATGTATTAAATGAAATACTAAACCTTAATCTACAAATTGGACTTTCCCATTATAACCAATCCTAAATGTATGACATACATTCTTATACTTTCTTCTATTGATTACACTTGTCATGAAGACAGAGATAAAGTGTGTTCAATTGGAACTCTTATTTGTTAAATAGGCTTCATGGTGCCCATGAAAAGATCATTGTGATGAAAATCGAAAATCAACCATAGCTCAAAAGTGTAAAGACATATTTTCTTGTGCCATTTTGTTAAATATAAATAAATCAATTTCATTCTACTATTATCAATTTTTTTTCACTTTTTGATGTAATATTCTCTGATTTTTCATAGAGTAATGCAGGAAAAAATATCCTTTTTTCTCATGACTTTTTCTATTTTATTTGTTACTATCTCATCTAAGTTGCCTGATTCTATTGGCACTTGAATTTGGAGATTTTATATGTAGACACTCATGCACGGCCTTTCTATTCTCTATCTTCTTTAGGACTTGTCTTTCTGAAAAAGCACACAAAGTGACATAATTTAGTTTGAAAGGGGTTAACTCATGTCATTGTTGAGTCCTTGTAAAGTAATAGGATACCATACACATCATGTTGTTGATTGCGCAGATAAGGGAAATGTGTTAAGTAAATCACAAATGAAAATATGGACTGAAGAAATTGGCCCTGGAGAAAAAGATAATTAGAGAAGGTAAGTGCCATGGCAGAGCAAGGAGAAAGAATGCCAGCTCCTCCTCTATCACTAGCACTAGGAATTACATCATGTCCAACATGAGCACTATCTCTATCTCTATCACCAACACCAACACCAACACATGAAAAAAAGGTACATTCATTCTTCCAGTGAAATAATAAATGGACTTCTCTTTTTAATTGGATGGGTCATTGAATGTTATAAAGAAAATACTCTTTTGGTGCAATTGTTTGGCTTTTGAAGTTGTCCTTGTTCCAATATCTGGTTGGAACTCTGCAATTCTGGGTGCTATAACTATTCTGTATCAGGAAGGATTCTAATGTACCATATGAAACTAGATAATATTGAAGCAATAGTAGGATATAAGAGTTAAATAAAGCTCACAATAAAGTGAAAATATATGCTCCCTGCCAATGATTTTGTTGTGCATAAGATTTTGTATGTCTGAACTTTGTGTTTGTTTTTTCAGCTTGATCCTTTTTGTTTCTAGAAATGCTTCTTAGAACTGTCCTTCAGCCAAGTGGCTATGCTATGAGGCATGAAAATCACCTAGGACCTGTAACCACCCATATCCGAACCCACTCGAGGGTTTTAAACCTGGGGTTTGGTGTTAATACAAGCCTAGTCACTTTGCTCTCGCTGCTAGACCACACATGTATGTGCTTCAGCTTACTCTTTACTAGTTACATCATCAACAAATGAATTATATTCATTCCTAAAAGTCATGGAGGGTTAGAAGTGTGGTTGATACACTATTAAATTGTAATATGACTTCAGGAATAAAAAGGAAAACTGGAAATGGCAGGAAACGGGCTTCCAAAACCTACAATGGGTGGGGTCCACTATGCGATTGAAACTTGGAGTAAACATCTGAAGGTAATCGTGAGAAAGAGGGAAACCATAGGAGACAGGGAGAAAGAGAAGGTCCATCAGAACATCAGAATTTTTAACATAAAATAAGAAACTTAAGTCATATATCATTCACACATAAACCAATAAAGAAGTTATAACTTGATGCCTGTATAATGCAATAACTTTTCATTGCTAAATTTAAAATTTGAGAATATTGCATCAAAATTCAATGACAACTTAAAGAGAACATTGAAAACTTATCATTAACAACTTCTATTGCAAAGAACCAACTGTTAGAACCTTTATCATAAGCTACATCAGAAAATGGTGAAAATGTATTACTCACTAGAGAAGAAGTCAATATTCTTTTGTATAAGCAGTTCTTTGATTAGATTTGAGCTATCAGATGGTTATTCATTTGAGGAGGTCTTGAATTATATTAGGAAACTTCAAAATTATTCTGAACAAAAGAAGACAAAGTATTTGACTTCATTGCTAGCAAGGAATAACACAAGTGATCATTCAAGTCTAAGCTCAACAATTACTCGAAAGTGGATATATGAGCCTTTTATAATAGCTAGAGCATTTAGTCACATGATTATGTTGATGATTTGAAGTTCCTACTAAAATCACCTATGTTATCAGATCTAGAGGAGTGGTCACATTGGGATCATATTTTTTCTCCTACACTTGGTCCAATTTTGAACTGGTTGGACAAAGAAGGGAACAATAGCAGTTTCCTTTGTCTTGTATTAAGGAGTGGAAAAGTGGTCTCCATTGATGGTTCAGCAACAATGGAAGGCTTCTTGATTGTTCTAGTGAAGTTCTCTGCAAAGAAAACCCTCATCAAGTTGCAAACTACGAATTTTTTAATCTTATCATCTAACTATCGATATAATCAGTTTTCAATTATTTGCAACCCAAAATTCTTTAGTGACACATGGTTTACCATGCACATAGTCCTGGAATGTAGCAAAAAGAAATGTTGATTAAAGTTACAATAAATAGCTAAAGCATTGATTAGTGTTGCCTATTGATTATAAAGCCCAATAAATTATCTTGTCTGTTAATACTACATTGACATGGCATTATTCTTTCTATACTTATTTGCAAGGTTTGTGTACCTATAATTGATTAGAGTTTTAGTGGGTTTTTTTGGGTTTTGTTGTATTCTTTCCATGACTATCCCACATAGTTAACTGGGGGATTAGAAGGGGGGCAGAGCGCCCCTTCATTGTAATGATTGTGTAGTAGGGGGAGTCACAGGGGGTCTGAGGGGTGTAGGTAACCCCACTCTATGGGGTCTGGGGCAGCGGCCCGGAAAACTTTGGTTTTGGACCCTATTTTAGGTTGGACGGACCTACCTATGATTTTGTGCATGTTTTTCGCACATGGTTTTGGATGCGATGGTTTTCGGTCCATGGTTTTGGACGCGATGGTTTCCAGTCCATGGTATTGGATTCTTTGGCATATATAAATATGTATTGTAACATTGAAAGGAACATAATGAAAAATCAAGCTGGTAGTCCAGGTTTTGGGATCCAGGGGAAAATCTTTGTGTATATGTGTTTTATGTGTTATGCTCTCGCATTGTTTATTTTCTGTGTTTTAGAATTCTTATGCAGGTAATTTTTGTACGGGGTTAAAACTTACAATTTTGGTTCTTCCAACCTATAGCAATTAGGGTATAATGAGTAGTGAAATGGGAATGTTGTTTGGTTAGATTAGCAGGTCCAGTTGGGTTGATTTTGAGATCAACAAATTTTATGTTCTTTGGATTAGGCATATGAGACTTGTATACCTTGAAAATATACATCAAATTCCATGCAATAAGTCTTATTTTCAATGAGAAATTTCTAATGCATGAATGGTTGGTGATCTACTTGAATTTGTTGTGATAGATCTTGTTAATTCAATTTACCTGAATTTTTTGTGAACTCTGTAAAATTTGTATGACCTTAGGCAAAGAAATAATGGTCTTTCTAAGTTTGCAAAAGCTTTTTGTAGTTGGTTGGTTTGCTAATAGAAATCATGGAAGTAGTTTTATAAGGCTATTTTTATTTTTTGAAGAATGGACACTCTTCATATACACATGCCACAGACAGGTGTAGATGGCAGGAATGAACTGAAAATGATTGCTTTGTGGTTTTAGGAGAAGATTTATACATACGCTATAAGTCAAGTGTGCTACTTCTCACATTGGAATTGTTGTGATAGATAGTTTTCTTCTGAGGATAGTCCCTTTTATCAAATTTTGTTATCATGAAACGATACTTGATGAACTACTTTCTTCAAAGTTCAACCGATAGAATATTTCATGAATATGCTATCTATGAATATCACCACGTAAATATATCTCCTTTCATACAATGTCAGATGCCATTGTCGTTTGAATACATATTGAAATTTCATTGTGGCATATCAATGGAGTCTTCGTTTGTTTTCAAAGCCAAAACAAGTGATGTGGGTTGTGTTACAAGGTTGGAGGTTTGAATTTCTGTCAAGTAGCACCATCAGTTAGTCGATGTTGTGGAAGAATTTATGTTTGCGTGTCTCAGTCTTTTACTTTAAAGGAGGATTGCAGAACTTATTGGGGTTTACTTCTTAATTGGATGATGCTTGTTATTTGGAACAACACTTCATTTCGCAGCCGCTAAGGAAAAGAGGGTGGTGATGGAAAATAAGGTAGATTTTAAGTAGGATTTTGGGTTGAACGGTTCTACTTCTAAAAATTCAAGTTATTTTATTTGTTTGGTTATTTAAAATTTTCCTTTAAATTTGCTGCGAGATCCTATGCAGTAGAGGTTTTTTTTTGCTTTATCATTGATGAAAGACTTCATTTTGAATTTGCTGGAGCAATCCAGTGCCAAAATATATGTCATTTTAAATAATTATGAAATTTTATGTTTGTTACAACACATAAGATCCTAGATTGATATCTATAAAAACAATTTTGTTGATTGCAAAGAGTGAAACAAAAATAGAGTTATCTTCAGTCCGTAATACAAAATATGATGACAAATCTTAGAATATAAATCTTGTGACCCCAAAGGTAAGTAAATTAGTTGCATACATGTCACTTCTTTTTCAATACATCTCCATACATCCATTTCCTGTGATATGTGCACTTGCTTTTTCCTTTGTTTCCTCATTACTGTGGAAGAGTCAAACCTTTTGTTTTCACTGGTAACTTGGATACCATGGAAATAAATGATCTACATCCTTCCAAGAGGCTTTCTTTGCATCCACATACCATCTCTGTATTAAATGAAATGCATATCATTTGGGAAACTATTTTATATTAATCAAGATATTTTTATCAGGGGTAAAAACTAGTGTTTTATTTTCCTTAGAGAGAGGAGACGAGCATCAACATAGATAACGACCAAAATCCAAAGTGGTCCTACAAGATATGCCACCAATACTCCATGTGATGTTAGTACTAGACTAAGAGAGGATACTATTACATCAACCCTAGGATTTTGCCCCCAAATCCTTTTGCCAAATTGGAAAACCTAGTGCAGGTAGTGCCTTATAAACCACCTCTATCTCATAGTTATTACTAACACTCACAATTAGTAGGAGTACTAATGTGAAATGGAATTATAATCACAGGATACACCGATGCATTACTAAGACTTTCAATTGTTGTGGACATCACCTAGGTCACAACCGTAAACCAGGGAGAGAGACAAAGATGACTCCGTAAAGTTTCCTTATCATGCATGTTTAAGGATATTTCTGGGAGTGCATTTACAAAATTGAAAACTTGTTACTAGATCTTGCAATTAGCTTCTTCCCAAGATCATTCTATACAATACATTCTACTCATTCTAGTCACCATTCTTTGGAATATATATATATATATATATATATAAGTTCATCGGCTGAGACATGTCCATGGGATTGAAGTTTCAATTACTTGGTTACACAAGGGCTTGCCAACATGCCTTTTTCTAATTGTGCTACCACCCCACGAACTTTGCAGAATTTATACTGCAAATGGAACAACTTCACATTGTTAGGAGGAGATGTGAAGCCAAAATGACTAGGTGTTAAATTTCCATTGTTTAAACTTTAAAGTCTTGATAGTTTATAGATATCATTTAGTTGAGTGAATTCTACTCACATTATTCATACCTTGTCTCTGCTTGTTGTTTTTGACGAAACTAATCTCCTGGCTTAAATATAAAACTTTATTCCCTTAGATGCTAGTGGTCATGATGTCAAGAAAAATGTGATGCAACATGGTAAATTTGGATAACCTTGCGGTTTACTAAACATGTTCCTTGTGTGCACAAGGTTGATGTTTTAGGTTTTAAATCTACAGTGAGGTCTGAACCAATAACTTGGACTTATATAATAGAAATATGAGTCTAAGAGCATCCCCTGATGGATTATGATGATGAGAAGATCCTTTAGGAGTAAAAAGCAACCAGTTGTTTGTAGGATGTTAGACCATTCTATAGGACAAACTTTAAAAAGTGCATTCTAGGATAGATGATATTCATTATTTAAAATGACCTATTCTCATGAAGGTCCTAGTAAAAGGTAAGTCAATGCAATTATATGTTTTTGGACATAAAATCTTCCTTTAACTAATAGTAAAATGTTATGTAGAGAGAGTTTAGAGAAACATTCATAGACCTTAAATTAAAGCAATTAATCACAACAAATACACCAGTGCACCACATGTATTGATACACATAATTTCTTTTTTATCAGATCCCATGGAAATGGGTCTAAGATGAATCCCATCATATGCACAATTTGTTAGGCAGTCTTCCAGGTATCTAAAGTTGTTATGTATGAAGTATCTGTTTCCTGACTAGGTCAGTTAAATGAAATGTATTTGCTATGAATCATGTAAGTCTTCTCAATGTGTAAATAATAGATGCAATGACTGGTTTAGCCAAGTAGAAGATCATGATGCTAATTTTGTTGTGTGTTGAAATGAGAATTCACAACATAATTCACGAATGTTGCAACATTGCTTGAAATCCTATGTGAGAACCAACATGTTCACTATAAGTCTAGATTCAAAGCTTGGATGTAGATAAGTAGGATGGGTTATTAACATAAATAATATAAGTTATCCATCCTCAAATGTTATGAGGCAGGTGGAAGGTCCATCTAGCTAAAAGTCAAATTCATTTGCAGCTCACATCTATTGCTTTTAGATAACAACATGAATGATTTATTAACTGGAAATCTTCTAAGAGTGAGACTGTAAGTATTTTAATCTTCTTGTTTGTAACTAGTAAAACTAGGTTTGTAGTAGGTCATGAAAACCATTGAGGATATGCAACCTGGTGGCCAAAGTAAGCAAAATGAGGGGAATTATTTTCTATTATGTGGCCTACCTTAGTATAGTGAAGGAATTAAGCATATTCCCTTAAAAACCACCACACAGTGAATTACAATTAGTCTCCACATGAACCAAGATCTTCGAGAGAGAGAGTTTGAAGAGCCATTTGTAAACCTTATTCAAGCAATTAATAATGACAAATGCACACGATTTCTTGATACGTAGAGTCTCACTTTCTGACTAGATTCCACAAAAATGGATATGAGATGAAATTGTCACACACAAAATTGATCAGGCAGTCTTCTAGGTATGTAAAATTGATCTGTATCGAGGATGTGTTTCCTGATCAAATATGATGGAGGAGATATATCTGATATGAATTTTGTGTGCCTTTGTTTGCACAGTTTTTACACTAGAGAAAAGGAACTATTGTCCCATAGATCTAGCATTAGTATCTTCTAGATTACTCATAGAATGCTAAACAAGTCTCCCCTAGATCTCTAGGCACATGACCTCTCACATATAATATAAACAAAGGAAGGAATTGAATATGCACCTGGTTTCCCTCACCTATTGGTGTAGACTATTGACTCAATTCAATTGCCAAAAATATTTCTCTTCATCCAAAGATCTTGTAGCAATGCTTGTAATCTGTCACCTAGATACATACTACAATCATAGACAAACAAGGAAAATCCTTTACCCCTAATAGAAGGAAAATAAGTGTACATAAGAGAATCAATTCATAATAATCTATATCAAAGTATATCAAAGAAAGTACAATCACCTTGGAAACAAAGTATTCCTCTATAGTTTCTTAATCCTAACCCTTCCTTGACACACACAGATTGGGCTCATTTATGTAGCTGGGAAAGGTCTCTTGGGGAAAATTCCTCACCATGATAGGATAATATGAAATATCTCCTCCCTTTCCATACATCCACCCTTGAGAGAGTTTGGTTGTATACGCTCTTCCTAGATCTGGGAGGATTTATTTGGTCACAGAGGGATGAGAGGAGTTATGAATTTTCTCTAATAATTGACCGTAAGCCAAAATCATGACACCCTCACTCAAGCTTATCATCTTGGGAAAGAAAAAATATAGAACCCTGAGGCATCAATGCTCTCTGAACAAAGGCGTCATGTGTAATCTGCAAATGCCATGACAAGATGTACACTGACATGGAGTGATGCTACACAGGTTGATAAGGGATAGGGAGAGATGGGTTATCTACATGAGAAAAAACAAGGGTGAAAGGGGATGCACTTTAGCCTGCAACTATTGTGATCCAAGCTATGGTCTCTCTCAACACAATGAAGTGGAAAATAGGGTCATAAATATTCCAAATTTCTAAGAAATGGATACAATGAAAGTTTTATCCCAATATGAGAATCACAATAGATGAATCTTCTAGGTGTTGATAGGAAAACTCTTAACATAGTCATGGATGAGAGATGTGGGGTTAGGTGTTAGGTGTACCACATTAATTTGACATCCAATCTTTATGTCGTTACCAATACCAACAATTAAACACATGGCATTCTTTACAGTTTTTTATTGGAATTTTTACGGAATATTGTTAACTTCTCAGGTTTACATCACAGTGAAGATGCATCCCTATTGTGTTTCTTTTGCTGCCAAGAATGTGTTAATAAGTTATTTTCATTTCTATCAAATTTTACTTCTGGACTAAAGAGATGCATGGATACATTTCTTAGCATAGATACATATACAATATCCAAAATAAATGCAATAATTTTTTATATTAGACTGGATAAGCTATGACTAGGATATGGTGAAATATATACTAGTGCTATTTGGCTTAAGGGAGGGAGAGGATGGAATTATTTGGTCTAAAACGAATACTATGGAATGTATATTGCACAACTAGAATACAAGGTTAGTTTTGAGGAGGATGAAGAGGGTGAAAAGGAGTGGCAATGGAATTTATTATGGAAACTTAAAGGCCCTTTGAAAACTATGCTACTCATGGCTAGCACCATGAAATGAATTACTGACTTGGGGAAATTGTTAGAAGAGGTTTGGATAACGACCTAGAAGATGCATACTCTATAAAGATAGTGACAAAACTATTGATCATCTACTAGTGCACTGCCCTTGTAGTAAAGAACTTTGGAGTGAAGCTTTGAAATTGACAGACAGGGAAGAAGAGTGGGTAGGGAATATTGTGGTTATTTGTTTGGATAAATGATTAAAGGATCAAGATGTGAACAAGTGCAAGGTGCTGCCTTGTACTGTAGCATGAGCTCTTTGGTTTCCCAGAAATAAAATGATCTTTCAAATTAAAGGGACTATATATATATATATATATATATATATAGATATATATATATATATATATATGTCAGGTTTGTGAACAAATTAGTCTTGGTTATGGAGGGGTCTGGAAATCTAGGAGAATGAAGAGTCCTAAAACTTTGAAAAATCCAGAAATAGATGAAGCAGATGCATGTGGATATTTTATTGGTGTATGTTAAGGGAATTTTGGAGTTTGTGGAGTTGACAAAATGATAAACATAGTTTTACATTTAAGTTTGTTGTGGGGGGTGGGGGTGTTAGGAAACCAGCTCACAAAAAGATAAAAATATAGGTCAACACCTTAGAATTCGGCCTCTTCGAGGGGGCAACCTCCTTTACATTACACAAATGAATAATTCTTGGATGATTCAAATGACTAAACCTCCCTTCTATATATAGGAGTCTAAGGGGTCATAATATAATCAAGCCGACATAACAGTAATAACATAAGAACACAAAAATAACAATAGTGGGTTTCTATGGGGCATACTAATAATAATATGGGGACAATAGGGGCACAATAACAACAATAAGGGATACAATGAAAATAGTAATGGGGGAATCACTAGTATTATAGGGGCCTAGCATGCCCTTCTCCTTCTGAAAAGCATTGTCCTTAATGCTTGAGTAGTTCTAGATGCTTGTGTATAAAATTCTCATCCTCCCAAGTGGAATATTCAGCAGATAAGTTCTTCCACTTGATGATATACTCTGAAATTGATCAATTTCATAGTTGTCGAGTTCTTGTTTCTATGACTGCTTCCGGTTCTAATATTATTTTTCCTTCCTCGTCAAGTTCTGGAAATATTTTTTGAACTGGGAGCTTGTCACCTATAACCTTCTTTAAACATGAAACATGGAAAACTGGGTGCACTCCGGAAGTTGCAGGAAGCTCCGATTTGTATGCCATATTACCAATACTTTGTAACACCTTGTACGGAGCATAATAATCTGGTGATAATTTATTATCCTTCTTAGCTTTCTTGAGGGACATTTGTTTATATGGTTGTAACCGTAGGAATACCGAGTCACCTACATCAAAAATTCTTTCACTACGATGTTGATCTGCTTGTTGTTTCATTCTATTCTGAGCCAACGTGAGGTTATCCTTTAAGAGTTGGAGAACTTGTTGTTGATGCTCAATGTGATGTTCCACTGCTTGAACCTTAGAATTTTCTCTTAAATATGATGTGATGGATGGTGGATGATATCCATAAAGTTCCATAAATGGGGTTATTTTTGCTGCAGTATGGAAGGAAGTATTATACCACCATTTAGCTAGAGGCAACCATTTGACCCATTATGTCTGTTTATCAGATACAAAGCAATGAAGATATCCTTCCAAACATTTGTTTACTACCTCAGTTTTCCCATCAGATTGAAGATGATAAGATGAGCTATGAGCTAACTGAGTACCAAGACAAGAAAATAATTTTGTCCAAAAACTTCCAGTGAAAATGGGATCTCTGTCACTTACAATAATCTTTGTGTTTCCATGTAGCTTTTGAATTGTTTCCATAAATGCAGTAGAAACTATACTGGCTTTAAATGGATGTGATAATGCACAAAAGTGTGCATACTTGGTAAGTCTGTCAACTACCACCATGATGACACACTTTCCCTCAAACTTGGGTAAACTTGTGATAAAATCCATTGAAACCTCCTCTCAACGTTGGCTTGGAATGGATAATGGTTGTAATAAACGTGGGGTCTTAATTGTTTCAACTTTATTTTGTTGGCAAAATAAACATTCTGCCACAAAATTTTGAATATCTGATTTAAGGCCATCCCAAAATAATTCCTTCTTAACCCTGTGGTAAGTTCTTAAAAATCCTGAGTGCCCTCCTAAGGGAGAAGTGTGCAATACCATAAGAATCTTTTGTTTGAGTTGGGAATTCTCACATAGGTATAAGTGATATTTGCACCATAACGGATCATTTTTCTAGCTAAATGTATCAGATGTACTAGGATCTTGTTGTATCTTTTGAATGAGTGCCCACACTTCTTCGTCATTCTTCCATTCCTCCCTTGCTTCATTTATCCAATCTCATTAGATAATAGAAATGGCACACAAAAATGCTTCCACATCCTCATCCTTTCTTGAGAGTGCATCAACCACAACATTTTGCTTCCCTTTTTGTAGATGATCTCAAAGTCATAACCCAACATCTCTGTGACCCATTTTTGTTGCTCTTTAGACGATAATCTTTGTTCTAAAAAGTATTTAAGACTATCATGATCCGTCCTTACCTTTAAGTGTCTTCCCATTAGGTAGGGTCTCCATTTCTTAAGTGCATGTAGTATTGCCAACATTTCCTTCTCATAAATAGCTTTGTGTAAATACTTTCCCTTGATTGGATGACTTTTGAAAGAAATGGGTCTTTCATCTTGCATTATAACCGCACCAATTCCATTTCCTGAAGCATCACATTCCACAATAAAGGTTTTTGCGAAGTCCAGCGTAGCTAAGACCAGTGCTTGGCACATTGCCTCTTTAAGATGCTTGAACGCCTTTGTTGCTTCTGGAGTCCATGAAGATGCATCTTTCTTCAATAATGTTGTTAGAGGTGCTGATATTCTCCCATAATTCTTAACAAACTTACAGTAATACCCTGTCAACTCGAGAAATCCTCGCAGATGCTTTATGGATGTGGGGATTTTCCATTCCTTGATGGCTTTAATTTTTCTAGGGTCTACCTTAACACCTTCATGAGATACAATATGACCCAGATATTCCACCTCTTGTACTCCAAAGAAACATTTGGAGCTTTTTGCATATAATTGTTTCTCCTCCAATGGTTTGAGCACCTTGTCAACATGTTCAACATGATCCTTCCAAGACTTCTTGTAGATTACTATATCATCAAAAAATACTAACATAAATTTTCTAAGGAAGGGTTTGAAAATGGAATTCATCAAACATTGAAATGTAGAAGGTGCATTGGTAAGGCCAAAAGGCATGACCAAAAATTCTTAATGACCCTCATGAGTTCTAAATGTTGTTTTCGGAATGTCTTCAGTCTTCATTCTGATTTGATGATATCCTAAACAAAAATCCAACTTGGTGAAGTAAATTGATCGATGCAATTCATCTAATAATTCATCAATGACAGGAACGGGAAATTTATCTTTAATAATGAGCTTGTTGAGCTCCCTATAATCCTAACACATGCACCATGATCCATCCTTCTTGTGCACCAATAATACTGGAGTAGAGAAAGAACTTTAACTAGGTTGAATTATACCAGCCTCTAGCATTTTTGCAACCATACGTTCAATTTCACTCTTTTGGGCATAGGGATATCTGTACGGCCTGATGTTTGGAGGAACACTTCTTGGAATCAAATGAATAGCATGATCATGATCATGAATAGGTTGGAGACCTTTGCGAGTCTCAAATACCTTGGAATGATTTTCCAAGACTTTTTGGAGATCTAGAGAAATAGGTGATTTCGATGTGGGAACCTCTAGTGAACATAATTGTGCAATTACACCTCATTGTTCCTTCTTTAGAAGCTTTGTCATACTATTAGAGCTGATTATCTTTCCTGGTTTCCCTATAATACCCCTTAATTCAACTTCATTTCCTTCCACACAAAATTTCATGAAAAGTTCTTGAAAATTAAAAGCTATTATACCCAAGGATTGTAGCCATTGGACTCCTAGTACAATATCAGCACCACCCATTGGAATGGAAAGTATTGGGCTATTCAATACATATTCTCCCATGGATACCTTGATATTATGGCAATTTCCAGAGCAATTTATGGTTCCTCCACTTGCAACCATCACTTGACACTCTGGTGCTGGATATAGGAAGCAATTCAATTCCTTTACTATCTTAGAATGGATAAGATTATGGATACTTCCTGAATCAATCAAGACTATTACCTTTTTCTTCGTGATATGTCCTTCTATCTTGATAGTTTGAGGAGTGGTAATTCCAGCCAATGCATTACAAGATATGGTTGGATTCATTTCTTCTTTATCTAGGGTTTGTTCCTACAGTATATCCTCTTCTTTTGACATTTCTTGTTCCTTTTCTTCCTCCTCTTCACAATATATGTAGAATAATTTCTTCTCAGCACACTTATGACATTTAGTGTACTTGCTATCACAACTGTAACAAAGACCTTTTACTCTTTTTTCTTCCAATTTTTGTGGTGTGAGCCTTATAGGTTGTGGAAGGCTAGGGGCAACAACACTTCCATCTTTATAGTTGTGAGTGGTAGGCTTCCTGGTTGCGATAATTTTGCTTTCCATTTTTCTTGCTAACCTGAATGCCTTCTCCAATGAATTAGGTTCCCAAAGGTGAACCTCATGTTGGATATTATCCTTTAAAGTCCCTCTGAACACATCGATCCTATGCTCCTTTGGAATATCTTTTACCCTTATGTTCAATTTTTGGAAGTCCTCAATGTGCTCCATCATTGAACCCTTTTGTTTGAGATTTATCTATTGGCTAAAAAAGGTGTTTCTTTTTGCATCCCCATAATGTGCTAACATTTATTCCATAAAAATTTCCCAAGTGACAATTTGTTTACAAGAGAAAAGCCATTGATACCAGACAAACTGATTTGGTTCCAAATATAAAGTTGAAATATGTACATTTTGTGTGTTTTGCACATTATGGAGATCGAAAAACTGCTCCATCTGTAGTATCCATGTTCCAGGATCCTTGCCATCAAACTTCCTCATATCAATTTTTGGAACATGGCGGGTCTTCAATCCAACATTAGAGTCTATCAAATCATGATTAATATTTCTCTTGTTTTCATCATGATTTTCCTTTACTACCCTTTCACCATTAGTGACCATTTGTTGTAGCAACGTATTCAAATTTATCTTCAATTATTCCATCTTATCATCCATGCCATTCATCTTAGCTTCCATGCCATCCATCTTAACATGCATGCCATTCATCTTGGCTTCATTTGCCTTTAGTGAGAATGAAATTTGTTGTACTTGGTCTTGTAATTTTGATATATCATGTTGCATTTCTTCCTCTTCTTCATGAGTCATGCTAGAGCTTTCAGGCTGCTTACTAGGTGTTTCCATTTTATTTCTTCTGGTAATTAATTAATGATAATAATTCTTCACTATTCCCTTTGAATTCCTTCAAACTAATTTTTCAAACCAATCTTACGCAAAATTTAAAAAAAAAAACTACACACCTTTTTTTTCACTTTGTAAGTGCTCGATATTGAATCTGTTGTATCTTTGTAACTGCGGATCTCAAATATCTGAAATTTTGTCTTGTGGTAGCCCTCTGAGTCATCTTTCTAACCCTGCAAGTATGATTAAGATTGGATTCTCCAAGGAATAGTTATGCCAAATCTTCCATGATGACCTGATTATAAACTAGTTCCATAGAGTGAACTCGTACAACATGCCGCATGTAACTGTTTTGACCTTAGTACCTGAAACTAATATACAGAAAACTACATGCCGTCCTCTTTCTGAAACTTCTAACGAAATTTCAATATGATGCTCAAAACCAAAGTTATGGTGATTTTCCGTAGGTGACCTATTTCGAATGTAATTCAATGTCTACAAAAACCCTAACTTCCTCAGACTATATCTCGGAAAACATAGTGAGACAGGATCTAAAATTTGGAGCCAAGGTTCAGACTAATTTCTTCTCAAATGGGTTTTTGTTTTAGCTTCTGAAACCTCGTAGAGAAAGAGTTATAGCAAAAATCCTATGATGACCTGTTTTAGTTTAAATTCTAGAGCTTGCAAAAAGCCTAACTTCCTTAGATCATATCTCTGAAAATATAGCGAGACAAGCTCTGAAATTTGGACCCGAGGTTCAGTGCGATTTTTCCTCAAATGGGTCTTTTTTTTCGCTTCTGAAATGTCACAAAAAAATTTTTATAGTGAAAATTCCACGATGGCCTATTTGGAGCAGCAAAACCCTAGAATCCAAAGTTCTTATACCAAATGTCAGGAAACCAACTCACAAAAAGATAAAAAGTTAGGTCAACACCTTAGAATTCAGCCTCTTCAAGGGGGAAACCTCCTTTACATTACACAAATGAACAATTCTTGGATGATTCAAATGGCTAAACCTCCCTTCTATATATAGGAGTCTAAGGGGTCATAATATAATCAAGCGAACATAACAGTAATAACATAAGGGCACAAAAATAACTATAGTGGTATTCTATGGGGCATACTAATAACAATATGGGGATAATAGGGGCGCAATAATAACAATAAGGGATACAATGACAATAGTAATGGGGGAATCACTAGTATTATAGGGGCCTAACAAGGGGACAAATAATAGGGATGAATTGTTTGCTCTCTCACTGTTAAGAATTTAATTTCTTGGAATTCAGGTCTTGGGGGATTGTAAGCTCATCATGGATTGGGAAAATGGAAAAATTAAACTAGAACACTTAATTCTTCTCTTGTGCATGGAAAGAGTCAAACAAGTGAAAAGTTCATTTTTAAAATTCTCTTTTTAACACATATATAGAGAGTTGAATGTTATGCTTGATGATTTGATGAGTTACCCAAATAAGCTCTTAAGGCAAGATAATGCTCCTCTTCAGCAGAATAATATTAGCTCCTTACAGCAGAATGACATTAATCCTCAACAACAAAATGATATAAATGCTTTGCAACAACATCACCACCAGGCTTTAAAGTAGCAATAAATGACTGAAGCGCAAGAAAAGAAACTTAAGATACATCAGTAGTAGTATTTTCAACATCAACAACAACATCTCAAATAGCAGCATCAACAGCTTCAACAGTAACGGTTCCAACAGTTACAATAGAAAAAGCAGCAAGAAGTTGTTCAGTTGCAGGCATGGTTTTAGGCACAACAAATGTCGCAACTTCAACAAATTAATGAGTTGAGTAATGAATCAATGACAAAATAGTCTATTGTTAAACAAACATTTATACAAAAACATCATATATTAAGTCAGTGTTAAGTTTATTACCAGAAGAAACTTAAGATACGGTCAACACTTTCTATTTCTTTACCTCAACTTCTCCAGACTGCTTCTCCACAAGTCTCTCAACAATCCTCCCCACAGGTAGATCAACAAAGTTTAGTAGCATCTCCACTTCAAGTTCCTAAAGAAACTCCGATGTAACCTGCAACCTCGCCATTTATAACATCTTCACCCTCTACTCTCCCAGCTCCGTCACCTCACATAAAAGACATTGAGAAGCAATCTTCTACCATTTCTTCAATTTCAAATGCTAGAAGTGCTCAGGGATATCAGCAGACAGCTCCTGGATTGAATCATGATAATTCTCTAGCTATTGGTACACATGGAATTTCTACTTCACAAATATTAACTATTTTTTCTCCTAGCCCAACTCAGAATACAACCAACCAAGATGGACACCAAACTGTTTCATATAGATTCTTGGTGGTATGCATGTGTGAACTCATTTTCTCAGATTATATCTGGAAGGATAGTTATTTTCTTTTTCCACATTATTTTAGAAATTGATCATAAAAGGTATATTTATTGTTTCTTGTTTCCACATTAATAGTGAAAGCTATCTAAGCTATGCAATTTTTACACTCCATGGACATGTTTCAATTTTCCTTAACATTTCGGTATAGTTTGTGTTTACATCCTTTTGTTTTTTGAAAACAAAACAAGCATCATGCCTTTTTAAATTTTGATATATCGATACTTGGAATTCTCCTTAGGTTTCATCGTTGGTGTAATAGACACCTGGCCGATATTATAAATTCCATGCTGAGACTTTTAATCAACATTTCTATTACAGTAATTCATCGTGGTTTCTCCTAGATGATGTAATGGCAATCTCGTAGTTATGTCTAGGGGGCAGCAGTATCCGTTATCAATTTATAATGCATTATTGTTCCACAATGGAAATTATTATTCAATTGAAGCAAATTACATTGAAAATAGTGTAAAAATGCTCCAGTAACATAAGGGAACAATAAACTGGATGTAACATGCTAGTGTTGGCTCAATTGGGTGATACATTCAAATAGTCACATTAGCAGTTAAAATTAATTATTTTATATAGTAATAGCATAAAAACTAGGAGATTGTTAGAAAACCTTAAGGAGCTTTGACCATTTTATTTATGAGTCTAAGGAATGATTATTACAATTCTTTTCTTTTGAAAATATATTGTGGAGTCCATTAGACTAGTTCTTTGTTATATACTTGAGGATGAGTTGCAGGTGATTGCACTGTGTACATGCATAATAGAAAATAATGATCAAGGAATGGTATTAGGAGTCTGTATTGTAACAATAATCTTAGTTGAAAATCCCTCCAAACATATCATGTTCTGTTTAGAGTATTGGTTTTCTACTTTTTAGTTCATTACCTTCTAGTTTATGTGTTGGTGGATTTGGTTTCAAGGAAGAAAGTACCCATGTGGGAGAAACCCCCTTCATAAGGATATGTCACTACAGTAATAGCTTGAATTGGGACTCAAGCAATCTAAATATTAGAGACTTCAACAGCTTCGGTCACCAGCACAAAATTGACAAATGAAGTGTCAGTCTCCCTTATTAATTTACTGGGTTTGAAGAATTTCAGTATGTGAAGTTGACTATTTTGAGAATCATGTTATGCTTCTTATTACTTTAATATGTTTAACTGACTACTAGGTTAACTGACTACTAGGTTTCCAACATCACTTTCCATGAGGCTAAGTAGCATCAAGAAATAGATGAACTAAAAATAGGACTGCATTATTCTGTCATGCTTGGAAGTTGGAACACTTCTATTTGAGGTTTCCCTTAGACACCATAAACAGTTGTAATACCAATTTGAAGATCATGAGAATTGTTGGTTAACTTAAATGTTGAGTTCATGTTGAGATGTATCTATCATCGAATGTTGTTTGATGTTTTTCTTTTCCCTTAAATTTACGGGTCAACTCAATCTCCCTAAAGGACTGGAGGGTTGGAGTGAATGAAATAGGTTTAGTTGTAAGCTTGATAGATAGGATGGCAAGTTCTGCACCAGGTAATGGTTCGAAAGTTGCTATCGGAGAGGATTTGGTTACCAGACAAAATTTTGTTTGCAAGCAAGAAATCTAATGCCACAGGATGGTAGTGTTGTGACAAAGAGAATGAGACATAGTATGCGTTTGATGCCCCTAAGCAGTGCATCCTTAGGTGGAAGTGTTATCAATAGTCTCCAACAACGTAATAATCTAGAGTCTCCATAAATGGAGTTTATGAAAACCTCTAAAATCAAGAGGCCAAGATTGCAGGTATGCTATGTAGATTCACTTATATCTTATATATTAGTCACCAATCTATGGTAGAATCTAATATTTGCAACAAAGGAGTGGGTAGAGGGGCTTCACCTTGAAAACTAAAATCTTACCATGTCCATTCATTAAGGGACTTTTTAAAATTGTAAAGAATAAAGTCAATGCATTATAACTACTATGGGTTTTTGTAGGGTACCAAATGGTTTATAGGTATTGAGGGGACTTTAAAGGATATCTAGTAAAAATAAAGAATTGCTTTATTGGCAATATGTATTGGGAGGTGGGTTTGAAAAAAGTATTTTTGGAGGTATTTATCAATACCTAGTGAAATTAAAGGTATTCTTTAATATTCCATAATGTTGGTGCTATGTTACAATTCATTAGGTGAAGGCCCCATGGGAGTAGATGAAGCTTATGATGCTTAACATAATGAAAGTGTTGTTTCTAATGATATAGTCATACTTTATCACTAACCTATAAGGATCTAGGGCTACGATAGTGATCATAAAACATATGGATGTGTGTTAGGTTACACTAAAGGCCATAATTGGGCCATATGTTTCACAAATGCAACAATAAACTTATAGGAATTTATCTATAATTCCTTCCTTCTTAAACATAGAGATGACAAATGGCATCTATATATTCAAAGTTAATGTGGATCAATACTACTGCCATATAAATACTATTATATCCTCCAATTTCTTCCTCTCTTGAAATCCATGTTATTTCCTCCTTATTTGAAGATGCAAGTGTCCCTACTTGTGAAATGGGATGAGGGAAATGTGTGGCAAAATCATATCCTAGAAACCATTTATCTTTGGTTGGGAGTTTACCCATATTTCCCATGATGTAAATAGTTATAATGTCATGTAGAGTAGATTTTTGGCAGACATTTAAGAAGGTATCATTATTGAATGGGGGCTAGAAATGTAAAATATTATCCATTGGATTAGATATAGGATTATATTTGTCTAGATGGGAAGGTTGATATAGTTTGAGCTTGTAGGAATTAATTATTGGAGAATACCCTATTACAGAGGAAGCTTTGGGTTGAATGAAATTTCATGAACCTATTGTAGAATATGTGAGCTAATTTTTTTATTTCTAATATATATTTTCCTTATAATATTTCTTATGACAGATGGCATGTGATATGTAATAAGCTTTTAACTCTATAGAAGATATTCATGGCCTTTTGTATGCTCAAGAAGATTCCTAAACCTCAAATGATGATAATTTGCAATTCAAAGTTAACAAAGATATTTTGGATATTCAAAAGTCATTTGTATCATGCTTATGCATGGTAAAAGTTCTATATCCTCCAGAAAAGCTACAATAAATACATAGCATAGAAGGATTTGTAGCTGATGGCATCATTTGGATTGTTGGCTACCATTTCTATTATGCCCTATGATCACAAGCATGGGGCTCACCATTTTGAGTTGGAGAATGAGAAGGAAAGAAGTTCAAGAATGGCCAGTCTTTTAGGTTTTAGAATTTATTCTGGATTCTAAAATGGATACTAGAGAAGTGGTAAGTTATTTCAATGAAAAGGCTTAAGTTCATCTGTCACTGTTTGAGATGTTTGCATTTGTATAGGTTTTTCTGGTATAAGTATTATATTTTATGCTTAGTTCAAGGAGTTTTCTTCCAATATGTCTAATAATAATATGTCTTTTTGGTAGTTGTCATGCTCAACACTTCTATTTGAAGTGGTAAGTAATAGGTATGGAGCTCATTAAAGCATTTATTTTTTAAATTAAGTCTTTCCTTGATGTTGCTGAGAAGTCAAAGCACACATATATTCTTCTAAGCACTTTTTATGCTTGTACAGGTTTTTGTTTTAGCAAGCTACATGGTTTCAATTATAACTAGATAGAATGTGGTGCAATATTAGGACAAATTTTACTATATCTACTTATATTTATAACTTATACTAAAGTTTTGTACCATATAATCATAATGCACTTCATTTTGTAATAATTCAAAAGCATCTTCACTTCAAACTATTTGGTACTATGTATCCCCATTATTATTTATAAAAAGATGGTTTATGTTTACTCTTACCTTCAAATATAAGTTAACATTTGAGGATATGTGAATATAAGTTAATTGTACTGACATTAAAGGCTCTTTGGGTTCATGAAAAGAAAGTGGCAACATCTACTTATGTGGGTAACTTGTGTCTTTATTATGTTTTAGGTTTCCAAAGGTGTCATGACATGTGTTCTACAAGAAGTGAAAATTTTGTATCATCTATTGGAAAATGATTTACACCCTTTAAGTATTGTTGAATAATCTTAGTGACAAATTTTCTTAATCTTCTCCAGTCCCATAAGTGCAATTGGAGCAACACATTCCTTATTTATAAAGGCTAAGTACATTGAGAGTGTTACAGCAAGTGATGGGAATTAATTCCTACTTTTGTTTCATGCTTTCTATTATTTCATGGTGTGACTACTTGTGATTTGTAATTGTGACCTACTTTTAGAGTTACACAACTTACAAAATATGAGGGGGAATTTAATTATTAAATTGTTCAGTTCATTTGTCTCTACTATTTTATGCCATATGGTGTGACAATATTGGATTTGGTATATTTCTTACACTTTGGGGTTAAAGCGTATGCATTCTCTTGTGTCTTCTAAAAGTAGAATTCTTGAGGTTTTCTAAAGTTAACCCTTGCATGTTTCCAGGTATCACACATGCATCAAACAATGAAAAGCATGGTCCTGTCAAGGATGATACCATTTTCTGATTTTTCTGTTATAAAGAGGCATAGCGCGGATGATATGAAGTACAATTTTGTATGGTTGAAGATTAACCATTTAAAAGGAATTGTACAATTTGGCAGTCAGGTGAAGTAATACAATTTTCTGATTTTCAATATTTTGTATAAAAATATAGCTTCTGCTAATTTTGAGGATTTAGCTTTTGTGCATGGAGTCTTTTTTAGAGTGAGCATAATATAAGCTCGTTAGTGAATTTATTTATGCAAGACCTTGAATCAGAGAAATCCATATATCATAATATTATTGAATTGTCTGAATAGTCCATATATCAAGGTTGCAAATTAACGTAGGAGGGGCCCAATAACTTAAGTACTATTATTAACTTACAGGCCAAAGGTACTACCTTAAATCATAACGAACGTATGGTTATTAACCACTCTTAGGGAAATAGTTACATGATTTAAAGTACTCTAATGACATTAGAAATAAAACAACATAGTTAAATTTCCTTCTAGGAAATAGAATAGTCTAGCAGATACCAAAAGGAAGTCTTTACCAGATGGTGCATCAATTGAGCTTTATGCTACTGGTAAGTAGGGCAAGGGTGTGAAATTTTGCAAGTAAAAAAAAGAGGTCTTTAGATCCCATTCCCAAAAAGTTGCATTGGGAATTGACTATTTTCATTAACCACTTCTACTTATCAAAGTTGATAAGGAGGGGTGTTACAACATCAACTCTGTTGAAATATGCAATTTTTATTTGTCTGAAATTCATTGTGTAGTTGCAATTTTTTATTTATTTAAATCAATGGCTATAAATGTAATTTTAAGGATTTCCATAACTCTTCACATAGTTATTTAAAGTGTGCTAGCTCAATGGAAGAGTGTCTGCCTTACAAGCAGGAGGTTGGTGGTTCGATTCCACTGTGCGCTAACATGAATTAATCAACAATTTTGTAGTTTATTTTTAATTAAATGTTTTTTATATCAATTTATTTCAATGGTGAGATATTTTTGGATTCATTGTTTTATATTGTATCTAAAGAGGCAAAAGTGATCTTTAAATAATTTTTTTATCGTTGCTAGAGAGACAATAGCTAGTATTAAAGACATATTTTCTCTACTCCAAGTGTTGTCTCTTGAGAGACAAAAATGAAATTGTCTCTTAAGAGACAGTAATGCTTTTGTTATATATTGTCTTTATAGAGACAATATTTTTAAGACAATAATATTTAAGACAATATTTTTTAGACAATAATATTTAAGACAATATTTTTGAGGACAATAATCTTTAAGACAATAATTTTTGTGACACCGGCTTAAAGACAATATTTAGGACAATACAAAATTTTTCTTTTGTCTCAAGTTAAGACAGTTTACCCAAAAATTATCTTAAATATTGTCTTAAAACCCCTCTTTTTGTTGTAGTGTCCTATTACAACAAAAATCATTAGCTAAAATGGGCATGCAAAACAAGGTATGTAGTTGATGGATCTATACAAAAGCACAAATCAAGGCTAATAGTGGGAGTTTTCTCAACAACTATGTATAAACTACAATTTAAAACATATGCTCATGTTTCAAGATTGGATGCCATACGAACATTTTTAGTATTAGCGACACAATATAACTGGTTGGTTGATCAATTTGATGTAAAATCAACCTTTCTAAATGGTGTTTTAAAAGAAAATTTCTCCAAAGGATATGAAGTTACATGAAATGAACATAAAATTTACATATTTAAAAAGGTCTTCGAAGCTTAGCTAGCTCCAAGAGCATATTATAACATGTTTTTTTTCTTTTGAAAAATAGATTCATAATAGTGAAAATAAACCTCCATTATATATCAAGTCAACTGATCTCTCTCTCTCTCTCTCTCTCTCTCTCTCTCTCTCTCTCTCTCTATATATATATATATATATATATATATATATATATATATATATATATAGATATATATAACTTGTTAGTGGAAGAATTCAGGGAGGTTGTTATCACTGGGCTAGAATAGGTTGGGTTGTGTTAACCTCCAACCAAGTGTAACTTTTTCAAACCAACTTTTGACCAGAAGTTACCTTCGAATCAAAAGTTGGTTTGAAATAGTTACACTTGGTTGGAGGTTGACACAACCCAACTTGTTCTAGCCTAGTGATAACAAAGGCTACAATGACTAAATTTCAAATGATTGATTTGGGTTTGACATATTAATTT
>CM062810.1:992210323-992482823 GCA_031772625.1 Pinus tabuliformis | reverse complement strand
CAAGCTTAATACTTTTAAAGAGAAGTGCCAGAAAAAAAAAAAATGAAAAAGTTTCATATTGCTACACTTTTTCTTCTTTATAAGAGTACCACCAATGTGCTTTCTCTTAAGTCTCAGGACCACCTACAAAGCATCAAGCAACTATTTACATATGCATAAAATAAATGTGGGAATATCTAGTTCAAATATTAAGAGCCAAGACCCTTGCCACAAATGTGAAACAACAAAAACATGATGAATAACTCCATTAGAAACATTCATGAGGATTCAGGGCTTGTGATGTGCACATTATATTTTGGCTACATGTTTGATGGTTAAAATTTATAACCATAGAAATCATTGGATGCAAATTATAACTAGTGGTTTTTACCTTCGTTTCATTTGAACTTCAAATCTAGAACTACATTAACATTAGAAGTTAATCTTGCACGATATCAAGGAGCACAGGAGTCCAAGAAAATTGTCTTGGATTCAAAAAGAAAAATGCACTTACCAACTATGTATTATCACATACCCAAAGCCTATATTAATCATTCATGTTATAAAAACAAATGAATTCTATTAGAGATCTAACGCCCCCCTTTTCCACCCAAAAAAAATAATAACTTTAGAGACAAACCTTTAATCACTCTCATATGATCTTCAATGTTCCTGCATTTGACATGTTCTCTTTAGGGAAAGTGTGACCATTTCAAAAATATACCTTCAATCACCCTCAATAAATATTAAACAAAACCAAGTTTTTGTACTTAACTCTAGCATGCTATCTTTAAAAGACACACTTTCAGTATGACACATCCCATCCAAAAACATGTATATATTCACTATAGCCACTATATATATACTAGGTTGATAACGTGATCAAAAGAGCATACATGAAACCAAGCTTTGTACTTACCTCTAGCATGTTACCTCAAAAGAACACACTTTTAGAATGACACATTCCATCCAAACACTTGTCTTTATTCATTATAGACATTGTATACCAAGGTTGTTAATATGATGAAAACTACATGTACGTTAAGAGTTTCATCCAAAGTGCCCTCACATTTAATTTATTTCAAAATATGCAACAATTGTTTTCTTTAATAAGTAAACATTAAACATTATTGGATAAAAGTTGGAACACTTTGACTATATATAGATTTGATCCTCAAAATTTCTGAACTGTGGTGTCTCCCATGCAATAGGATTTAATTCATTTAGGCTAATTCTATTTATTTCAAACACTCAGGCTTAACAATTATGGAAAAAGAAAAAAGTGCATTTAGATCTCAAAATATTCCTTAGCCTTGCCCTTCTTCATTGTTTTCTTTGGAAGGAGAACATGGTGGATGTTTGGAACCACACCTCCATATGAAATGGTAACATTTGCCAACAACTTGCTTAATTTGTCATCATTTTTCATGACAAGAAGGATGTGGCATGGGATAATTCTACTTTTCTTGTTGTCCTTGGCAGTAAACATTAAACATTATTGGATAAAAGTTAGAACACTATTTCATCCTTAAAATTTATGAAGTGTGGTGTCTCCCACCCAATAGGATTTAATTCATTTAGCCTGATTCTATTTATTTCAAATATTCACCCTTAACAATTATGGCAAAAGAAAAAAGTGCATTTATGTTTTAGAAGATTCTTTAGCCTTGCCCTTCTCCATTGTTTTCTTTGGAAGGAGAACATGGTGGATGTTTGGAACCACACCTCCATATGCAATGGTAACATTTTCCAACAACTTGTTTAATTCATCATCATTTTTCATGACAAGAAGGATGTGGCATGAGATAATTCTACTTTTCTTGTTGTCCTTGGCAGCATTTCCTAACAACTCAAGTGTTTGAACAATATTGAAGGATAAATATATAAAATGACACACCTCTTCCTCCATTTTTTTTGATAAAAAAGACTAAACACCATACATATCAAAATTATTGATCTATTTTTCAGCAAAATCAAAATTTTCTAAATACTTGATAAATAATATGCATCCTCAAAGAATGTACTAAATTTTATATTGGATGAGATATACATCTTTGAATTTAAAAACATTTAAACTTAACCATACATTGTAATAAATTTTATATAGACTATGATATACATTTTTTAATTTAAAAACATTTAAATTTCACAATGTATATTTCAGGAACACATCTTTCTAGACACATTGTTCAAAAGAAAAATGTGTTGTTGAGACATTTATTTCACTTTTATAGTAAAAATTTAACTCCACCAAAATAATATTCTGTTCAAAAACTTATTTTGTGGCAAAATAAATAATGTTATATTATTGAAATTGTTTTATTTTATTATATCTTTCAAAGAAAAATTAAAGTCAATATCAATTAAATATAGTACGAATTCAACGCTGAAAGAAAAAAATACGTTCCACATCTATTAAATATCAAAAATCTTGAAGGATTAGAATGACAGAGACTAAAATTTAAATTCCAAAAAAATGCATTCTGCCCTTATTCCTGAATGTGACAATTTAACTATGCTAAAATAAATAATTTATATTATTGAAAATTTTGTTTTATATTACTATATCGTTCAACGGAAAATTAAACTCCAGTAAGAATTCAACACTGAGTAGTAAATCCTTGTTCCTAGATATGTATTATAAGAAATGATTATCATATAAAGAATGGCATTAGTAATAAGTACAAACCTTACCATCTGTCCCTTTCACTTTGTTCTAGAATTCATTAACTATTGGTTAAATTGAGATTGCTCACTGTCCATTTCCCTTTGTTCTAGAATTCATTAACTATTGGTTAAATTGAGATAAAATTGGACCAGGGAAAATGTGGTAGTGCAAGAACACTGCCCTTTTGTTACATCTAGTCATTTTCATATCCATTCCCATCCCCAACATCCTTCTTGCATAGAACAGAGAAGAGAACAAGATAAAACTTGTTGATGGTTAGCTTGAAGCTTGTCTAACATTGGCTGGCTTAAGAGGAGTGCACAAGATCCAAGGGTCTTAAATTTCTCATAGAAGGTAAGACAATATTATATTTGGCCTGCTCAATACAGGTTCTTTTAGTTGGCCTGCTAAGTGTATAAGTAATGGATCTTCAAACTCAAAGCCACATTAGTATCGTACAAAGGCTAGTTTCTTAAATTAATATGAAATTTAATTCTAAACACTAAAATTTCATTTTTTGTTATAGTGAAGAAAACCTAGTTCTTTCTACAAGTAGGTGTCATCTTTCTAGTTTAAATATATGTTACGTATGAGAATCCTTAGTTAAGATCATTCTCCTCATCGCAGAGGAATTGGTTATTACTTCTTTTCCAGATTTATACTTTGCAGGACTCAAATTCTCGCCTCACCACAATACAATTTAATAAGAAAATTGCCATGCTTTGCCTACCCGAAATGAAGTTGGACACCAACACAGAGGTAATCGGAAAACTAGTTGCATTCAAAGCTTTTGCGACACCCCATGTGCTTGATACATCGATTTAATGAATGTGATGATCAACTGTGAAAAAGATGTGAGATTGTGGAGAGAGTAGGATTATTTCCAACCACGTCCAAAAGGACCAAGGGTTGTCGAGCTTGTGGTACATCACGGGTAAGTGCGTTGACCTCAGAAAAGTTATATATAGAAACAGTTACAGAGGACTTAAATCGATAATGTAAAAATAAAATAAATAGAAATTTATCATGGTGGAATTGTTTTGAATTCTTAATAAGATGAAAAATAGTTCAGGGGATAGATCTGAGCTTTATAGTTAGAATACATCGAGTGGAAAACTCTATACTTTACAGCATAGTTACCAAATTCGAATTCGAATACGAATTCGAATTCGATTCGATACGGAAAAAATTCGATTACCTAAAATATAATACGGAAAAAATTCGAAAGTAAAGATCTTTCAAGCTTAAATTATTTTTAAATAAAAAAAAAAAAATCTATATTCTAATATATATTTCAAAAAAAAACATATTCTCAAATCCTAAATTTTAATATAACCTTTAAAAATTAAAAAATAACAACATTATTAATTAATAACTAAAACAACATGATTCTCTCCTCGTAGATTTAGCGTTTTCAATAAAACACACTTTCAAAGAGTTGTTTACAGTGTAGATTTTGTTAGTCCAGATATGCATTCTACTCAATTCAAAACAGACAGGAAGGGAGAAACACACCCCAACTTTAATTCATCATTTCGATTTTGTTACTAGTGGGGAATAGGGGAAGTATAAAATTCAAATAGAAAAAATTGGAAACTATATATTTTATAAATATTTATAAATAAGAATTTATTTTTCTTTCTTATAGGAATTTATTATTTTTAACACGTATAAACTTACTATTTTTTACTATATTTTAATATATAATTTATTGTTTTTTAGAACTGTAACTTTTTTAATATGCAATTTACTATTTACTATACTTTTTAATATAGAAATTTCTATTTTATATAGAAATTTCTATTTTAAAATATTAAATTTTATATTAATAATTTTTTATTAAATTCCATCATAATTGTAATATTAGTAACATACCATTTTACTTAATTTCTATTATGATTATAATATTCTTAATATACCATTTACCATTTATCATAATTGTAATATTCTTAACATACTATTTTACTAAATTCTATCATAACTGTAATATTCCTAACATACCATTTACCGTTTATTATAATTTTTTAATATAAAAATTTTTATTTACCAAATTCCATCCATGATCGTGGTAATAAGTTAACAAGTTTAACAAACATTTAAAGTTTATTATAAAAAAAATTAATATAAAAAAATTATTTAAAAAAAAAAAAACCAAACAAAACAAAACCAAACCGTACCGAATTCCAATTTCCGAATTTGCAACCGAATCGAATCGTACCGCCGTATTTTCGAATTTTTCTGGCCAGTACAGCCGAACTTGGTAGCTGTGCTTTACAGCCCTGGTTTAGAGAGACCAGTTACAACTTGCCAATAAATAGGTGTGCCAGATATTAAAACAGGATTATTCCAAAGCCTAACCAATCCACTGATATTTTTCCAGTGGATCAAAAGCATGCACTAATATTTTTCCAGTGGATCGAAAGCATGTGTTGGACGTTGACGTACAACCACCACATTTCAATTGGAGTTCTAAGGCCAATCAAATGCAAAGAGTACGTGGCGAAAATTGTCAGTGTCTAGGAAGATGAGAGAAACGTTGCTCTATCTTGTCAGCTAAGTTATGAAGTTTGGGCTAAGATTGAACTCTAGCCCAATGTTATAACAAAACAACCAGTACCATGAAGAAATTGGAAGTACATAAATTCAGATGTAACATATATCATGTTATATTAAGGGAATTGATATGCATGTAAAAGCAAAATAATAAAAGTGGTAAAGCCTAGGGTATCTAATTCCATGTCTCTATGGACATATTAATGGTATATGTGAATATATTAATGCGCTTTTGATATTATGCAGTGTTAAAATATTTATAAATTAAATGTTAAATTTATTAATACGAAGAGCTTCGGTGTAAATCACATAAAGAGAGACATTTGTCGACGCGTTTCGAACCAACCAGTGTGGTTCATCGTCAGGACAAGTTGAAGAAACAGATCCAGCTTAGCAAGTTAAATAGATAGAGCAGAGCCTCCAACGGCTAAAATAAAATAAATAAAAATAATATCAAGATAATAGTTAGATAAAAATTAATAAATAATTAAAATAATAAGTAAAAAATTAATTCATGATAATAATTAGTTAAGATAAATAATTAAAAATGATGATGATGATGATGATGGTGGTGGTTAACGTCCGCTGAGACCAAATAATGATCTATCGGACCTAAAAATACAAATTATTTATTTTGATTTAAGATTTTATTCCTATGCTAAAAAAGCATGGAGAGAAGCCTCCCGAGTTCACTATAATTTTGGCATTGTAAAAGGCTAGGAAGGTCAGTATTGTAACAAAGGTTGTGAAATTGAGATCTAATGTGGTTGTATGCAGGGCACTCTAAGAGGAAGTGGTTTTCATCCTCGATGCTCCTATTCTCACAAATATGGCAGATCCTTTCCATCCATGGCGTTTTAGGAACTGCCCAACGGCCAGTTTCACTATGGAGCTCATGAGAATTCGTTCTAATCTTTGCTATATTAATTTTCTTCTTTGAGCTAGTTAAAATAGAGAGATACTTTTGATCTTCAAGGGTGGGGTTGATGACCTTCTTATAATAACTTAATTTTCTTTTAGACGCTAAATCTTTCTCACACCACAATTTTTCTTTGAACTTAGAAGTAACAATATCTTTAATGTTATTTATGTTTTGCAAAGCATCATTCTCATTGATCTCCCAATAGTTTAACCAGGCCCGTGTGTCCTTATGCCATCCTCGGTTAAGCCTTAGGTGGTTTTGGCTGGAATTTAAAGCTAGCTTAGGAAGTCTATGATTGTCTATGTTATTGAGCTTGTGCTTGTACAACAGAAACCTGAGCATAGCCAGGCTCTCAATAGGAGAAAGACCTGCTTCTATAAGGAGAATAGGATAGGGTGTATTACTTTTAATTTTTAGGTTATAAGTTATAAAATGCTTCTGGATTTGCTCAATCTTTCTCCATGATTCTCTGGAGATGCTGCAGCCCCAAACTTCACAGCCATATAAGATAACAGGAGTGACTAAAGTTTCAAAGAGGAACTTCTTTTTATCCCACATTACGAGGTTTGCTGTTTTACAATTATTTTCAAGACCAAAATAAGCTTTCCATCCCCCATTGATCCTTTTCTCAATACTATGGTTCCAGTTGAGCTTGTGATGGATATCAATTCCTAGGTATTTGTAAGAGTACACTTCCTCCAAGTTATTATTGTCATACATAAAATTAGCGCAAGTGTCCTTCTTGGATTTGATAACCATAACTTTTGTTTTGTCAGTGTTAACAGTCATACCCATGGTAGAGCAGAAATCCTTACGAAGCTTGAGTTGCTTATCAAGATCAGAAGGGCACCTTGCCAAAAGAACAATATCGTCAGCATAGAGAAGAAGGATAACGACTATCCCAGCTAAGATTGTGCCACCACATCCTGCTTCTTCTAAATAACCTTTGAGCTTATCGATGTAAATGCCAAATAGGGTAGGGGAGAGGGGGCAACCTTGTTTAACTCCGATGTTACACTTAATATCTTTTGACCACCCCTCATTATTCTTTAGCTTGGCAATTACATTCTCGTATAGCCTTATAGCAGCAGCTCTCAACTCAAGAGGAACCTTTAGCTCTTCTAACCTATTCCAAAGGTTGTATCTAGGAATCGTATCGAAAGCCTTTCTAAAGTCTACAAAGCAGCAAAATAAATTGGATTTATCATTACGACATTCCTCCGCAATGATCCTAAGCGTAACAAGGTGGTCTGTTGTTGAGTGATGCCTTCTGAAACCTGCTTGGCCTTTAGCCCGCTTACCTTCACTTTTAAGCCATATGCTTAACTTTTTTTCCAGAATACTACCATACAACTTGGCTAAGAGAGGGCTGATCATAATTGTTTGATAGTTAGAGGGGTTATTTGTATCTCCACTTTTAAAAATAGGGATAATGAGGCTCTCAGTCCAAGGTTTAGGGAACCCTTGCTTAACAGCTTGATTGAAAAGCTTGTGGATGTGGGGGATGAGGACAGGGCCTCCAATTTTTAAGATTTCTGCCTGGTAACCTTCAATGTCCTTAGCTTTCCCATTCGCGAGGCGATTAACCCCAAACTTAATGTCTTCTAAAGAGAAGACTTCTTTCGTTGTGAGCAGGGTTTCCAAATTATCCATGACATTAGGAGATTCATAAAGCTTTTTAAGATAAGAATTCCAATCGTGCAGAGCAATTTTATCATTATCCTTAGTCTTCCTAGTCAGAATCTGCCTCCAAAATTTCTTAGGAGCTACCTTAGAGAGGTGTAAGAGATTCTCCTGTCTTTCACGAATGTACTGCCTCTTTTTCCTTTTAATTAGGGCTTTGTATATTCTTATCTTGTCCATTTTAAGAGAATCATCAACAGCTTCCTTAATTGCTCTCCTCGCATTTTTACAATCTTTGTCATACCAAGGATTGGTTTTGCTATTTCTTTTATTATTTGAGACTTCAATTGAGAACTTTTTAATAGAATATGAGAGGGTTGTAGTAAAATTATGATATAGGTCTTCTATGTTGTCTATACTAGATAAAGGAGGCAGATTAGTTTTTAATTCATTTAGAAAGAGGTCCTTTTTATTTTTATCAAATATTAAGTTCTTTTGGTTGTAAGTATTATTTTCTATGGGAACTCTATGCATGACAAAATTGAGGGTTATAAGTAAAGGCCTATGATCGGAGTCAGGCTCGTGGTCGTTTAAGATGTCAAAGTTTATCATTTCGTTGTATAATGGAAGATCGGAAATAACGTAGTCTACCACGCTGCTACCAAGTCCATGGATGCAGGTCATCTTGCTAGAATTGGGCCACTTTTTTAGACCGTTGCAAATTATGAGATCCTGAGCACTACAGAGCTTGACTAGCTCTAACCCAAACAAATTTTCCCCGAGGTCTTCAGAGCTCCTTTTGTACCTACTAGCCAGGGAAGGGTCTTCGTCTAACCAAAGAGGATTAGGGTTGGAACGATTGCTTAAAATAATAGCTTGGTTGTTTGAAGTTCGAGCATTGAAGTCACCTATTAAAAAGATATTACTATCATTCCTTAGGCTAGAAATATCATTCTCTAAACTATTGTAAGGGTTAGTTTTATCTAGATTCTTCTTCTTATAGAAGTTGGAATTAATGGGGGGGAAATAACATATTGCTATGTAGGACTTTTTATTATTAATGTCTCTGATCTCTATCCAACTAAATTGGTTGTAAGGGTCGTTTTTATAAATCCTAACATAGGGGGAGATGTTCTTCTTAATGTAACAAGCTATTCCCCCAATGCCTCTACGGGAGGATCGCTTGTTCCACGTAGACCATAGCGTAAAGCCATCTATGTTAGGGACCTTAGATTCTTCGTGCTCCCAAGTTTCAACAAGCAAAATAATATCAACATCATTTGAAATCCAACTTAGCTTGGGGCCTTTGTTCCATGGGAAGCCTCGACAGTTCCAAGAAAGGATCTGGAGCATGTTTAATTGCTATTGATTACTATCTTTTTGGTTTTTGTCTCGAATACAGGCTTTTCTATTTCTGATTATTGCCCATTTTCCTTCCTTTCTAGCTTCTTTTACCTTTTGAACCTCCTTTCTTAATTCTGCTTGATCTTCTGGAATGAGATCTTCATTTATGAATATTCCTGTTCCTTTTAGACTTGAGGTTTTACTAAGTATGTTGTGCTTATGATCAGTAGAGCTCACCTTTATGCGGATTAATCTTCCTTTATTCTCGGTTAATTTCCCCAACCTTGTTGCTTCTGTGAGACACACTGTTTCAATTTGTAATCTATTATGTAATTCTGTCTGGACTAAGGCTAAAGTATCCTCATCTTCTTCGTCTTTTAAACCGAAGATTATAAGGTTTAAGGTCCTTTTGTTACGTTCGTGGTCTAATTCTATTAATTTTTTCATTTCGTCTTTAATTGGTTTAATATCTAACTTATCTACCACACTATTTAGGGTGAGGCGGCTATTAACTTTTTCTTCTAATTATTTAATCATGTCTTTCATTTTAAGACCCTCTAAGGTATCAGCGTCTCCTTGCTGGGATGGTTGGTTAGTATCTTGGTTTTGTTTTTCTATAACATGTAATCTAGTCTCCATTGCCTCCAATTTATTCTCTAGTTGTTCTATTTTATTTTCTATTTGTTTTTGGATAGTGTTTTCAAGAGATGCAAATTTATTTTCCAGCACGGCTTCTAACTCTTTTTGTAACTTGGCTTCTCTTTCTTCTCTACGTTTCTCTAAAGACTCTATATACTCATAGAGGCCTTGTAGTGTAACTGTGCTAGGTCTGCCTTTGGTAATCTTTGGTAACTGTGGTGAAATATTCATACTTGAAATTATATGAGCAAAAATGTATTAGAAAAGAAAAAGATAAGGAATGTGTGCACCTGATATCCGAACCTGATGTGCGAGCCAAGATCTCCAAGCTTTGGATTAATGTATGCGAGCTTTAAAACCAAGATCACCGAATGCGTTTATAAATGCGAGCCCCAGAACGAAGATCACTGAGAGCTCAAATTATATATGCGAGCCAAAATCACCGAATGCGAGGGTTTATATATATTTCAAATACCGGAGCCTTAGAACTGGAACGAGGGTACCGAACCTAGACTTCTGCTGTTTATATATGCGAGACTGTTTATATCTGTAGACAAACTGTGAGACTTCCGCTGTTTATAACTGCGAGACTGTTTATATCTGTAGACAAACTGCGAGACAAACTGCGAGACTTCCGCTGTTTTCCGATCTTCGATATATATATGCGAATTGTCACCTTAATATGCGAGAGTTCCGCTGTGTATATATCAAAGACTGCACTGTTCCGCTGTATTTATATCGAGAGTTCCGCTGTTTATATCGAGAGACTTTAAACCAAAGCTGACCGCTGTTACACAACCCGAGGAGGATGACAATGCTTCTGTAGGGATGATGCAGATACTTGGTGCAGCTGCTACTACGGAAGTGGCTTCTAGAAGAGATCCGGAAAGAAACAGGTTGGAGTATGTTCAAATGAAGATTGGTGGTGCCGATGTACTCACTATGGTCGATAGTGGGGCCTCACATAACTTCATGAGTGAAGATACTGCAAGGAGACTTGGGCTGAAGTTTGTACCAGTGAAGGCACAAATGAAGACGGTGAATTCTCCTCCTATGGCGATCCTTGGTATGGCTGAAAAGGTGGACACTACACTTGGTGGATGGACCGGAAAGGTGGATTTCACCATAGTGCGGATTGATGACTATGAGGCAGTATTGGGGATGGAGTTCATGAAACAGTTTGAAGCTATGGTTGTGCCACATTTGAGGAAGCTCTTCATTTATGATGGAAGGGAAGATGTGCCCATTGGTGTTCCAACCATTGGTGTGACAAAACCTGATCATAAGTTAGGAGGAATGCAAATGGAGGACAAGGTAAAGGTGGACAAGCGGTTGTCTACGATGGAGGCAAAGATTGCAGAACAATCATTGGTCATCCGATCACTTTCAGATAGCATCTTGGACTTATCAAGAAGGCTAGAGCTGGTGGAGGATGATGATGATGATGATGAGTTATATGTGAAGCCAAATATCCAGAGGGAAGATCGGGAAGCATATCTACAAAGAATGGAAGTTGAAAATCCTGATAGATGGATTGAGCTGATTAGTGAGGGAGAGCCTCCAGGCTCTTCTCACTCCACATCTTCTTAGATGACATAGAAGATGGGGCTCATTGTTAAGCTGCTCATGGCAGTGAGCCCTCAAACATGGTTGAGCAGGTATGATGGTCACAACATGCTGCAGAAAGATGGGGTTCCCATGGACCTGAGCATGGGATCGTGGAGACGAGTGTTGACACATGGCTAGGATGTGTGGCACTTGTTGATAGGCATGGGCAGTTTGCACATGGAGATGACTTGATGGAGACGGGCCTTATATATGTGGCAGTGATGGTTGTCTTATATGGAGGAGTCTACATCATGGTCGATATTAGTCTTGGTGGAGAGCCACTAAGATGATATGTTGTCGGGACGACAACGTCTTCGGGTGGAGGAGAGTGTAACGCCCTAGCGACTTGGGCAAGTGCGCGACGGTGAAACGCCTTCACTTGGCGGGCGACCTGGGTGGGCGACCCGTGGGCGACCCGTGCACGACGGGCGGGTGACCCGGGCGGGCGACCCGTGGGCGACCCGTGCACGACGGGCGGACGACCCGTGCACGGTGACCCGATAAACAGTTTGGCGAGCTACGGTTGGGCAGTCACCCGGCGACTGAGGACGAGCTGCGGTGGCCTGGTACGCGGGTGCGACCACCCGACCGGGAGAACAGACTTGGCGGTTGAGGCTTGGGCACGGTGGACCGGCGAGCCGAAACGCTGGGCGAAAGGGCGACCCGAGGGCGACCCGCGCCCGATGGGCGGGCGACCCGTGGGCGGCCCGCGCCCGATGGACGAACGACCGAGCGACAGGCATGACGATGGCGTTGTGTGGACGCGGGCATGGTTCGATGAGGGCGCGACACGGTTGAACAGTGGACGACGTGTGCGAACGGAGGGCGACCCGGGCGGGCGCCCCTCCATACAGCGGACGGACAAGTGCGACGACAACCGGGTAGCATGCAACATGGACGAAACAGCAATGCGACGTTAAGGCGAGCTGGCTGCGACGTTTTGGAGCACATACTCTACACTTAACGAAATATGCGATGGAGTGTTGCGAGCTTTATATTGGGCGTAGGGAGGCCTTGCCCTTGGGCAAGGGCCGACCTACCAAATAATAAAGTAGGGGCTCCAACGCATGGATTATGGGGGTCGGCCCAAGAGCTGACACCCCTTCACCAAATGATGAGAAGCCTATATATGCAAGGCGCAGAAGGCTCATTTGGCAACCAAGCACTTCGCTCTCCTCTTGCATTCGATCTAGAGGTAAAGAGGACGCAGTAGAAGTGCGCATCTCTCATGCGCATAAGGAGAAGTGCGCAGTTTTACTAGGGGACTGTTTGAGGACGACGGTACACGGTAAAACGGTGGTTCAGTGCGGAATTGACTTGAAGGAGTTCTGGTGGCTCGGGTGAGCACGCTCCTACCAAGGGAGGTTGGCATTGAATTGTAAAAGGCGATCTTGCCTTGTTGTAATATTTCTAAGTGTTGGCCGTGGACTTTGCCCGGCACACTTGTATGGTTGTATTATTGAAGAGTTTCATAATATATTGATATTGGGCGAACTCGTTCGGGAGTTGCCCCTCCCTATATAATTGTGTGCAATTGTTATGTTCATGGTTTAATTGCATATTGGTTATAAACGTGTATGAAGATTAATGCATTTTACTTAATTGAGAAGACGAAATTAAGTATGTTTATGTGAAAGGCGTAGTCCATATGTACAAGTATTAACGAAAAGAAAGTACACGGTGGTGCCGCACCTCGCCGGACAACGGTTGAAAGACTACCGTAGACCTGGGGGCGTGACAGATTACCGTAGGGTAAGGGAGAAAATTACCCTCGGGGGACCAATCGCTAGAATAAAATAAATAAAAATAATTTTATGAATAAAATTATTAATAAATAATTATTAATTTAGTAAAATTATTATAAATAACTAATTTTATGATTATAGTTAGTTAAATAATTGCAAAGTTATGTTAAATTAGTAATTAAAATAATTCATGATAATAGTTAGTTAAAATAAATAATTAAATTTTTTTATTAAAAAATAAAATAATAATAATAATAATAATAAAAAAAATAAATATATATAATAATAATAAAAATAAAAATAAAAATTACCCTAGGGGAGCAATAAAATAAATAAAAAATAATTTAAAGATAATAGTTAGTTAAAAAAAAAAAAAAAAAAAAACAGAAAGAAGAAGAAGTAAGTTAAATTAGTAATAGAGGAATTAAAAACAGGACTAAAAGAAAGAGAAGGTATTAATGAAAAATATTTAAAAAATAATAATAATAATAATAATAATAATAAAATAAAATTAAATTAAATTAAATTAAATAAATACATAAATAAATAAAAATTAAAAAAGCCCCAAGGGTTAGCTCAATCGGTCAAGTCGGGGCCTCGCCAATGGGAGGTCACAGGGTCGAAACCCGAAAGCTCTTGGGGTTAGGTCTGTGGTGACCGAGGGGTGGACCCCCTTCGGGTGGGGTCCACCCAGATTTTTCGAACCTGGAGTAGCGGATCAACTGACTAGGGTCCGTGAACCAGAAGGAAAAAAAAAAAAAAAAGAGATAAAAAAATAATAATAATAAAAAAAAAATAAAAAAAATATTAAAATAAAATAAAAAAAATTAAAAAAATAAATAAAAAATAAATAAATAAGAAATTAATTAATTAATTAATTAATAAAATAAAAATTAAAAAGAAGAAGAAAAGCGACTAGGACGAGAGCGCTGGGACCCAACACCGACTGATTTTCCAGCCATCATCTCTATTGAGATTATTTGGCCTCTTTTCAATCTCCAGCGCCTCTCTAAATTTCCAATGATGGAAGCGCGAAACCTTAGCAATAACACTAGCTTCCTCAATACAAACATGATGATTGGTTTTCTCAACATGCTCAGCTAAAGCGGAAGACTTAGTTCGCCTATGCTTAAGGTCTGCTGCATGCTCACTAATCCTCTGATTAATGGAGTCTGTTAAATTTATTTTTAATTAAATATCAAAGGGAAAATTGAATTTAATCTTGAAATTATATAATTATATATATATATATATATATATATATATATAATTTAATCTTGAAATTATATATATATGATTATAAAAAATATAAAAATAAAGGAAATTTAAAAAGTCTCGGTTTTTGATGATGAATAAAGTAACCATCTCAAAAGTTAACCAAATTATAAATCTATTAGAGAATTCTCCTCCACAAATTTCTTAAAATAAATTAATCAAACAGTCAAGTTAAAATAGCATGCATTATATTGATTTATCGTGACCTGTGCTGGATACATTGCATGTGTGTGAAATACAAGTGGGGTAACCCGTCTTAGGGTGGATTGAGATTATTTTTATAACTATAAAATATATTATTTTTATGGTATGTGAAGCTATATTGATTATGAATTTTAATTTAAAATAATATGTAAATTTAACTTATCATGATTCATATGCTATTAAGGTTAGTCTGTCTTAATTTTTTTTTGTATTAAGTTACATTGATTATATTCTTATATTAATTATTGTTGCTTTCATTTTATTTATGTTAAATTTCATGTTAAATTTTAGATAATATAATTTTGTAAATAATTTATAAATATAATAGATAATATTAATTAAATAAAATGTTTTTCTAACATCTATATATTATAGTTAATTTTAAATTTTATTTTTTTTTATCATGTAATATTATAAGCCTACACATTAAAAATTGATATTCCTTCTAGTAATTTTCAATGTTTATCAAAGACATCAATAAAATGGACAAAATTATTGTAAATGGATATTACCTTTTGAGATTATTAGATTGTAAATTAATACACAGTAAATTGTTTCAATATATTGAGAAAAAGGAATTTGAGGAAAGTTTGAAATAAATATTTATTTATTTATTTTAGTAATTTATGGAATAAAATATTATTATTATTTGAATTCAAGTTTCTGTGGTTTATATTATAGTGTATAAAGAACTTTTCATAATAAATCACACTGAAGATTTTGGTCAAGGCATTTCGAAATAACAAGTGTGGTTCATTTTCAAGACATGATGAAGAAACAAGACATGATGAACAAACAGATCTAGGAAGAAGGTTAAATAGGGACACCACTGTTAGGTTGACCTGTGTCTCTGTCTCCCTATTTAACCTTCTTCCTAAATTTGTTTCTTCCTCTGTCCTGAAGATGAACCACACTTGTTGATTCGAAACACCTCGACCAAAATATTTAATGTAATTTCTTCCGAAAAATTCTATATACATCATTATTATTATTATTATTATAAATATTTTAGTAATAAATTATTATAAACAAATTATATTATATTATTAAATTAAATGTATGTTTAAGAAATGCACATAAAAATGCTTAATAGTAACAAATCTATAATTAAAGTTAAAATTAAAAGGGTTAAACAATTTATTTAAAAAAATAATAATTAATTTCTCTTATTTTTATTTTTCTCATTGTATTTCGCCTGACAAGATCTAGGTCATGGCATAAGACTCGGTGGTCCTCCTAGGTTTGTCGACTGAACCCGTATTTTGAAATACCAGAGATGGCTGGGTGGGAGGACCATTGGATGATGGTAAGCACCTACAACCGGTTAAAGAGTTAGGACTCCAGCTTAATTCTTGTGACGCCCCTCGTGAGGTGTGATATTGGTAAATTAGTAAGTTTAGCTGTGAGATAAACTCTGTTTGATGAAATGTAAAAACTCTGTTGATTAGTATTGTTAACCAATATGTTAATTAATTGTGTTATCATTTATTCAATCTGGATACATGATTAATTATGGCCAATCACTGTGAAGGTGGTTAAAAAATAAAAAAAGAAAACCCTAACTACCTTCAGGAGGCAGTTGAGACCTCTGGAGGAAAAGGGGGAAAAATGCCAAGTCTGGTTAGGATCAGATGGCAGAAGGACAGAAAGAGAATGCTATGTCCGGTAGTGATCGGATGGCATGTTTGTGAGGAAGAAAATTCCTACACTCGCTACGTCTGGTTAGGATCAGATAGCGAAATCTGGCATGGCCAGTGAGATTGCAGACGAGAGGATCTGCTAATGTGCTTGGGGGTGGAAGATCGAGGAGGATCTTCCTACGGACGGGTGGTTGACAAGCATTACGCACAGGTTTGCCTGTTAAATAGGTAAGGATTACTGTGCTTAATAACTATGAATTTGCAATGTGGCTCTGTGTGTGCGCATAGATTAGTGAAGAGTATTCTATTCGTTTTCTTGTCAAAGAAAAAAAAGAAAACTGTTCTTATGTATTCGGCAGAGACCGATTCTATACCTATATTTATAAATGCAAGTATTGAGCGCGTAAGAAATTGAAATTCTGTAATACCGGCAGCAGAATAAACATCAAACAGAAACGAAAGCCAGTAACTCTACTCTGTACTCTCATGCAGATAACATTTAGAGAGAATCGAACCATAAGCAGATTAATAGCTTCTTTATTGCATTATAGCAGCATTAAACAATGGAAAGTTAACTATTAATCAAAATAACGAGCAGGCCGAACGCTCGTCGGCGAACCACAATATAAGCTCTGGTAGAACAAATTACCTCTGCTATTATACAGGAAAAACAGTTGAGTAAAATACACAAGCGGAATATAGATATGATCTCAGACTGAGGAATTTCTATACCGTGAAAACAAAACGAAAAGAAACCCTAACATTTATGCATGCACACGGTAAGTGCCAGACCCGGCTCCCAAGAGTCACCGCCGCTGGGCGTAAGCGAATGCTTAGCCGGCAGGGCTCCATTGCCGAACTAAAACAAGATAAGGCCATCATAGAACAATCATTACATCTGTAAGAAATTGAAAGGAGTTTCATATACAATCTGAATGCATATTAAAACCGAGCTGTAGGCGAGATTACCCTACGAACGGTTCTATGCAGAACTCGGGCTATACCCAGATAACATTAACACATAATAAGTCTGAAACTAAACAGTAAAGAGATTATATTATAAAAACTGTGGCAACATTGCCCAGAAACATTGTTTACGAACTGTGCATGACCCAGAAACCAAAAGAATACATTTATACAGCTTAAGCCAGCGAACAGCGCTTGGCGGGGTTCCGACAGAAGTCGGATAACAAAACAAAAACTGTTGCTATTAGCCACATAAATTTAGAAACGAAAACATGTAACATCGCAGCAAGAAACCCTGGTTATAAGTCGCAGGGACCGAATGCTAGAGCATAAACCTCGGCATCCCTGTTTCAGATGAATTATAACTCAGAAAATGCCCGGAAAGTCAAGAACCACTAAAACGCAGGTCATATGGTTCCGCCCGATTCTTACCTGTAGAGGGACGGCGGAGGAAGGAACCCGACTCCCACGGTGCCGGCTGGTCGCCGAAGCATCTCCCTGGCACGATAATGTAAAGGGTCAGAACTTGCTCGATACTGTGAAGACCATAAACCAACAACAAAACTGAGAACAGTAAACAAATCCGGAGGCATGGGTCGCCCTTAGTAAAAGATGGTGAAGAAGGGTAAGTAATTGAACATCAAATATACCTGAGACTGGAGGAATGACAGCAGCATACCCCTGTGTTCTTCGCACTGAGGATGGGTTCCCGGATTTGCCAGAGAACCTCAGCACTTCGGGCGGCATACAGTAGCTCAACATGAAACAATGACGAGCCTGTATGAAGAATACTTTTAAATACTCCAACGCAAACCCTGCCCCGTGGCGTAACCTCAACCCTCGATCGAATGGAACCTCTATCCATCGTTCGATCAGCGAAGAGGAACCGGGAAAAGATCTGAGCGCGAAATGGCAGAGCCCGAGGAGTTTGTCCTCACGGCACATGGAGTTTCGAACACGCCACAGCACATGGCACCTTGCAGAATGACCGTCGATCAAGCCAGATGGATGACGCTCAGTGACAGAGCGCCGGAATCGGGCAGAGCAACACCACATCAGCGCCTCGGAGATGCAGCTCAGTACGCTGCTTAGTAAATGCCATAAAGGAATCGTTTATGAGGGGGAACGTAACACTGTACCAGGACGTGTCTTGGAATTGTTTCCATATCGCCGCATGAAAATATTAATGTGAATAAACATTGCTAAAACCCGAATGTGGCATAAATAACCCGTGCATGAATATGAACCAAATATAACCCTTGCAATGTATAATAAAGTGAAGTTTTGATACGTAATGTTCATAAGGGTCGAAACATTATATATGTATATCAGAATGCTCATAAAGATCGAAACTATATATATATGTACCAGAAGTACGTGGAGGCTCCATGCATTTCATATGTATATGCATATTGCAAGCTGGTAAGAAGAGATAAAAAAAAAATTTACTTTTGTAACGGAGTGTGACAATTCTCTTTATTTATAGCTCTTCTTGATATCTCTTATTTGGGATAGGCACCCCAGTTTTCCAAATTCCTTCTAAACGTTTTGGACTGTTGAAAATCTTACAATGGCTAATTTTTGGTTCTAGCATCGTCCATTTTACAACAGGCAATATTCCTGAAAAATGCACAGCAATAATTTAATTCCGCCAAAATAATTTTCTATCCAAAAAATTATTTTATGAAAAACAAAAAAATTATACTATTGAAAATTTTGTTTTATCTTACTATACCGTTAATATTAGTTAAACAAAATAACAAAAGCTAACACTCGACGTAAAAATTACTTTCTCCATCTATTAAATATCAACCAGAAGTACAAGCGCTTAGAATATTACATTCTCCATCTATTAAATATCAACCGAGTTCGGTGGAATTACTTTCTCCATCTATTAAATATCAACCAGAAGTACAAGCGATTAGAATATTACATTCTCCATCCATTAAATATCAACCAGAAGTACAAGCGATTAGAATGTTACATTCTCCATCTATTAAATATCAACCGGGTACGGTGGATTAGAATGATAGAGAGTAAAATTAAATTATAAAAACAAGCACATTCTGCTCTTATTTCTAAATGTAATTAATTAAAAAGATGAACACAAATTTAATCTCATCACAAAAGCTTTACTTCTGAAAATATATTTTCAAACGTCCATTTCAGAGGGAAATTAAAATGATGGTGTTAATACAAAGATAAATTAAAACCGAGAGATTAAAATGTTTGTGTTACTTAGCTAAAATAAAATTAAAACGATGGATAAAACCCTTTTATTCTTTTCATCTTCAGAATGAATGCACATTAAATCAATTGAACCTTTAGTAACATGATGGAATGGTCGCGGCAGAAGACTTTGTGTACGAGCAGAAACTTTTAGCTTTCAGCCTACTATAAATATGGTGCGAGCACACATTTGTCTGTACATTTATTTTTCTGAAACTTGCAAGAAGCGCATGGAGATGCAGACAAGCCCTCGCTAATAGCTATCTGCAACACAGTTCCAAGTTGCAAAAAAATCAAATCTATTTTGATAGCGACTTTTTTTGCGTTGGTTTCTCTGACAAAAATTATCAGTGGCTTTTATTCTTTTACCTTGATTTTACAAGATTGAAGATACATCACAATAATATGAGCATAAAAGAATCTTGAAGCAATTAAGGAGGAAAAAGTAGCTATTACAGGATTTGAATCTAAATGTGGAAAACATTTGAATCGTGTAACATCAAGTTACACAGAGTATAACGAAGAAAGCTAGGACAGGAGGGGAGTTCTTCCTGGAGGGAATGTCTTAAAGTGTAATTAAATTTCACAAAATGTTGCAGACATCAGTGTTTCCTAATCATTTTAAAAAAACACTTAAGAAACACATTTTTTGCTTTAATAAGCTCTTCTCAATATTAAATTTATTTTAATGAAAATATCAATCTTTATGAAATGGGATTGAATCCAATGAAAGGAAAATCCTTCATATGATATTTTTCTCTGCACTTACATTAAAATGTTCATCAACTACTCCATCTTTAAAATTAAGCTTCCCCTTAAGTCCTTGACGTTTGATTATAATAATGTGACCGTTCCTTTTTCTCAGAGTTGAACAACGGATTCACAAGTCTACAAGGTCCCCAATAGTAAGATTCATGATCTTTGTGTGTTGTTATGCCTACTTTAGAGAAGAGAAAAGAATGTGTGATATATGAATTTTGTGAAATTCGATGCTAGCAAAACCAGAAGATAAACGACCTAGTTTTATTTTATATCCGTATCTATATTTAATTAAACTCAATCAAAACCACTGAAATTCCATAACTTACATGTGAAAAAAACTAGTCCCAACATAGACAATGATATATTTCACAGACATATTAGTCAAGAAACAAATGCAAAGACATAAACAATTACAATAAGAATTATCATCTTTACAACAATTCTTCTGAGATGTAGTGACATACTCTGAAGAATTTTTCAACAAATATCAATTCTTGCTTAAGTGTGTCTTATATGTAGAGATAGACCTTGTCATTGCATCTAAGAATCCATGCAAAACTTTTTGTCTATGCTTTTGTTTGAAGATTGCTATGTTTTCATATGTTTCTTTACTACTGTGTTTGTGCAATAGCTCCTTTCTTGCCTTAGAATGGTGGATTTTTTGTACAAGGCATTTATTCACAGATACAAAAGGAATGAAAGATATGCATAGATAGAAAAATTATAACAAGAATTAATATATGTTAAGGAGTGCTTCTTCCATGCAGAAATATGATTTGTCACTACATCAAAGAAACATAACTGAACAAGTATTAATTCTTGTTGTAACTGCTTCTCTCTCTACAATGTTTCTTTACTTTTGTGCTATATATACCATTTACAAAATAGTCACAATCCCAACATAGGAAATGATCTATTACATAGACATAGAAGTAAAAAATAATATTAGAGACAAAAACAATTACAACAACAATTAATAATGTTTTGAAATGACTCTCATATGAAAAGATATCATATGTTGTCTTTGCATCTAAGAACCACTCCTCATCAGATATTTATTCTTATCATAATTAATTTTCACTAATACCAGAATACAATGTGTTACAAAATTAGAGGCAAAAAAATATCCATCAATACCCACATCAATTGTGTTATAATGCCACTCCCCCCATCTAAAATGCATCGAGCTTCGACATTTGTTGCCACAATATTAGATATTGCTATTTGGTATGGAAGTGGGTCTTTGTTTTGTTTTTAAATGTAAGTAAGTTGATATAAAGAACCCTGGTGTTGATTGTATGATCAAAACCCTCAAAAGGTTTTCTTACACTTGAATTTTGGATCCTATTAAGGATATTACGATCTGTCAATCAGTGGTGACCTCATGGCCGAGTCTTGTTCCTATTTTTAACTGTCAAAATCACTTTCATACACATGCTCAATATTCGATGATTTCATGGGTTCATGTCCTTCATTATAGCTTAAAAAAGAATAGCACAATCCATAAAGGCAGTTCCTATGCGATGATCAACCCATGTCGACAATCAGTGCACACTTTCATTTACAGTCCCCCTCACTTTGAGTGCCTCTGTACTTATATTGCAATGAGTTTTCTCAATTGTTGTTTTTCCGCACCTTCACTTCCATAAGTGTCACATTTACATTCATGATTACCACTTTTTCTCCCTTTCACTTTAATAAGTGTTATGTTCATGTTATCTTCACTTTGGCATACGTCACTTTCAAGGTCATTTGCATTTTGCAAGTGTCGTCTTCATGTTTTCCTTGAGTCACAAGTGTCACTTTTGTCTTTTCCACTCCTACATGTGTTGCACCTTTGTGTGTCACTAGAGTTATTTCCGGTGAACCCTTCTACATTATATGGTACTAGATATTATTAGAATATTCACTGGACACATTCCTATAGATTATATCACCTTTTGTTGACAGTCTACACATTTTACGTAACTTATGTCCTAAGTGTCGTAATGTGTCATTTCAACTATCGCACTTACAAATAAGTGTTGCTTTGTTGTCATTTTGAGGTGTGATGGATGTTCATGAGTCCTATGCATTATTTTGGCTAATTTTGATGGAATTTATCTGTGTGATCCATGTTTGAATCATGTTCAGATTTATTTCTCCCTTTTACTCTGTTGGTCTCATACTTAGCCATTTTGGATCCCTTCTTGGACTTTGATCCTAGTGCAAGTTGTGATGGCATTAGCCCTCTTATCACGAGATGATATTAACCTATTCATGAGCCTCAATGATTTAATCGTACACACCAAGTTCATTTCACTAAGTCCTCCTGAATATCACCTCAAAACTACTACATATTATGATACTCCCAAGGGAAATCACCTAATCCTTCTTACTTATACTGACTCACGACATTGAGCTTTGGTCACCTTTTCCTTGCATGACACATAAAGAGCTCATAGCTAACAACATATACCACCTCCACCTTCTTGTAGAGGAAAAACATTCAATGAAAAGGTCTGTCTATCCTCTAAGAGCAATGAAACCCCTCCTAGGTAAATGGGCTTCCTTTATATGGCTTCCCATAGTGAAAAGTTCATTCCATATGAAAAAGCAACACTTTTGGGTCAAAATGTGCTAGCTTGTAAGGAATATCACGTTCCAAATCCACAGTGACCCCTTGTTGAGTCAAATTGTGCTTTCCTTAAGGCCTTCTCTCCCTTTGAGCACATAGTGCAGTCTTAAAGCATGAAGCCTTCCCCATTCCTAGTTCTAAATTGTTCCCTACACCATCCAAGAGAACATAGCGCACTCCATAGAATCATCCTCTCCTTCCCTTTCTAAACTAAGCCCATAAAGTAATCCTTCATCCTTGTTGAGCACATGGTGCACCATCGAGCAATATCATAGTCCCTTCAACCTTCAACTTTGCACCCTATACCCTTCTTGGCTTCTCTTGAGCACACAATGCACTTTGGAAGGCCCAATCTTGACCCATTCATCCTTCGAATATGCCCCCTATGACCTCCTTTGATCCTCTTTCTAGTGCATATCACAAAAACAATGGACATTGGAGCCTTCTTAGGCCACTGATCAGTTCAACTATTTTTTTCCGATCAAGCCTCCTTCTTTCAACCCTTTCACTAACCTATCATGACCTAATCATTCCATGAGATAGGTAGTGATACAATAAATTATTTTAAGACTGATTTTTCCTTGTCATGAATTATTTTCATTAGCAGGAGTACTTTCTTACCATGACAAGGTGATTCTCAAAGAGGATATCAAGTAGAAAGAATAAATAAACACCTATAGAGAAGAAGCACCAAAGATAGAAAATCACATGAAGCAAATCATGCACCAAGATAACAAGAAGACGTTGCATGATGACTTAAAGGATCCCAAAGCTCATCCAAGACCGTTTGGAGGGTGAAGATAAGCAACAAAGTGGATCATTTGTAAAAATGAAGCATAGCTCATATACACCATCAAGAATGCAGGATGAAGTAGCAAGGAAGACAACTTATCATCACCACTTCATCATAAAGTCTATGCCATCATTGTCAAGTGCTATCATGATCCGGATTTAAACAGGAACGCAATAAAATACAGAGATAACCATAAAGACAAATATGCAGCGGAAATAATACTTCATTTCATTACTGTAAAATACTGAACTATGCTTACAAATAGGAATGGAAATAACCCAGCTAGGGCAATGGTAGCTTATCTCTGAGAAGAGATGTGTCGGCTACATGCCTCTGAACTGTTCCCCAAAAACTGTGTTACAATGAGGCTCGAGGGCCTATTCATTGTTGAGAAACAATGGAAAACCCTTCACATTCGAAAACCTAACCCTAGAAGATGAAACGCCAAATTGTGGGCCCTGTTTTTTTAGGTAAGTTGGTACATCAACTTCCCGGGGTCGCGAATTGGTCGTACTATCTCCGTTTGACGCGCATGATAGCCCGTTGGAAAGATCTCTCCGAGGACTATGACGAAAAAGACGATTTTTAGATAGAAAAATCGCTGCAGTGGATTTCCCAAAAAACGTCGTTTAGGGCCTCAAAACGGCTCTGGAAGTTTAGGACCCGAAAAACCGCTAAAAATAGTAAACTGTGCTATAATTAAAGAAACAAAAGAACTGAAAGAGACAGTTGTGGGGGTCCAATGGGATAGGTGGGTGGCCACCAACATCCACCTGGATCATTCCTCCCCCCTTATGAAGCAATGGTCCCCATTGCGTTGAGTTCCTCCGTGAGATGAGGAAGCTTCTGCTGAGCGGGGTCTCTGGTGAGCTGTTCTGCAATCTTTGATGTGTCCAGAAATGGTGGGGAGCATGGTCGGCGATGGTCCAAATTGAACACTCGGTGCAAGCGAAGGGATGGAGGAATGTTGTGCTTCAAAGCATTGTTTCCCGTAGCCTTGTTACTGGTGTAAGGACCATGTCGAAGTGGTCTGAGTTTCTGATGGGTTCTGGTGAGGCGCTCCCTCTGCAAATGTAACCAAACTTTTTCGCCCACCTGAAACTTGTGTGGTACCCCTCCGGGTAAGGAGAAGTTGTTCCTGTGTTCTGTCACGACTGTATCCCTCTGTTGCTGCTGATGTGTGGAGGAACCCTTCGCGGGGGTCATGGATGTAGCAACGATCTTCCCCTTACTTTGGGGGCGAACCAGATAGAAAATAAATTTCCTAGTCTGTGAGATGAGCTTGCTGCCTTTCTTAGCAGTGATCAAAGAGGTGGCGGTAGGTGGGGCTACCTCCGGTATCCTGTATAATGAATTATCCAAAGAAATGATGATAGTGCGAGGCCTTGACTCATACACAGCATGTCGCCTCCACAAGTATGGCTGGCCTAATAGTACGTCACAAACATCTAGAGGTGTAACATCACACAATACCTCGTCTGTGAAGGGCTTGATGCTGTGGGGAAGGCGGCACTGCTGGCGAACTTTGAGATCTCGTCCTTCGTGAAGCCAACCGATACTGTATGGTTGTGGGTGTGGTGTAGTTGGTAGGCCTAACCGCTTCACGACCTCTGTTGAAATGAGGTTCTTTTAGCTGCCACTCTCGATAATGAATTGCAGTGGTGAACCCTTCACCCACATCTGTGAGTGGAAAAGACGTTCTCCCTCCTCTGGATCTTCGGGCTCATTTTTTTGGATCTTGGCAGTAGCAACAGTGGCGCTGGGATCCGCATCAATGATCTGCTTCCCTTTGTCATTCCCCTTGTCAGGTTCTGACTCAGAGTCGGAACATGCATCTGATTCGGAAGCCTTCAACTCGGCCACCAGCGACTGCTTGGTCCGACACTCACTTGTGTTATGAGTAGGACTCTTGTGGAACTCACACCACTTTCCTGTGTCCTTCTTCGGCTTCGTGGTGTTGTTCTTTTCTTGCGGCTTCGACGGGTTGTCTTGGGTCCCCCCGCTTTGGCTTTGTCCTTTGGGCTTTGGATTTGCAGATCCAAAGTCTCGCTTCTTCTGTTTGAAATTTTGCTCGATTTTGACAGCGTATCGATATGCTGTGCCGAGTGACGAGATGTTCAAGAACTCCATCTCTTCCTGGATGTATTTGTGTAGGCAGCCACGGTATTTGAGTACCAGATGCAGCTCAGAATCTTTGATACCCAATTGTGTGTGAAGGGTATGAAAAATGTTTGTAAACTCCGGCACATCTTGGTCTCATCCCTACCGCAGTGTGGTCCATTTGATGTATTTGTCCTCATAGCTTTTGGCAAGGTAGTACTGCTCCTTGATGGCATCCCGGAAGTCATTCCAAGTGGGTGCGGTTGAAAACAGTGAGCCTGTACTTTCATCCTTCTATTAGCAGTAGGTTTCCCACCAGTCCTTGACGTGGGGGGCTGCTTTGAGAAGAGCGAAAACAATCTTTTCCCGACTTGAAAATTCATGAACAGAAAAATACCCATCGAGCAGATTTAACCATTTATCTACGGCATCTGCGTCTATTTGACCCTCGAAGATGGGGATTTCAAAATTAACATGTACCTTAAATGATGTGGCATTTCCAGAGTGGTTGTTGGAAGCCGATGCGTCACCTCTAGGTAGCCGCTGAAGGATTTGGGCAAAGTTGTCCATCATCGCATTCCTTTGTCGCTCGAGGGCTTCTTCGAGCAAGATTTTGATAGGATCTTCTGCCCCCTCGTTTTTCTTCTCATCCGCCATGGGAGGTCGTCGAGATTTGCGAGGCTGGTCTTGCAAAGGTTCGACCAATTCTAGACCTAACTCCCTATATCCCGACCTCGTTGGGGACATGCAAAGAAAAACAGAGAAAAAGCAAACCGCTATGATACCACTGATCCGGATTTAAACAAGAACGTAATAAAATACAGAGATAACCATAAAGACAAATATGCAGTGGAAATAATACTTCATTTCATTACTGTAAAATACTGAAATATGCTTACAAATAGGAATGGAAATAACCCAGCTAGGGCAATGGTAACTTATCTCTGAGAAGAGATGTGTCGGCTACATGCCTCTGAACTGTTCTGCAAAAACTGTGTTACAATGAGGCTCGAGGGCCTATTTATTGTTGAGAAACAATGGAAAACCCTTCACATTCCAAAACCTAACCCTAGAAGATGAAACGCCAAATTGTGGGCCCCGTTTTTTGGGTAAGTTGGTACATCAACTTCCCGGGGTCGCGAATTGGTCGTACTATCTCCGTTTGACGCGCATGATAGCCTGTTGGAAAGATCTCTCCGAGGACTACGATGGAAAAGATGATTTTTAGATAGAAAAATCGATGGCGGTGGATTTCCCAAAAAACGTCGTTTAGGGTCTCAAAATGGCTCTGGAAGTTTAGGACACGAAAAACTGCTAAAAATAGTAAACTGTGCTATAATTAAGGAAACAAAAGAACTTAAAGAGACAGTTGTGGGGGTCCAAATGGGATAGGTGGGTGGCCACCAACATCCACTTGGATCATATCATAATGGTTAATGTGTCTCCATATCCTCATGAGTAAAATAGGTTTCTCTATGTGCCTCATATCCACTGTTCTTTGTAGCTTCCATCTCCTTAATAAAAATCCTCCTCTCCTCTAGAACAAAGTATAACTCTATGTTCTTCATGTTATCCCTTATCAATCCTAGCCTTTTTGCTACACTAGTCTTTGTGTAGAATCCTCTGTAATAGGGTGTAGCCTTCCTCCTCTTTTTCCTTTCTCCTCTATTTCATCAATCCATGGTTTATTTCTCCATGTCTAACTAGAATTTCCCAAACCAGTGAGATGGTGCCACCTGCCACTTTGTCTCCCCATTATCTCCTTGAATATTTTTTCTTGTTTGTTTCTTTTTATAACTGATGTCTAGCTCACCTCTTTGTGCCTTTAACCATGAAGTTACTCTTTAGCAGTGTGGTCACATCCTCTTTAATTTTATTGTCCCTTATTGCTTGTAAATTTTTGAAAAGAGGCATCTTTATTGTCCTTGTTCCTGCTGGCTAATTATTTGACTTGTCCTTTTGATCACTTTTGGTAGCCTAACATGGTTCCCATTTAATCAATCAATTTTTTTCTAATCCCAGGTGTTATCATCCAGATGTCTTCCCTAGAAGTTATCAAAGAAGGAATAGTCCAAGGTAACCACCAACCTAATCTTTTAGACTTGGGTTCTAGCCAACCTAAGTCCAGAGAGGGCTCTCTCTTTATAATTTAACTTTGTTTTGGATAGGATTTTAGGCTAGTTCTTAGTGTTCATGATGTTTTGTTTTGATTGGGTGGTGGAATTAAGAAAACAGATGGGCAAAACAAGTATTTAGGCCATTGGGCTATGGAGTCAATTTAAGAGTGGCTTAACTGGATTTGATCAATCACTAAAGTAAGAGTTCACAAGGCAGGCTAGCACAGCAAAAGCAAATTTGCAGGTTCAAATGGATGAGATAATCCTAACCAGGGTAAAGGGCAATGAAGAATCCTTAACCGGGATTAAGATGAAGAAAATAAGGATGATCAATAGCAAAGGGAAACTAAGAATCCTTTACTATGGACCAAGGGGGGGGGGGGGGGGGGGACTATGGAAGTAAGGGAGCAATTAAGAATTCCCAGACCAAGATAGTTTAGCAGAAAACATATAGAAAGTAAACAATTAAAATAGAGAGCATTTAAGCTAATTCTGAGATATCATTTCTTGTTTACTTTTCATATTTCATAAGAGACACATGTGAATATTTATAACATGACAAGAAACCAATATTTAAACATGAAGATATAATACTTACTTGGTTCGAACTGTGCACAAGAATCCAGTGAAATGTCCTTAGATTTATTTCATGACCTAGAAAAACCAGTCCAATCTTGAGTACAGTAGCTCCTCGGCTCAATATAAAATGTCTACAGAAATGTATTTTAATCCACCCTAATTACTTCATTTTGTGAAATATTTATACAAAAAATGTTACAAAATATCTCATAACAATACGAGGTTTATTCTAGGAAATCGAAAATATCTTCAAGCATGAAGATAGGGATAGATGGAGAACGGTCTTCTTGTTGTCCCTTTTATTGTGACTGTGCAGGCTATTGTAATTTGGATTTGGCTCTTTCAGTTGATTGATACTTATGTGCTAGATTCACTTTATGTCTTCTACCTACTGATACTCTTTACCTACTCTACTTTGACTCTATCTCACATGTTTTACTTGGTAGCCATGTGTTTTACCATATAGATTTACTGTAATAACTTTATAGTAAATTTGTTAGTTTCATCCACCATTCACTGTTAGGTAATTTCATCCTTATCATATTTATATATATCTCGTCAGCTTCTATATACTTGGAAAAATTTGGCCTATTGACGAACAAGTTCTTTGCCTCATGCTCTATGAAAAACAGATGTTCCAGACTATCATATACTACCTTCCCAGTGGGTAAAGATTTTACCCCTGAAGTATTAGCTTGGCTGCTGGCCAATTTGTTTAGTCTTTCAATATAACCATCTTGGGTCATCAGCTTGTCATGTATTGCCATAGGATTGGGGAGTCCTTTTTCCCTTAAAATACCATACTTTCTCATAAATCTATCAATGTCTGCTTGGATACTCTGGGATATTTTCTCAAGACTAAGCATAACGTTCCTCTTATTTCTATGATTGTTCTTGTTCTATCTTCTATTCCCAATTCATCCAGCCGGTACCTATTTATGAAGTTCAAAAATTCTATCAACTGGTTGGCCTCTTCAAGCTTATCTCCCAACTCTTCCAATGTCTTGTGAATTGCTTTTGTTGCCACTTTTACTAGTTTAGTTTGTTCAAAAATTACTTGAATAGATGGCCAAACATCATTAATAGAATCAATGATGTTGGCCCAAAGAATTTCCTTCATGTCTCTAAGTGGCTGTTGTAATGTCAAGTCCTTTTCAAGGACTTTTATTCTTTCTACCCTTCTTTGATTCTTCTTAACTTCTTCCTTCTATTGTATCTATGCAAGTTTGCAATCGGTCTCCAAACTTGACACTTTTTCTCTAAGATTTTTGAGCTCAATAGCTTAGATGCTCATTTCCTCCATGGCTTTTACCAATTCAGCCGTCTTTACTGTGGATATCCCTGCGCTTGTTGATGTACCTGTAACTAGCAGAGCAATAGCTGGTGGAACTATTGGTGCTAAAGAAGCAACTGTGGAGTACTAAAGAAGGTATGTTTTTGGTAATTATTTCAGCATCTTTTCATTAGAACTTACAAACCTTTTTCATCATGAACTAGGAAAATGATAAGAAATTGTGATGAAACCTATGAGATTAATGTCCAAAGCGGAAACACTGACAATTGTCAATTTCTTATGCAAAAAGAAGGGAAAACAAAAGACCTCTGTGCTAAAGGAAAGAACAAGGCCGGGTTAACCACTATCCCTTTGACGGGGAACCGTATGCAAACAAGGCAAAACAGATCAAAGTGAATCAGCCCTGGAAAGGAAGTGGAGATGTCGGCTCGGCACAAGAAGGAAAAGAGATAACTGAGAACTAACGGTTCGGCGAATCCCTCAGGATCCTTTGATCCTGAGGGATCGCTGCTTTAACTATTTTTGCACCTAGACATCTCCGCCTTCATCATTATAAAAGGGGCAGCATTGTTAGCTCGAGGGGGTGGAATCCTTATGTTTTATGTAATTTCTCTGAAGATTGGAACTTTGATCATCGAGTCTCGTTGAGAACTGATCTACTGTAATTCTATTTTATGCATTAATACAAACTTGGTTGCTATTTCATCCCTGAGTCTAGAATAACTTCAAGCGGTGTACCCCTGGAGGCTAAGGGCCGGCCCTGGAGGACACTTGCTCCTATACTATTACGTTTGGTTTATGCATAGTTTGCTTATCAACATTATTTGGTAATCTGATGTGTTTTGTTAGTTTACATCACATGCTATGTTATGTTTACTTTACTGACACAGAACTATCGCATTGACTCTACAACGTATCACTGTTCTTCTAAGTGTTGATATAATACTGTCTGTCTTTACAGAATATTTTTGCTGTTCAATTACAGAGCCTCTGTGTTGTGCACTTATTCATTGATATTACGGAATTCATCTTAGCGATTATGTTTTTTTGCGATTGTTGGATCTATAGACATTGTTGTTCCCTTCTGAAATGCAGTCGTAATCTTTTATAACTAAGAGTGTTAACTGGTTTATCGAGATCAGGGTACTATTAAGGTGTGCCGTGTGCATATATGGTTTTGAGGTATTGTTCTATAATTCTTCATTGATCAATGTTGTTCCATTTTGGTGTGTTTTTCAATTCGTCCTTAAGAGTGAATGATTGCCATTTGATTCCTGTAGGTCACGATTCATGCATTTGATCTTGTAGACTAAGGTGTTACTACCTGCTAGACTTAGTTGTTGTTACAATTTCCTGTTTGCTGTTCTATTTCAGATTTTCTGTTCTATTTCAGGTTTGCTGTTCCATTTCAGATTTTCTGTTCTATTTCTTATTTTGCTGTTCCATTTCTTATATGCCATTCTATTTCCTGTTCTTTGTTATTTTGGTGTGAAGAACGATCCAGGGCTGTAGTGAGCACTGAAATTTACTGCCTGGCTCCCAGATCCATGATCTGTTCTTTGATTTACCTTAGTTCCATCAGTTTACAAAGGGATGAGTTACTGCTACTGAACCCTTGACTGATAACTTGCTTAGTTTTCTGAATGTGTAGTTTAATCTTTTGAAGTAGTTTACTGTAAACAAACATCCGTTTACTCTTATATTTCTGAAAACTGTACTACTAGCATTACTCTGACAAATGATAGCCTCAGACTGAGACACTCCTTGAAATAACAAAATGTTCCTGGATTGACAACTAATGTGAGGTAATTAGAGGTGAAAGAGACCATTTTTATAGCTCCATATTTTGGCGCCGTTGTCGGGGAAAGAGTGCAGCCATTTGTTTTTTTCAGAGTAGTGTAAGAACCTGTTAGGGAAGAATTGGGTTTTAAAAATGGAAGGTAAGAACCTATGTGTGGAGCATGTAACAGCCCTGCTCCCTTGCCCGCTTTCCTACAAATTTGCTGCTGTTTTGTCTGGGTAGAATCTAGCAGTTGATTTGTGTGCATGACTAAGTAGAAAAAGCCAGAAAAGAATTCCAAACCTCTACCCAAGCCAGAAAAAGCTAAGGGGCCAGTGACCCTTGGCCGATCAACCTTCATAGACGAAATCTTCAATAAAGCATAATCTCAACCTTTAGTAGGACCCAGAAAAGTTATTTCTAGACAACCTACTAGTTCCCTTCAGGTCACGGGATCACCATCTGTAGCCTTTGTTGAGGTGCATAGTCAAACTGAAGAGCAGGACTTTCAAGAAATTGAAAATTCTACTCTAGAACTATTGCAAGAAGGGAATTTCAGCAATCTTTATGAAGGAGGAGGAGAAACAGGGGAAACTGAGGAACCAAGGTCTCCTCTTGGAACAACTCAGCCATCAAACAGCCCAGAAAAGGGAAGTGCTGCAAAAATCATTGTTGAAGAAACTCAATCTCCTCAGACATTAGGCACTCTCATTATCCCAGACAGAGGAAGTGTTATTAAAACCATTCCTGTTAAAGCCATTCCTTCTCAACCTAGGAATACCCTCCTAGATATCCCAGAAGGTTATTGGCATATATTCGACCAAATGGCTCAAAACTAGCCAAACACCCAAACCTCTACATTACAATACCCCATAGTGGATACTGCAGCAAATGCGCCCATGAAAGCAATACCTCTTCAACATATCCCTACATTCCATGGTCTTACATCAGAAGATCCGGATGCATTTCTATTTGAATTCGATGTGTTGTGTAGGGGATATGATTACACCACCGACCCCCAGAAACTAAAATTATTTCCCTCTACATTAAAAGGGGCTGCCTTAAGATGGTTTATGGGATTAGGTGGCGGGGTTATAAATAACTGGGATCAAATGAAAGAATCCTTTCTAAAGAAATATCAGGACTATTGCAGGTCTAGAGAACTGATGGATGAAATATTCCAGATGGTAGCTAGACTAAATGAAACATTAGAGGAGTATGTGGAATGTTTTCAGTATAATCTTCAAAGATCTCCTTATGCATCACTACCTTTACCTAGTAATGTGTTAAAAACAACATTAATTAGGGGCATGAAGGAACAATGAATTGAAACATTAAATATTATGGGAAAAGGAGATATTTATCAGGAAAATTTTGCTGACATTATTGACTTATGTATCAGGAGTTTGAAAGGCAGCACAAGATTTAAATCGGCAGAACATGATTGGTTTGTAAGAGATAATAAAATTTCGACAGAAGGAGTAATGCACACAGAAATTGGAAATCTATTGGAAAATTTTAAAACTGATATACTAGGGATGCTAACTACACAACTTGATGTTATGCAGGCCAAGTAGAAGCAATTGGAGGCAGAATAGAATTTGGCAATCTTCTGTCGCTGATGCAGGAAGAAACATATCCATAAGGAGTGTCCACTAGATGCAGTCCGAACATGCGCCATCTGCACAAAAGATCACCTTACGGAAAGCTGTCCCTCACTTCCCGGATTAAAAGCAGTATATAAGGAAGCAGAAGAAGAGCCAGAATTGCTATATTCACTCAACCAGCACCGTCAGTGGCAGCCGCGACAATCAGGTATGTTTTCGAACCCGACCTCTTCTTTTCAGTCTCCGCAGTATAATGCCCAACAATATAATATGTGGCAAAGTCAATCCCAACCCTCGTCCCCAAACTGGTCACCTCAGTCATTTCCTTCATCAACCCTGTGGCTGAATCAGGCAAGCCCATCTGGTTGGCTGAATTTTCCCTATACTCCACCATATTGGCAAAGTAATGCATACCCACCACAATGGACTCTGCCTACTTCACAAAGTTCAGCCTGGCAGACAAACTGGCAAAGACTGATGCATCAGCCAGTAGGAACCATGCCGCTCCCTCAACCTACACTACCAGCCTTACAACAAAATCCCCAGTCTAATCTAAGACTGCAACTCCCAGCCCAACCCAACCCCAATCCAAATAACAGACTGGTCCAATCTGTCCAAATAATAGAAACATCAGAAATAGGAGCTGATCTGAGGGAGTGTAATGATCTTCAGTTAAGATCTGGGCGTATTATTGAAACTGAGGGAGAAAAGACAGCCCATGTTGAAAATCAGTTACCCAGAGAACATTTGTCACAAGAAGAGGATGTGAACAAACAACAAACTCATAACCAAACAACCACATCCTCTCCCCCGTTCCCAGAACAATTAATCATACCTCGACCTACATAATATCCTGATTTTGACATTCTGGGAGAATTACAAAATTTGTACATAAAAATTCCATTCCTCCAAGCCATTCAAGACATTTCGATATATGCAAATACTATCAAAGAATTGTGTGTAAAGAAACCAAGGAGGAATGCAGCAAACAATCCAAGAGTCCAAGTAGTTGGCACTCTATCTGACTTATTATCAGGAAAAGAAACGCCCATTAAATACGAAGACCCAGGAAATCCAATAGTCACCGTACAAATTTATGGTCAAACCTTCCCTAAAGCCTTAGTTAATCTAGGAGCTACAATCAACATCTTAACAACTACTACTTGCCAAAATCTAGGCATTACATCTGTAGAACCCACCTCTACCTTGTTAGAGCTGGCTGACCGATCTGTGGTTAGGCCAGAGGGCACGCTACATGATGTCATGGTATCTGTTGACTCCTGGGAATATCCGACTGATTTTCTGGTAATAAATCCCAAAAGCTGACTTGATGGACACCCATTGATTTTAGGAAGACCTTGGCTTGCAACTGCCGATGCCTATATTGGCTGCCGACAAGGCAATATGACCATAACAAGGGGAGCGAATATCAAGAACTTAGCCTTATATCCTCCAGCACAGCCAAGTGTCACAATGATCAAAACTAATAAGCACCCTGTATCATACCTTACTGACAACATTAGATCTCCATTAACTATACAAGAGGCACTTGATTTTAAAGATCAGACAAAGGACGATGCCATTAATAAATTTATTAGTCAAACTGAATCCCGATCCTGCACAAAGTGTCACATGATAGAGGAAGCATTCGATAATGAATTAGAAGAAGATCCTCTTAAAGATACAAATGATTAAAAGATACCCATTACCTCTGTTGCAAATAGTAAAATTGTGGAAATCGAACCAAGAAAAACCTTAAACATTAATGCCAACCTCACCTCCGAACAAGAAACGAAGCTCATCCACATGTTGAGGAAATATAAAGAAGCATTTGCATGGGACTATCCTGATATGAAAGGAATTGACCCTAAATTATGTACCCACCACATTTACATAGAAAAAGATGCGAGACTTGTTCGCCAGCCTCAGAGGAGACTTAATCCTCATCTAAAAGATGTGGTAAAAGCTGAACTTCAAAAACTTTTAGATGTCAACTTCATCTACCCTATCTCCGATAGTAAATGGGTCTCTTCGCTTGTGGTGGTACCAAAAAAGAATGGGAAATGGAGAATTTGTGTGGACTACAGAGAACTAAATAAAGAAACACAAAAAAACCACTTCCCTCTCCCATTCATCGACCAAGTATTAGACACTTTGGCAGGAAAGAAATTCTTTTCTTTCCTGGATGGCTTCAGTGGATACAATCATATCCAAATTGCCCTTGAAGACCAAGACAAAACCAATTTTACTTGTCCTTGGGGAACATTTGCCTACAGAGTTCTACCTTTTGGCTTATGCAATTATGCTCCTGCCACATTCCAAATGGCTATCTTGAGCATTTTTGCAGACTTAATAAATGAAGGACTTGAAGTATACATGGATGACTTTACACCATATGGAGACAATTTCAATCCAGCATTGGATACACTCGAAAAAGTCCTACAACGCTGCATTGTTACCAATATTTGTTTAAGCCATGAAAAATGATATATGATGATGACTTAAGGACTTATTCTCGGACACTATATTTCAGCAGCTGGCATTCAGGTAGACCCAGCAAAAATCCAAATAATTTTGCTTATTCCCACTCCTACCACTCAAACGGAGGTACGCGGTTTTCTTGGATTTTCTGGTTATTATAGGAGGTTTATAGAACATTTTTCGCATATTTCTGCACCTTTGTATGCACTAACTGGTAACATTGATTTTCTCTGGATGTAAAAATGTGAACGTGCTTTCCAGGATGTAAAGAAGCTTGTGTCCACAGCCCCAGTCCTTCGAGGACCAAATTGGGATTTGCCATTTCAGATATCATCTGATGCCTCAGATACAGCCATTGGAGCAGTCCTTGGGCAGGAAGAGGATAAAAAACCATATGCAATTTATTATATTAGCAAAAATTTATCCCCTGCTGAATTAAATTACACTGTTACTCAGAAAGAATTTTTAGCTGTAATACATGCTGTCAATAAATTTAGACATTACATTACTAGATACCCTGTTATCCTGTATACACATCATTCTGCCATCAAATATTTAGCAAACAAGCATATCACAAATGGCAGAATAACTAGATGGCTGATTTTATTGCAGGAATTTCATATTACAATCAAGGATCGACCTGGAAAAAAAAACCCTGTAGCCGATTTTCTCTCAAGAATGCCAAAGCCAATCGATGCAGCAACAGTTGAAGATCAATTTCTGGACCAGCATCTGTTTGTTGTTGCTATTCAAATACCCTGGTATGCTGATGTTTCCAATTACCTAAAAGTAGGTAAACTACCAAAACATCTAACCCCTAATGAGCAGAAACAGATTGTTCAAAAGAGTGCTCGATTCTCGTGGGTTGGAGGCTACCTGTTCCACATTGGGGCAGACATGCATATCAGAAGATGCATTCAAGAGGATGAAATCTTCGACATTTTAAAAGCCTGCCATGACGGACCATGTGGTGGACATTTCGCCGATCGGAGAACTGGACATAAGGTCCTGCAAATAAGGTATTATTGGCCTACAATTTTCAAAGACGCAAAGAAATTCGTCCAAGCTTGTGACAGTTGACAAAGAGCAGGACGCCCTGGTCAGTCCGATGAGATGCCCTTGAATCCACAATTAGTCATTGAACCATTCGAACGATGGGCCTTTGATTCCGTCGGACCAATTAACCCACCCTCAAACTAGAAAACATATATTTTGGTGGCAACTGAATATGTCACCAAATGGGTTGAGGCAGAGGCATTTCCGAGAGCTACAAAAGATTCTGTCATACAGTTCTTGTTCCATATATTTGTGTGTTATGTCCTTCCAAGATATATAATTACAGACGGTGGACCACAGTTTGCTGGGAACAAAATAGCTGCAACAATAAAAAACTATTATGTCCGGCACAAAATCACTACTCCATACCACCCACAGGAAAATGGTTAGGTAGAAAGCAACAATAAAATAATAGAAGAAATCCTAAAAAAAACAATCGTGTCACATAGATGTGATTGGGCTGCCAGACTATCAAAGGCACTGTGGGCTTACAGAATAACATGGCGAAGTACCACTGGTTACTCACCTTATCAGTTAGTGTTTGGAAAGCAACCCATTTTTCCCATAGAATTCGAAATCCAAACACTGCGAACAGCACAGGAAGTTGGTTTAGATTTAACGGAGGCACAGATTAATCGATTGCAGCAGATCAATGAGCTCGATGAAATCAGGCTCTCTGCACTCCAAAATACTGCACTTATCCAACAGCAGCGAGCTAAATGGCATGATTCTCTCATTAAAAATAAAGTCTTCCACGAAGGAGACTGGGCACTTTTGTACGATTCCAGGTTTCAGGACTTTCCCGGGAAACTCCAGACTCGTTGGTTGGGACCATACGAAATCCAGAAGGTACATGACAATGGTACTCTTACTCTAATCACTATTGACGGTTCTGGATATGCCTTCAAGGCAAATGGCCACCGAGTTCGCCTTTATCGCAAACCACTCACTCGGGAGTCCTTCTACTAGCAGCTACGCCAAGACTCTGATATGGAAATTTTGGGGGAGGGAGAGAAGTCTTCCTCACCTATGATTCATTAAGTAATTTATCTCTTTTCATAGTTTGTACATAATTTCTTTTGTTTTTGTACATATTTTTGAATCAAATGCTTTGCCGTTACTTTTCGAACCAACAACAATGTTATTATTTTTGTTGTTCCTTTTCTCAAAGGGACAACATTTTTTGTTCTGCTGTTCCTTTTTCAAAAGAACAACATCTGTTGGATCGGTCGTCATTTTGCTTTAATTTTTTTCTTTTTCTTTATTTTTGCTTTCTGCTGTTCCTTTTCCAAAGGAACAACATTTTCTATTTTTGTTGTTCCTTTTCCAAAGGAACAACACTTTTGCTTTTTGCTGTTCCTTTTCCAAAGGAACGACATTTGTGTGCCTTGCTGTTCCTTTTCCAAAGGAACAACATTTTCGATTTTTGTTGTTCCTTTTCCAAAGGAACAACACTTTTTCTTTTTGTTGTTCCTTTTCCAAAGGAACGACATTTTGTGTCTTGTTATTCCTTTTCCAAAGGAACGACATTTGTGTGTCTTGCTGTTCCTTTTCCAAAGGAACAACATTTTCAATTTTTGTTGTTCCTTTTCCAAAGGAATGGCATTTGTGTGTCTTGTTGTTCCTTTTCCAAAGGAACAACATTTTCGATTTTTGTTGTTCCTTTTCCAAAGGAATGGCACTTTTTCTCTTTGTTGTTCATTTTCCAAAGGAACGACATTTGTGTGTTTTGTTGTTCCTTTTCCAAAGGAACAATGTTTCTGATCTTTGTTGTTCATTTTTCTAAAAGGAACACCACTTGTATTCTTTTGCTCTTCCTCTTTGAAGCAGCAACATCCTCGTATTCCTTTTACTTATGCTTGTTCCCCTTGCTGTTTTAAATTAAGGATGCTTATTGTTCCTGTTCTTTCAAGTCTTTTGGAATACAGCTATGCATTTATGTAATGGATACAAAATCACAACATACTGAAATCAGGTGAATTATAAGATCATTATTTTTATAATAAATTGCTCTGGATTGGTAAAAGGATAGAGGGAAGGACACACTTACCTATTCTCTTTTGTTGTCATTGCTTCACTAACTTTGCTCTGATTGGTTATCTTTCTCATGTTGGTTCCTTTTGAATCCTCTTTGATTATTATTCAGGAATAAGAGCAAAGGGTTTATATCTTCCTATTGAGATGTTAAGACTTCTTCCACCATTTCCACTCTTAAGGATTGTTGAACCACCCTTTGTGTATAAATGGTATAGTACTTTATGAAAAAGAAAAAAAGAAGAGAAAAAAGAGCAAACTGACTTGTTTATATAAAGTTGTCAAATGCAGGATAGGGGGTCTCACCAAGAGCCAGCCTACCATGATCATGAGGAAGAAAGTGAAGTGGCATTCCCACTATGGCCACCACACCAGGGATATGGTCCAAAAGGTATATCAAATAAAGAACCCTTGGAACAGGAGGTCTCATCACGAGCCAGCCTGCCCACCTTTCACTCCTTCCTCGTGAATGGCATTATGGCTAACTGGTCACCAAGCTAGCATAATGGCCTACATTTTGACATCACACAACACTTCCTAAGCATACACAAAGGATCATGGTTCCATGGGTGAAATAAACAACTCTGCCAAGGTTATGGACACCTGTCGGCAGCAGAGCACTGTTAATGGTATTGAAGTCACATTATTTACACCAGTAGGTAGTTATTAGCACCCTTCTGTTTCTCATACCTTAGTAATCAATCATATAAGATGAATGCATATTATTTTCTGAACCATACAACGCATGAAATCTATTATTACCAATCATGACAGAGCAGTTGACAATGACCGCATGAGATTCGGTATGTATGGCAGATGTCTTATCCTCCCAACCTCGCATCATATCACAACAGTCTCTTACGTATTAAGCGATCCAACTCGACACCTCGATTTCAGTAATCTGCTACCTTTGTAAACATGGAATATTGCCATACATTGTTCCTTTATGACTCTGCTTCAGAATAGACCGGCACGCCACTCCTTTATTTGACAGCCGGGACGTCCTATCACATTGCGAGGAGGGTGGGGGGTGGGGGTTAACCTCATCATTCCTTGGATGACGTGTCAGATCGCTATTTGGGAAACTGCGTACTTGGGAATAACACAACTCAACAGTATACTATTTTTTATTTTTTCCATGACTTGTTGTTCCTAAGCCATTTCCATTGTATATTCCGCAGCATTAGATTTTGAGTGATTCTCGCGTCTGTCAGCCTCTCTGTGTTTCTAACAGCGTGAACAGCTACCATTCCATTGTCAAAAGTCTGAGATTTCACAGTAAAACTATAAACATGGGAGGGAGATCGATTCGGAGAGAACCGCTGGTGTTAACAGCCTCTGATGCTGCACGGGAAATCCTGGCAAGAGCCGGGTGGCTAACTTATTTCAATTGCTTACAGGAATGCAACGAGACTGTAGCAATTGAATTCTTGTAGAACTTGCAAGAGAATCACTCCACAGTGAGGGGGAGACACATAGCAGTTACCGTTGACATAATCGCAGAGGTCTCGAGACTGCCAGCCAGTGGGCCTGTATGGACGCTAAAGAAGGAGAGATTGTAGAAGATTATAGAAACCTTCCAGGACGAAGGCCAGAGCTTTACAATTAGAGGAAAGGGGGTTCTGCGAGCAGCATTAGGAGAATCGTGGGTGAAATTGGCAAGGACCATTCAAAGCTACATCACCTATGAAGGAAGAAAAGATGTGGTAAGACAACGACACCTTAAACTTTTAGTTGTGTTAAAACAAAAATGCTCTGTAAATTTACCTGCATTCTTGAAATCATTACTGCATGATGCTGAACGGAGCATGAAAAAGGCACAGCATGTAGAATCAGTTGTTAGTCATCATGGGTTGATACGGTTAATAGTCAGCCATAGCCTTACCCAGCAGCAGAGCAGCTGGGAAGAGCTAATTGCCATAATTGATGGAAGATTGACCACACCATCCCCGAAACATAAACATGCCACCAGTACACCTGAGCGTCCAGAAAAATGAAGGAAATCAGCCCAACTAGCACGACTACGAGGGAGGCTGGAGAAGCCCCAAGGAAATACCAGCCAACCGGTAGAGATAGAAGATACAGGGGATGAGAAACCCCCACGATTAGAAGAAGAAAACAATGAGAAAGTAATGCAGGAAAATGAGGGAGAAGAAAATGAGGAAGAAACCGATCAATTTGAGCAGGAGGAGGAAACGGGACAACAGGAAGGCAACCCAGTGCAGGATCCATTGAGAGAAGATGAATTGGCCAAAGTTTTGGCCAATATGGGCGAATATGGCCAATCTTCCAGCCCATCAGACCTCCATGCTGAAGAAGAACCAAAAGAACACTCTGCTCAGGAGGGAAATGCACCTGAAGAATCACATGCAGAGGAAGTAGAAGAGGAGAGTCAGCCCATTCATGATGAAAACATGATAGGAGATGCAGAACAGGAACAATCCGTTGCTAGCCAGACGTCACCAGAAGAAACTCCGGAGGTAGGGGGGCAGAAAAGGAAGTCACCCAAGAAATAACAGAACCAGCTAGGGTTCTTGCCCCGGAGCAGCCAGAGCAGAGCAACAAAGAAGCACCCCAGAAACAAAATCAGGGAATTGATCATAGTCCAGGCCGCAGTGAACAGTCTGCTGTTCCTTCTAAGGAAATTGAGGAAATTAAGAAATTACGGAAAGAATAGCAGCGACTACTGAATGTAATAGTCCAGCTTCGACAACAAATCAGGATTTTGAAAGCAAGGAAAAGGGTAAAAAGGACTTCGGGGAGGAAACATGCAATTGATCCAGAAAAACCCCTCAAGACAAAGGAACGGAGGACCAGAGTCCACCCTGCTATTCAAAACCCTGTCGAAAAACGGGATGTTGTTCCAAATGTTGTTGAGAAGCAGCCTATTGTTCAAATTAAAAAGGAACAGCATTCGCCTGATATCCACGTTAAGATAGAAATGGATGATAGATTGACCTACGATAAGGAAATTCAGATAGTGGCACCACCCTCGGGAGTGATAAGGGTCATGAATGCAAAACAGCGTAATAGGAAAATTCAGGTAAAACTCCCGGTCTCCACCGTTGCATGGGAAAGAGATCCGAGAACGAAAACCCTATGGGAGGGTTTGTCACAAGCTCATCAAGCAATAGAAAAGCTCAGAGAACAAACGGTCCCTCGGGAAAGGTATGAAGAGCTACAACAACAGCTTAGGAACGTCAATCTATCCGAAAGCTAGGCCTCTGAAGGGTGGCGAAGGGAAAAAGAAAAGTCGCGAAGGTAACTCGTAGGTTAGATATAGTTATCAAGCAGATGGATACCTTATGTTCTTTGTACAATGACATCCTAGCATGTAGAGACCCTGCTAAGAATTATGCCTTGTTTTTAATGGAACGATATTTGCAATTGAAAATAAAAGTTGTTAAAGCAAGTGCTCCCATACAAATTAATACCCTCGATGACTTTATAAACTGTTGTAAGCACTACGGGGCAAAAGTTCAAAGACTACTGTGTGAGTTTTACTTACATAACCTTATATTAGACCAGGAGACCAAGCTGAACCCTGGGCCTTTTGTTGGGGATATCCAATGGCAGGCATTTATTTCATTTGGGGTTAATCAAATTAAATGGCTTAAAGCCTATAACGCTTTCCAAAGGCAAGAAAATGGATTAGATTTGTGGGTAAGAGCTGAGCCTAGGAATCCAGTATAGTTGTGGAGAGAACATAGGAAACTCATGAAGACTCCAAGTGTAATTGAAGCATTAGGACCCATTCACACAGCAATCAATCAGCAAGGAATAGAATACTTTTTCACTATTAAAGACCTTGCCATTGATGCGGTGAAATTTCGATATCAGATCTCTAATCCGAATATCCAACTCAGGGAGTCATTTAAGTATGAAAATTTTAAGTTAGCCGCCGACCACTTGGACCTCTATGGCGAAGTCATTTTGAGGGCAGGGCCATCCTGGTTAGGATATAGGTTCCAGAGTCCAATTATTTGTCACCCTACACCTGGGTACCAAGCCCTGTATGAGATGCCTGAGGTTCAGATAGGCCTTTTCTTTGAACACCCAGTTATGCATCATGGCTGTAGACCTCCACATGAGATTCCATCTCCAACCTACTCCCTCACTGCCTTACATGTCAACTACAATGTTTTCATGAGGGCATGAAAAATGGTAAGCAGGGGGTGTGTGGAGTACTAAAGAAGGTATGTCTTTGGTAATTATTTCAGCATCTTTTCATTAGAACTTACAAACCTTTTGCATCATGAACTAGGAAAGTGATAAGCAATTGTGATGAAACCTATGAGATTAAGGTGCAAAGCAGAAACACTGACAATTGTCATTTTCTTATGCAGAAAGAAGGAAAAAAAAAGACTGCCGTGCTGAAGGAAAGAACAAGGCCGAGTTAACCACTGTCCCTTTGACGGGGAACCGTATGCAAACAAGGCAAAACAGATCAAAGTGAATCAGCCCTAGAAAGGAAGTGGAGATGTCGGCTCGGCGCAAGAAGGAAAAGAGATAACTGAGAACTAACGGTTCGGCGAATCCCTCAGGATCCTTTGATCCTGAGGGATCACTGCTTTAACTATTTTTTCACCTAGACATCTCTGCCTTCATCATTATAAAAGGGGCAGCACTGTTAGCTCGAGGTGGTGGAATCCTTATGTTTTATGTAATTTCTCTAAAGATTGGAACTTTGATCATCGAGTCTCGTTGAGAACTGATCTACTGTAATTCTATTTTATGCATTAATACAAACTTGGTTGCTATTTCATCCCTGAGTATGGAATAGCTTCAAGCAGTGTACCCCTGGAAGCTAAGGGCCTGGCCCTAGAGGACACTTGCTCCTGTACTATTACTTTTGGTTTATGCGTGGTTTGCTTATCAGCGTTATTTGGTAATCTGATGTGGTTTGTTAGTTTACATCACATGCTCTGTTATGTTTATTTTACTGAGACAAAACTATCGCATTGACTCTGCAACGTATCACTGTTCTTCTAAGTGTTGATATAATACTGTCAGTCTTTACAGAATATTGTTCCTGTTCAATTACAGAGCCTCTGTGATGTGCACTTATTCATTGATATTACAGAATTCATCTTAGCGATTATGTTCTTTTCAATTTTTGGATCTATAGACATTGTTGTTCCATTCTGAAATGCAGTCGTAATCTTTTATAACTAAGAGTGATAACTGGTTTACCGAGATCAGGTTACTATTAAGGTGTGCCATGTGCATATATGGTTTTGAGGTACTGTTCTATAATTCGTCGTTGATCAGTGTTGTTCCATTTTGGTGTGTTGTTCAATTCGTCCTTAAGAGTGAAGGATTTCCATTTGATTCCTATAGGTCACGATTCATGCATTTGATCTTGTAGAATAAGGTGTTACTACTTGCTAGACTTAGTTGCTATTACAGTTTCCTGTTTGCTGTTCTATTTCAGATTTGTTGTTCTATTTCAGGTTTGCTGTTCCATTTCAGATTTTTCGTTCTATTTCTTATTTCGCTATTCCATTTCTTATCTGCCGTTCTATTTCCTGTTCTTTGTTATTTTGGTGTGAAGAATGATCCAGGGTTGTAGTGAGCACTGACATTTACTGCCTGGCTCCCAGATCCATGATCTGTTCTCTGATTTACCTTAGTTCCATCAGTTTACAAAGGGATGAGTTACTGCTACTGAACCCTTGACTGATAACTTGCTTAGTTTTCTGAATGTGTCGTTTAATCGTTTGAGTTAGTTTACTGTAAACAAGCATCCATTTACTCTTGTATTTCTGAACACTATACTACTAGCATTACTCTGACAAATGATAGCCTCAGACTGAGACACTCTTTGAAATAACAAAACGTTCCTGGATTGACAACTAATGTGAGGTAATTAGAGGTGAAACAGACCCTTTTTATAGCTCCACAGCAACCAATGTGGAGGTTACTGTTGTAGAGATGGTAGGAATTACAGTATGATGAGTGGTGGCCAACTCACTCTGTTTAGACTGTATCAAGTTATCCAACTCTTTCTCTGTTTCTTTTAGTTTTTCATTCAACTTAAGGACTAAGTCCATAATCTCTTCCTCCTTCTGAGTTTCCAATACTTCATCTGTCTGAGGATGATGAAGAGGAGGAATTGTGAGTTGCTTTTTCAGTGCAGCTATGTCATCATTTTTCTTTTTAATGAGCTTTTCTGCAGCTTTCACATCTTTGGGATCATGGCCTAGTTCTATGACTAAGTCCTCTAAGGACTTTATTCTGGTATCTTGGCCTATGAAGAGGCCTTCTCTAACTGGAATTGCGCTGACATATTATTTAGCGAATTTCAGATTTGGTGAGCTACAATTACCTTGCTGGTCAAGGTGGAGTAGACCATTTCCCCAATCTTCTTGTGTAATTCTATTTGGTCAATAGGACGGATATCCTTTGCCAATACTTCAAAGTCTATTTTCAAGTAATCTGCAATTGCCTTGGGTTGTTGTGTAGTAGGCTTCATAAAAGTCATCTGCATTTTTCCTTCTTTCACATCAAAGGCTAACATTAGCCTTGTTTGATCAGTGGGAGCCATTTTTAGGTAATGTGCATAGCTTTGGGCCTTCAATCTTTCATTCTTGGCCTTTATTTCTTTATATTTCTCCCTGATGTCTTAGCTCTGACCAGTTGGAACTCTGAAGGAGGATACTTCCACGCTCTGTTGTCTCTCTAACATTCGAGCCTGTGAAGTGGAAGGTTCTTGTGTCCCTCCTAAGGGAGTGGTCTACCTGATTTCTACTATTTCTGCACCTGTAGTTCCTATTGTTTCTTCAGTAATTTCTTGTTCTGAAAATGGATTCAACCTTTTCCTCTTGACATAAGTTTGGGAAGCATGTCTGCTAGAAGGAGTGGCCTCCTCCCTATCTCTTTTAGGATTCCTCTCCTCATTCAGAGGAGTCTGTAAAATAGGAGGATTTCTCATGATATGTTCTAGCTGAGCAAGTTCTTTTGATATCTCTCGCTGTTCTGTTTCCTTTGGCTGCTATGATGGTTCTTTCTCTTGAGGTCCTTCTTCTGCTGTTTTCCCACTATGTCCCTGTGATTCCCTTTGAGATTGGGACTCTCCTGGCACCTGTACAAATGAATCTTCATCAAGTCTTCTTTCTAAATCAATCAATACATTATTGACAACAACTTTTGTGCTATCTCGGTCTACCAAAGTGTTTTCCACCCATTCTAGTTGATTAGCATACTGTTCAATTTTAGGAATTTTGTGGTGGATGTAAGGAGATAATTTGTTCTTTTGTCTCCTATTGCAAATGAACTCTAAAGGGTCATATCTCCATATAAAACTTTGTTTCAGTTTCAGCGTTTGGAGGATTTCCTCTGCTTCCTTTCATACTTCCCTACTGTTACATATGAAGGGGCCAAGCTAATATTTTATCCTAAATTGAGCTTTCTTCTTGGCCTTCACAAAATGCACCTCATTTGACTTGATCATTTGCTTGTAGGACTCCAGAGCAAACAATCTTGTGGGGAGGTATCCTGGCAGTTTGTAGGGAGCCATCTCACTTCCATATATTCTGATTTCAATGTGGTTTTGGTACAAGTACCAATCTCCCACTCGATATTGTTTGGACAACTGTAGGACCCTCCTGATATCTACACTGATTATGGGGGGAGGGCTTCCTTGTAACATAGTTGCCACTAGGTGCACAAAGAGATCTATGAAGTCCATAAGACTACTGATCTAGGGTTGCCTCTGGTATCAAGCTTTTAGCATGTGATTGGGAATTTGTCACCTTGATAATACAGAAAAAGATGATATAAAACTGAAGAATATTTGAACACTCTTTCATTATCAATCCTCATGAATTGATCATGCATCTTATCAGGAATGAACTTAGCATAGTCAAACATGATGGCAGGGGGCTGTCCAGGAGAGTAAATGGACATAAAGGCTATGATAATTTCATCAACAAATTCACTTGTAGTTTGGCCTAACACACGGGATATCATTTCTATGATGTCTTGGCCAAGATCAGAAAATATAGTCCACATGTAAGGGGGAGGGTCCTTTAGAATGTATTGTTCTTCCCTAATGAAGTTCTGGAATAACCAAGCAAGTTTGATTTAGATGAGTGTAGGGAATCTGTTAAGCAAATATCCAATATAAAGAGGGGTCATGCTTTAGCTTGGTTGTAACTGCAACATTCCATTTATGGACTCAACAGTGATGGTAAATAATACAGAATGGTCAGGGGTCGTTACTGCCCTTTGGATGGGACTATAGTTCATATGGAAGTAGTGGATAATCTCTAGGAATATATGAACTTTGGGGAATTGGTACTTTGGTAAACCTAATTCCCAAAGTCCTATGTAGTCTACATGGTTCAGGTATTGGTATCTGTACCTGTAGTATAGTTTCAAAGGGGATTCTTGGACAGAGGTATATTTAATCTAAAAATCTTTATCTGCCAGTGGGAGATGGTCTAAATCCCTGTGAAGAGTAGAAATGGGCAGAACATTCAATGCAATTGGGGCAGCCATCCTTGGTTCTTTTGGATTCAAGGATGAGGATGAAGGGTTTTTAGTAAAATTTGGGAAAACTGGTCTAATTCAGAGTATTTTGGAGTCACTGGGCAACTATCTTAAAAAATTACTTAGTAATTTGAAGCAATTGAGTCTAGGTTTGGGAATAAAATAGGTTTTCTCAGTGAATTTAAGTAAATACATGGTTTCGGCTTTGAATGGAGTGACGGCGACTATGCACTATTTGTAGGAAGCGCACACGACTGAAAGGCAGTATGGAGTTTTAGTAGCTTCAGCAGGTTTGTAGTTGGACGTGGGTTGACAGTTGCACATACTCTAGTGCTTGCATGGAGTTCTGAGCAGTCTTTCTCATGATAAAACAAAAAACAATGAGGTTTTTAGTTTTATCCGCAAAGTCAACTATTTTGGCAGGTACACTGGGAAAAGGACACTTGGCGTTAAGCGGGGGATGCGACGTTTCTTAATTTAGTGGGAGGCGGTAAGAAGGATCGTATCGCACTGCTTTTGGGCTAAAATGGTTTTGGGGGGAGGATTCCCAATGCCATTCGTCAGGTGCCACGTAGCAGCGGGGTGAATAGTGAAACCACCCATATCGGGCGGGTAAAGGTCGGCCTTCGGAGGCCACCCAATATTAGCATCGACCGTTGGATCAAAAGGGATCACATCGTACGGTGATTGGGGTGATGATTTGATATGAAGTTCAATGGAGGGGTTCGACGGGGTTTTAATGTGACTGGATTTAATTAATGAAGGATTATGGAGGTTTAATGACATCGTGAGTGATTTCATTGGCTGGGACAGATTATTAATTAATCACTGATTGATTAATTAATTTGTTATATTCAGCAGTGGGTCTTGGTTATTAATTAGCCGCTGATCAACTTAATTAACCCATTAGTTATTCACTAATAAACTTTATGTTTCAAACTTCGGGGCCGGGATATTAACACAGGGGTTTTTAATAAAGTATACGGGAAAGGGGTATTTTTGGGATTTAATAAATATAATTAAAATTAGGAGTTAATATGAATGAAAACGGAAAAATGTATTTGCGCTAAGTATAATGTGTTTTGAAATTTATTTGCTTTTCACATGGAAACATTATAACTTAAGCTAAGTGTTTTTGTGGATTTTTAGGGAAAAAGGGGTTTTACATTGGGTGATTACTTTCCTTAGGTAAATGGTGCTTTTACCTTAGGAAAAGGGATTTTTTAGGGTAAAATGAATGAATTGAAGGGGGTGAATGCTTATGAGGGGACTTTTAGTACTTAGGACCTATAAGTTATTGGACCAAGGGTCTGGTCCCTCCAGAAGTCAGAGAAATGCTCTGAGCCCCTTTAACTTAAGGTTTTAGGTACTTTAAGACTTTCATTCGAAATTAGTTAAGTGAAAAATGTAGTGAATGAGGGAGGTTAATCAATTTGACTTTGTGTGCTTTGGTAAATACTCAATTATCATCCATATTTTAGAAATTTGATGATGAAAGTAAATGATATGATTTAATCTAATCGATCATCACAATTCTGCAAACATTCAACTACTTACCCATCTACTCACCCTACCATTTTTTCTACTCTTTATTAGGGTGCACTTATGCTGGCAAACCCTTTATCAAGACATTTTATTTTCTTTTACAAAAGTAATCTGTCTAAGTATATCCTTATTACATCCAAGGGCTCATATTAAACAATTGAGCTCCTTTTATTTACTCTACCTATCTACTTATCTGCCAGGATTAAACAGTTTGGTCAAATTTTATTTCTATATCTATAAGCATGAAATTTAAAACATGAAATAGCCAAGTTTAAACATTTTGACTATCCATGGATTGTGGCAAAGGTAACAAGGTAACAAGCTACACATAATATTTTTATTCTACACGAAAAGTAAATGGCAATGGCATTTTGACTTGCACACTTTTATGGTATTTTTCTTTTTTTGGGGTTCATTTTTTCATCTTTTTTGATGTTTTTTATCCTTTTTGTCCTTTGATTTTTCTTTTAGGACATACCCTCTTTACATTTTTTTAATTTTTTTTTTGATTTCTTGAATATGGAAAACATTTGCAAAAACCAAAGGCATGTACATATTACAGTTTTGACCTCAGCCATTCAAAAATTATGACTCCTATTGGTATAGGAACATAACACCAAGCTATCTCCCTCCCCAACCTCTGAAATTTCTGTGCAATCTCATCCTTTTGTATTTTATTTACAAACTTATTACAATGTTTGTAGTAGAGGAATTTTTCAAGAGGGGTTGTCACAAACCCCTCCCCCATGGGGGAGCACCATCCTCATTGTTGAAATAATAAACACCATTAAGAAACACAACTATTTGGAGCTTTATAAATACAAATCGATTTACAATTATAATTCACATATATAGTTGCTCGCTCAACAACTAAATAAGCATAAAAAAATTCATTTGGCCAGCCAACTTCTGTGGATATTTTGCATTTTCTTGGTGCCTTTGCCTCACTAACCCAACTTTCTAGCTCACCTTCTTCCTAGAGTTTTTCCTACATCCAACATCTAGTGTTGTTTTGCTTTTTTCTCTTTGTTCTTTCAATTAATAGTTTCCGACCTATTGCTTCCTGGAACAACCCCAATGTTTTCTAATTCGAATCAGCCATGCTCATAACCCTTTCAAACAAATTTATTTTTCAGCATCCCCTTCACTGCTTCCCACTCCCTAAGGAAATTTGATTCTCCCTTATTTGAAATCACTCACCTTCCAAGTTTAGGCGTCCCATTCTCTACTTCTCAGCCCTTTGCGAGATCCATTCATTGACAAGGTTTCCTTTCATGGAAAGGGTCTCAAAACCAAGGCATGATTATCCCTCACCACATTCATAATTGGCATGACATGATTTATGGAAATAAGTGGAAAATATTTATGTTTCTACTATTTGTCTTGCAGCCAAGTCCATTGACCCAATCCATGCAGTTTCCATGCTTTCCTATATTATGACACACATATGTCCATGAGATTCAACATAAAGGAACAACAATAATATAAATCATAACTCATTGACATATTATCCATGAGTTTACATTTGCAATTTTACTTTGGTTATTGTCGCAACAAGTTAGGTTAGTTCACAAATCAAATAATCATTAATCATAATATCAAATCATATTTCCTAGTTTCTGAAATTCATGAAATCAAATGAAATATCGATACTTATATTCGAATTTATATTTGCTTCTGTCTTTATGAACACTGTATTGGTTTCCCATCTTGACAAGCATCCAATGGCCTTTTCTCATCCCATACGCACATTGGATTGATTTCTTAACCCGGGAATCACCCAATGCCTTCTCTTCTCTTCAACCTTGTACATGCATTGGATTGGTTTCCAAACCTAGAAAGCACCTAGTTCCTTCTCTTCTCTTATTTTCTCTTCTCTTCGACTTCCACATATTGGATCAGTTTCCAAACCTGGAAAGCACCCAATAGTGGATATATGTGGGATATATATATGATTAATCCCAGTTGCTACCCCGTGAATATGGGAACTACCGATCCTAGTAGTCTTCAATAAATAAAATTATAGGTGTATCCCGCACCTTCATAGGCCCAAGTACTCCCATACCTGCATGTCCCAAAAACATAACATAAGACACGGGCCCAGCCAATCCCATACCTTCTTGCCCCAAATACATAACATAACACATGGCCCCAGATAGTCCCATACCTGCCTATCCTAAATACATAACATAACACATGGACCTAAATAGTCCCATACATGTCTATCCAAAATAGATTACATAACACATATACACATAATACAACACCAATTATACACATACACGTGTACAACACATGCACATACACATAAAGAATCCAAATACTACACCATCTCTACTCTTGTAAACCAAGAAATGCCACCTCTTGTCTGTGTGTGTGTGTGTGTGTGTTTTTCTTTCCATGCTTTTCTGCATGCACCCTCAACCCAAATCTTGGGCTTTTGGTTCCTTTGATTGTCCATGCTTGTCCGAGTATGCCACCTATCACACTTCGATTTATCTATTGATATATCTTTCAACATTCACATTTTCATGTCATTCATACTTGCATTGAATAAATATAAACCATGTTTCTTTCACAAGAATAACCCTTGACAAGAACCTGTAAGTCACAAATATTAGCACGATGATAAACATTTCACATATTTACATATGTAAAAAAATTTAAAGTCAATAGAACTTCCTTTGTGTCATTTTAATGGTTTCCACAACCATGTCCATTATCCCATGGGAAAAATAATCACACTTGGTTTCCATGAAATAAAGGATATATCAGGAAAGGAATTCTTTCACCATACTTATTCCCCTTTCCTTTTCCACCTTTCCAGTTTGATTTGTGTTTCTAAGCATGGCTGAGGGAATGTGATTTTACTCAAATTGTGTATAACCAATGATGGATTTTTTTTGTATTTTCTATCTCTGAAATGTAGTTAGAACGATGTGGAGATAATCATGGATCTCAAACTATCCATGATGCTCTCTATTGTTGCATTTAAATGTAATCATATGGGTGTATTAGAAGGTGGCTAATCCAATGTAAAACTAGGCCAAGTGGTGCGAGGCCCTACGGGGATATATTTTTAATCATTTCTTTATATTTAATATGTGTCACATATATGTGAGTGGGTTTTATCTTAGTTTACATTGTTTTTTATCTCTACAAACCTTGTTCATTTTCCATGGCATCTTTGTTGTGGTTTTCTGGAATGCCATGATAACTTATCTTTATTAAAATGTGTGCCTCCATGATCAACTCAACCCTTAGTTGGGTTTCTTTATATTTTTATCTTTCTGAAAGGGAATTTTATTTTCTTGACTCTCAATTATTGGGGTGTTCATTCTATTCAACTTGACCCCTGACTAGTACATAGAGGAATTGATGCTTGTAAGCTACTAGCTTGGGCTCTTCCAATCCATCATCCAACTTAGTGTTCCTCATTTACATGGAAGATTTTTATCATGTTTTTACTCATGTTAGTCTCGCATGCCCCCTTCTCTACCTTCCTTATTTCCATTCACGCACTTTATCTATGCATAGGGACCCTATTAGGTCATACTTTCTATTGTTCCTCTTCATCTCTCTTATAAATCTTCATGGCCTCCCTACCACAATCATTTTATTTTTCCCAAGGCCCCTAATTTCTACCTCAATATGGAATTCAACCTTGCTTGATCCTTTCGGATCTTAACAAGCCTCTAATTTTCTTCCTTGAAACTTTTAAGATCATCCTTCAAATCCCTGAGATTAGCTCTCAAGTCATTGATCTATGCCTTCAAATTCCTGAGGGTCCTTTTTCTTTGTATGGATTTCCTTCTTTCTCATTCTTGATGGCTTTGGTTCATATCCTATTGTACCATGTCATAATACATGCTTCCTTTCAATACCACTAAGTCTTGCTATGTGCTACCACATACACTTAGTTGTTAGTGTATTAATGAAATATAGTAATTATACCATCTATCATCTTGCCATGCTAAGCCAAGAATGTTACACTACAACTATTTGTATACCCTTAAAATTGTTATCAATCACATGTCTCAAGCCAAGACAAAATTTAATCATAAACATTAACTTCGTAAAAACTCAAAATTACATATACATTCATATCAATGGGTTTACCATATTTCTATCATATATTTTAAACTTCAGTCTTTAATTCAGATCAATAAGATAATTAAAATCAGTTTCTTTACGAAGACCACTAGTCATGGCATCTGCAATCTCAAGGGTGGTAAGTTAGGAAACAATGTCACATTAGAATTTATCATCCTTATAATTTTCACATTTTCAAAATGCATCATAGTACTTGCTTCCACTCTTAAGTTAACACATAATCATTCCTTTACAATGTTACACCTATCATTCACTTGCACATGTCAACAGTCAACATACATTCCATGAACATAGTGCCACAATTAGCATGTACAACAAGAATTTATCAAACCACTTGAGTCTCTAATAGAATCACAAAAATTATATCTCCAATCCATCGAGTCTCTCTGTCATATAACACACAAACCATGGGATTCTCCTATCTAATCAACATACATGCATACATACATATATAGCCAACAGAAATAAACTATTCTATGCAACATAAACAACACAGGGATTTCTCCAAAATCCCTCATATCATGTAAGCATTCACATGCCCATTCATCCCATGCGTGTAAAATACACCTCTCCAAAGGTCTAGGGTCAAACCTTTGTCTAAATTTCTTTTGCAATAGAGCCCATCAAGTCCAAGTGTTGAACCTCACTTTGATAACTCTCTATAACACACATCTTTACCACACAAAACCCACACTAAGTGTATAAGGAGGAAATTACTATGTTCACCGACCTCCAATGTTTTGTTATGGAGATGGGGTATAAAAATTTTAAACTTTTTCAAACTCATTCACATCAAAAACCGAAAACACCATTACGTCAACCACGCCGAGACCTTTCTGACAATAGAAAACTTTACATCGATCATGTTCGATAATAAAAAGTTATAGCTCCTTAAAGGTTTAATTGTAAACCCCTTACTAACTCGTCTTAGTCAACTTTGCTTAACAACTGACCTCGTCAGCTGATCTTGGTAAAATTTTCTCAACAACTCACCCTGCCAACTCATTTTGGTTGACCTCACTTAACAACCGACCCTGTTGACTCATCCTGGTTGACTTCGCTCAATGACTGACCCTGTCGACTCATTCCAGCCAAATTTTCTTAATGACCAACCCTACTGACTCACCCTAGTTAGATTACCTCGACTAACAATACCAGTGGAACACCCCAAACCAGTTGACTTACCTCGACTAACAATGCTAGTCAAACAAACCAAGTTAGTCGAATTACGTTTACTAACAAGACCAATTGAACAACCCAAACTAGCCACCTGACACCTATTTCAACCCCACATGGTGCCAATTTGGCCCTCCATTTTAGCACTCTATCATCCAAAGGGCATGGCCACATCATTCTTCTCATTACATGTGATATCCACGTGGAACATGCGATATCTTTGGAGGTGGTCCCCACCATACCACTTTGTAATGTGAAACCAACCCATTTTTCATTATATTACATTTTATTCCTATCGCTTGTTACCAATCTAGGCAGCCCATGATAAAAAATATCACATTATTTTACGGGAAATATCCTTTTCTACCCTCGTCATATTTCATGCTAATGGACTGACTCAATCACTGGGCTCGACCTCAAATTTGTCAACTGGCCCAACCTTAACTATATGATAGTTCAAACTTATTTCTAGGCCACCACCTACTCATCCTGGCCAACTACCATAACCCCCGCCGTCTAGGTCAAGCCGACCTACTTTGCCACAACTCATAGTCGGTGCAAATCTATGTGAGTGTTGGCTTTTGGGCTGACTAACCTAACCCTCAACCTCACCAACTAGTGGGTTTCACCCATCTCGTTTACTTAAATTTTGCAAAGTTTTTATACTTAAAAGCTTTTCTAAAAAATTTAGCAAGGTTGTGTGCACATATGCATCACCTTATGACTTATGGATCTTTAATAATTTCTCATCCTCTTCAATCTTATGGAACATTTTCTAGCTTGACTAGATCCAACACCCTTACTCATTAAATTATGAGCACAATATGTGGTGCATAAACTACAAACTCTGAGAATGTGGGGTGGCTCAATCGATCCCCAATCACTCATGCACAAATATGATCATTGTAGGTGTTAACCCCGTACAGAAATTACCTACATACGAATTCTAAAACAAAGAAAATAAACAATGAGAGAGCATAACACATAAAACACATATACATAGAGATTTTCCCCTGGATACCAAAATCGAGACTACTAGCTTTATTTTTCATTATGTTCCTTTCAATGTTACAATACATATTATACATGCCAAAGCATCCAATACCATGGACCGAAAGCCATCGCGTCCAAAACCATGGACCAAAAACCATTGCATCCAAAACCATGTGGGAAAAGCATGCACAAAACCATAGGTAGGTCCACCCAACCTAATATACGGTCCAGAACCAAAATTTTCCGGGGCCCCAGACCGCATAGAGTGGGGTTACCTGCACCCCTAAAACCCCCTCTGGCTCCCCCCACTATGCAATCGACGCAATGAAGGGGGGGCTCTACCCCCCTTCTAACCCCTCGGTTAACTACATGGGCTAGTCGTGGAAAGAATATAACACAATCCATCATTCTCCCACTTGTTGTTTTCTTTCCATTGGGGTCCACAAGAGAGATTAGTCATTTATCCAGCCCTGCAACGCTCATTGTTTCTCTACACCAAGAGAACTTCTTAGAGCTCACAAATTTTGTCAATGCATCTGCAGTATTCTTCAAAGTGTCCACCTTTACCAGCAACACCTTTTTGTCTTCTATCATATCCCTCACAATGTGATACTGAACATCAATGTGCTTTGTCTTTGAATGATATGCAGGGTTCTTTGCCAAGAAAAATGCACATTGGCTATCACAGTCTATCCTTATAGCTCCCTGCACTAACCCCATACTTGAACACAATCTCTACAACCAAACTACTTCCTTGCTTGCATGAGTGGTTGCCATGTATTCTACCTCTGTAGTTGATAGTGCCACTACATATTGTTTCTTACTCATCCAATTGACTGCACCTCCAAATAGGTTAAACACATACGCACTTGTAGATCTTCTCTAATCCAGATCTCCAGGCAAGTCTGCATTAACAAAGTTACAAATATCCAACACTCTATCCAATCCCTGTCTTCCTTGGTAGCACAAACCATAGTGACTAGTGCCACGCAAATACCTGAAAACCCGCTTCACTGATGTCTAGTGCTCCTTCCCTAGTTTTGACATAAACCTACTCAATACTCCCACTACATGTGCAATGTCTAGCCTAGTATAGACCATCACATACATTAGGCTACTGACTACACTTACATATGGAACATGGGACATGTCCTCTTCCACTTCTTGTGTCTTGGGACATTGTTCAAAAGATAACTTTACACCTACAGAAATACGAACCTTCACCGGTTTACTACCCTGCATATTAAACCTCTGCAATAGTGTCTCGACATACTTCCTTTGGTTTAACCAGAGCTTCCTCTTTGTCTAATCTCTTTTATTTTCCATGCCAAAAATATAGTTTGCAGCACCAAGATCTTTCATGTCGAATTTGGAGGACAAATGGGTCTTCAAATCCTAGATAATTTCATTGTCATTTCCAACTAGCAACATATCATCGACATATAAAACCAGATAAATAACACAATCACCAATTAATTTAAAATACACACAGTGATCTGCTTTTCTTTTGGTGAAGCCAAGTCCCCATATAAATGTATAAAACCTATGATACCACATCCTTGGTGACTGTTTTAACCCATACAAAGACTTCTTTAACTTGCATACTAGTTCTGTCTTACCCTTCACTGCAAATCCTTCAGGTTTCTTCATGTATATCTCTTCTTTTAGTTCCCCGTGAAGAAATGATGTCTTCACATCCATCTATTCTACCTCAAAATCAAAAGCAACAACAATAGATAAAAGTAATCTAATAGAAGCTACATTGGTAACAGGAGAAAAAATATCACCAAATCAATTCCCAGCACCAGGTAATAACCTTTTGCTACCAATTGAGCTTTGTATTTCTCCACCTTTTCTTCTGCATTTGTCTTCTTCTTGAACACCCATTTGTTGCCAATCGGTTTCCTTCCAGTTGGCAACTCCACCAGATCCCAAGCCTCATTTTTGTGCAAAGATGCCATTTCATCAACCATGGCCTCTTTCCAAAGTTTTCCATCCTCTAAATCTACTACTTCCTTCATGGTTTTGGGATCATCATTAGTAATAGATAAAGCAAAATTTAAACAGAAAGCAGATGGACTATACCTTTCTGGTTGCCTTTTTCTTGAACTGATCTTCGTACACCCAGAGTTTTTGGCTTTTCATCTTCTGATTCCTCCTATGCTGTAGAGTTTGATTCTTCCTCCTTTAGCTCAAACTCTATCTTCTTAGGTTCCTTTGGTTGGACTTCATGTTTAATAACATCTTTTACCTATCTGAACACCACATCTCGGCTATACACAACCTTCCCTGTTAATGGGTTCCAAATCTTATAACCTTTTAAACCATCCTTATACCCAATAAAGACGCACTTTTCAGATTTGCTATCCATCTTGGTTTGTTTCTCCTTTGGAACATGTACATATGCATCACATCCAAATACCCTCAGTTGTGAAAGAGAGGGTTTCTTACTAGTCCATACCTCTTATAGAGTCTCATCCTCGAACGCTAATGAAGGTGATCTATTGACCAGGTAACATGCTATCTCCATCGCCTCTACCCAAAAGTCTTGTCCTAACCCGGCACCACTGAGCATGATTCTTACCCTTTCCATCAACATCTTGTTCATTATTTTTGCTACTCCATTTTCTCAAGTGTGTATGGAGTAGTCCTTTGTCGTGCTATACCACAATTCTTACAGAATTCTTCAAATTCCCCACTGCAAAACTCTCCACCGTTAGTTGTCCTCAACACCTTTATCTTCTTCTCTATCTGGTTTTCCACCAGAGCATTAAATTCTTTAAACCTGTCAAAGACTTCAAATTTCTTCTTAAGGAAATATATCCATGTATTCCTTGAGATGTCATCTATAAAGGATACATAGTACACATACTTACCCAGTGATGGAACCTTCACATGTCCAAACACATCACTGTGCACAAGGTCTAATATCTGTTTCACCCTCTTACCACCAGAGGGGAAACTCACCCGACTCTGCTTCATAGAAATCAAAATCCAGAGAGCTATTACTCATACCTTCTACCATACCTTTACCATGAAGTATTCGAAGGCCCTTCTCTCCAATATGTTCAAGCCTTTGATGCCACAACATGGTCTTTCCTTCAGAGATGACTAGATTTTCTACTCCACTTTCAGGAACCACAGAATTGTTGCACCCATCAACAATAGTGCTACCTTGGAGCTTGTATAGAGTTCCAATTCGAATGCCCCCCATCAATACTAGTGCCCCCTGAACCATCTTTCAGGTATCCTTCTTGAACATTGTTTTTACACCTACATCATCTAGCTTGCTTACAGAAATCAGATTTCTGGCTAATGCAGGAATATGTAGAACACCTGGAAGTGTTCTAACTCTTACACCTTGCAACTTCAACTTTACTTTTCCATGACCAATGATTCTAGCCTGCCTTTCATCCCCCAAGAAGACATCACCACCATCATATTTCTCATACTCGCAGAACCACTCCCTATGGGGAGTGAATTGAAAGGATGCACCTGAGTCAATCAAACATGCCTCGTGATCTACATGTGTACTTGAAGAAGCCAAGTACACATCCCCACCTTCATTTGAGGTGGTTTTCACCTCTACAAAAGGAGAATCATCAGATCCCTTTCCTTTATCAAGAGCTTTAGATTTATAGTCCCTTTTTTAGTGCCCTTCCTTTCCACATTTCCAGCACACCACCTTTACAGGTTTTCCTGGAGATTTAGATCTCCCTCCAGATTTAGAACTCCCACTCGATGACTTCTTTTTGTTTCTATTCTGGGACTTTCCTCGTACAAACAAGGCATCACCATTATGGCTCTCCATATTTCTCAATCTCATTTCCTTCGTCAGTAAGGATGAGACTATTTCATCAAACTGTAAGGCAGTTGCATTGCTACCTATTACAATAACTAGACTATCCCACGAATCTGTTAGGGAACACAACAAACTAATGCACTTATCTTCATCTAAAATTTTAATATCAATAGATAGTAACTAACTTACCACAGTATTAAACTCATTCAGATGCTCTGTCCTTGAGTCTCCATCTTTCATCCTCAGGTTATACAGATTTTTCCGTAGGAACAGTTTATTCACTAGAGACTTAGATTGGTATAAAGTCCCTAACTTGTCCCACAAAGACTTCATCGTAGCTTCCCCTGATACATTCAACAATACTAAATCTGAGACACACAATCATATTGTGCTCTTTTCCTTCCAATCCAACTTCTTCCATTCTCCATCGGACACTCTCGCTGGTTTAGTACCTGGATCTACTGTGATTCACTGATCTTTATCCACCAACAAATCCTCCATCTTGAGTTTCCATAACTCAAAACTCTGACCATTAAATTTCTCAATCTCTATCTTTCCACTGCTCGCCGTCTTCTTTCACCACCAGAATCGATCCCACAGATCTCCAACTAAATAGGGTCTACCACAGGCCTGAGAGAAAACCCTCAGTAGTAAAGGCATCCATTTGAAGCCAAAACAACTCTGATACCAAATGTAGGTTTTAACCTCGTACAAAAATTACCTGCATATGAATTCTAAAACACAGAAATAAATAATGCAAGAGCATAACACATAAAACACATATACATAGAGATTTTCCCCTGGACCCCAAAACCGGGACTACCAGCCTGATTTTTCATTATGTTCCTTTCAATGTTACAATACATATTTATACATGCCAAAGCATCCAATACCATGGACTGAAAACCATCGCATCCAAAACCATGTGCGAAAAACATGTACAAAACCATAGGTAGGTCTGCCCAACCTAATATAGGGTCTAAAACCAAAATTTTCTGGGGCAATGCCCCGGACCACATAGAGTGAGGTTACTTGTACCCCTCAAACCCCCTATGACTCCCCCCGCTACGCAATCAGTGCAACGAAGGGGGCGGCTCCACCCCCCTTCTAACCCCCTAGTTAACTACGCGGGCTAGTCGTGGAAAGAATATAGCACAACCCAACAATCGTGAACAACTCAAACTTGCAGAGTTGAGAACAAAAATAACATCTATACATTGTAATAACCGTGCATATTGAACTGGTGAGTTAAGCATAGAGAACATAAATTACACATTTCTCAGAGCTAAGAATTTATGTACCTCAATGATTAAAAAATTTACAAGAATTTCACCATTCCTTAGAGAACAATATAGGGAAGCAACAACATGTACTTTCATACAAGAAAAATCACATCCCTTGATATTAATCTAAGTTTTCCATCAACTATGTGGCCAACATATATTTTCAGTACTGAGGAGAATAAATAAGTATTAACACTTCAACTTACAAGAAATTACCATTCGTCTTCAACTGCACAGACATTAGCATTACACATTTACATAGAATTCAACATTCCTTATCATTATCACAAGCATTGAAGCAACACTTAAACATATTCATAAGGTTAAAAAATAAATTAAACTACACCATAACAATTTATACAACATTCACTGGAACATAAGGTATAAGAAACACTTACCTTATCTAGCAAATAACAATGGGACTACGACACTCCACCCAACCGTAGAGGAGCTGCAGTCAAGTTTACTTGCAGTTGTCTTCCTTGATCCAAATTTTAGAGGTTGAGAGAGAGTTCTAAAAGGATTCTCATTTAAAATGTGTGGGAATCAATATATTAATTCATCTCCACCCAACAACCACCACTTGATACCCAGTGCCTCTACTCTAAATCAAGAGTCAAGAGGCCACCGAAACATTGTACTCAAAAGTATAAAGGAATTTTCTTCGTGTTGTTCACTTCAATAGATTTTCTACACTACTCTCTGACTCTTGGTATTTATTTCTTCCCTTATTCTCAAACACCTACCTTCACTCATTGAATGATTGGAAGCCCGCTAAGTGAGGGAGGTTTATTTACATGCTTCAAATCCACTTTTCTTTGTAGCTTCGCTCTCCTCAACCAAAATCCTCCTCTCCTCCAAAAGAAAGCGTAGCTCTCTGTCCTTCTCACAATCCCTTGTTGATCCTCTCCTCCCTGTTGCACTTATCTTTGTGAAAAATACTCTGTAATAGGGCATAGTCTTCCTCCTCATTTTCCTCTCTCCTTTGTGTCGTGCCTCCATAGTTTGTTTCTCCACATCTGGGTCGAATTTCCCAGGCCAGTGAGATGGTGCTACCTACCTCTTTATCTCCCCATTATCTACTTCATTTTTATTTTTATTTGTTTCCTTTTCTAATTTATGGCCAACTCACCTCTATGTGCCTCTATCCATGAAGCAACTCTTCAAAAACGTGGCCACCTCCTCTTTAATTTTCTTCTCCCTTATTTCTTGTAACTATTTACAACTAGGAATGTTTATTCTCCTTGTTCATGCTAGATAATTTATTGGACCTATCCTTTTGAGCACATTTGGCAGTCGTGGAATCAATCATTTCTTTGTAATCCCAAGCTATCTCCCTCCCCAAGCTCTACAATATGTGTCCCATCTCATCCTTTTGTATTTTATTTACAATCTTGTTACAATGCTTATAATAGCAGAAATTTCCCAAAGGGGTTGTCACACTTTTATAGTAATGACTCACGAAAATAAAAGGCTAACTCATCAAAGGATAACTTGTTGAAAGCAAGGTCTTAGTAGTATGAGCATTTTAAGTACATGAAGAGTAGTGTGTTTTGTTTTTCTAATCAATTTCAGTCATTTATAGTATAAAATAGGTTAGGAAGTTTTAATTACTTTGGGTGTTATAAGAACCCCTATACACTAATCCATTTATAAGTAGGCACTCCATACCAATGAGAAGAGTTTATGGATACTCAATAGTTTATTGAATAAACAAGAGCATGTTACGACTAGAATATTTTTCACACCCAAAAGGGAGCCTTTCCAAAGGTTCAAAATTGTCACTAGGGATGATTCTACATCTTAAGAGCTAGTAAAGGAGGAAAATATCCATGAAAAAATTTCATAAGAAGAGGATTTAGAAGTTTCTTCTAGGTATCTTTTTCAGCGTGAGGAAGAGAGCAAATAATTATGGAAAACATCTTATGAAAAGTAGATATTAGAGCTAGAGATCAAATAAATTCTTTCATGTTTATCACAATATCCCTTGGGCACTCAACAGTTTGATGAGAAATTTTCCAAAGAAATTTATGGTATGACAACCAAGGGAAGACAAGGATACAAATACAATGAAAATTGGTTTAGAACATCCATCAGGCCACAATAACACTCCATATTTCAACAATTTTTGGAACTATAAAAAAAAACATCTAGCCTCTCATATCGTAGTACTCATCAAGGTGTAGCTTTCATATTTGGGTATGATTTTAACTGAGAAACTGTTATGAAACTGGATGCATTAGAAGTATTTCTATACTTCAAGGAGAATCTTTTCTTTCACATAATATAGGATAGAATAGAAGAATAAATGAAACAATAATGATAAAAAAAGTCTAACTATGACAACCAGTTTGCTAGTGAGTTAGACACGAGCTTTTCTTCAAAACCAAGCTTCTCGCTAGAAAATTTCTTAATAAATTTTGCATGCAATTGTTTGTCCACTTTTTCAAATTTTTTTGGTTTGATGGTCTTGTTAGATTATGGGGGATTCCTAAAATCCCTTCTTCTAGTAGATATTATCCTATCAACCTCAACACTTCAATTGGGATCTATATTATAGATGTTTTATAGTACCTTTTCTTCGTGCATTAATGGAAAGTCTCCTTGCTCACAATAGTAGGAATTCATCAATGTATCATAACTACCAAATTATGTAGGTGACTCAAGTTCAACAAATCTGTTTGTACCTATCAAGATGTACTCTTGTACCTTGACACTCATTTTTGTCACTGCTGAGTTGTCTCATGTTGGTTGACAATTTTGATTAACGATTGGTAATCCAATTAATTATTTTTATTTTCAACAATAGAAAATTAATTCACATAGATTGGAGTATGAAAAATAAGAATTATGAATGAAGACTATATTGTGTATCAATAGTAAACGACAACGTTTTTCATCTTTTTCAAATAAGTACGGGATTACAACTATTAAGATTAAACATGTTGTCTTGTTTCAAAACAAGGAAGAATTCTATAGTAGATTCCTTTGTTCTTATAGTAGATCTCTAAGATGTGTTGCATATTGTTCAATACATTTTTTCATCACTAAGCTTAAAGAAGTACTCCTTGTCACATCATATTCTTGCTTCATCGTATCATTCCTGTTGCAATTAATTTTCTTCATCTTAAACTTTCCTATACGATACTTTTAACGTATTCATGGTTGTTATTTGGTATTGGTTTCAGTAGTATTCATTATATCTAATAAGTAGATAAGTATTGTTTTATATTTAAAAATAACTACAAAATCTTTCCAATTTTGATCAACACTTAATTTTTGACAGTTTTATAAAAATTCTAAACTCAACATAATTTAGTTCACATAATAGCTTGTAAAGATCTCAGTCCATAATATCATCTCTAGAATTCTAATTTCAAATTGAAGAATATTTATAGTTATTATTAAGATCTATAAGTACATAGTTTTTTAATATCAACATAGTTTTAAGCATCTACAGAAGATCTTGTATTAGTCTATTTGTAGGGGAAAAGTTCAGGCATCATTTTCAAACTAAAGGGACCGAATTGGAAAAATCCAAGACATGCGTTTTTTGCATAATATAATAATTCAAGTAAAATGTAGCAAAATTTCTCACAAAATGAACAATAAAGGTCACAAGATCAAGTTTTCTAAAGGGAATTTTCCATAGAATCTGTAGTGGTTGTTTTTTCAAATCATTTATTGATCAATATGGTTGTACCAAACAAAGATAAAATCATGCATACAGGTTTGTTTTCAGACACATCAAGATGATAATATCTAGCAATATATGGTATTTAGGTATTCTTCAATAAATATTGAAGATGGTGAACCAAACAAAGTAGATTGCTTTGATTCTTAACTTCCATTCTTTCATATTTCAAGTATCAACAATATTTATTTTGAATTTGCAGACTTCATTAACAACACTGACTACAATAAACAAATTCATAGGTTTTTAGAGTTTCCATCATAAGGGGAGTTGTACATATTATAACCATTGGATAAATTTCTATTGAACCCCTCTCATTCAGTTACGAGACCTATATAGTGATTATGGGAGAACTTGTAACTTTGTCTTTTATGATTTTCATGTTCTAAATGAGTTTTAATGGAAGCGAGTATTGTACGTAAAATGTTCTAGCAGTTCAAGGCGCCTTTGCCTTAGTTATCCAGATGGATCCTACTTAATACAAGTTTGATTATTTCAATGTTGCAACATCCACAACACAAATTCTTTCCAATAGCAATGTTCAATATTTTTGTATCGTTTACTCTCTATATGGTCTTCAACATTTCCAAAACTTCCTACAATGTTCAACACTTTTTGTATCATTTACTCTCTATGTTATATTCAACATTTCCAAGCTTCTTGCAAAATTATTCACACTCTAATCTCTATAAACACCTCTGCAAATAATCATCAAAACGTAAACTTAAAGTAAAATCAAATTATCATCTTTTTCATTTGTAAGAATTTAATTTTCTTTTAATAAAAAACCACTATATCCTATACTTAAATTTTCTTTTAGACTTCCTATTTCCTTTACAACATACACCACCATGTACGGTAAAATATGAAAATCACTTCCTTGTCTCTTTCCATCATGACCCAACATAGTCCAATATGGTAATATTTTGATTATACCATTCCTCCTATTCACAGAAATTCAAATACAAATGAGTCCACTATGATAATATCCAATGTAGCAATTTAGAAGCTAGGATAAACTTTTCTATTTTCACTGTTTTCCATTAAAAGTGTGAAAGGAAATTTAAATATAAAAGTAGAAAAATAGAGTGTATGACGCGTTTTGTTCAACATATCATTCAATACAAACCCGCAGACATAAGAATTTAAAACAAAGCCAGCAAAGAAGAGAACTCAGGTCATTGAACATAAATTTTTTTGTACCAAACCACATTAAACTTGCTTTACTTATATTTGATTTCCTTGATTCTTATACAAGTGTACTTAGTTGAAACGACAAGTGGTTAATTTTAGTGTGGTTACTTTTACCTTGTTTGCATGAGGACATGCCAACACTATTTTTTCATCTTTTTCCACTGCTCAACTTATTCATTTTCGCATCATCCTTTCACCATTCGTCACCATTTTTAACCATATTCCTCCATGAATATACCAAAGTACGCTTACAAATATTAAAGTGATTTTTTTCATTTATTTCCTTTGTTTTTAATGAATTAAAAAATATTATGTTTGGTTTTACTAATAACGCTTTACACAAAATTTCTTGCTATCGAAGAGTTAGTTTTGGTAGCCACGTCCATGATTGCGATATCACGGCAGCTAGGCAAGAAAATTTATCACATGGGTTTTGTTTCCAACCTCCTTATATGGATTGTTGTTGTTTTAGAATGTCCCCGTGTCGATACCATAAGCTTCCAGCTTACAAATAGCATCCCGGTCAAATTGTGTCAACTGGAAATGAGCAATAATATTCACATGCGTTTTTTGGATCGACGAGAGCAAATTTGAAGATTCTACGATGGTTTTTGTGAAAAATGTGCCAGAGTTAGGTCATTCACAAGCGGATTTCCCAGAAAATGTGTGATTTGGAAGATACAGACGTTTCTTGAAAGATGATTTTTCTTGTTGCGGTCATTTTCAAACCACATAGCAATGGAGTGTCTAATCAACAAGAATATCAAATCAAGTTATTTTTAAATGATTTGTAATCCGACCTTGAGTTATCTCTTCAACCAAAATCCACCAAAACAAAAATAAATAATGTCTTGCAAGATATTCAGAGTTTGATAGTTCTGATTTTGGGAGAATTGGTTTCAATCCACGCATTGCCCTTCTATATAAATAATGTCTTGCAAGATATTCAGAGTTTGATAGTTCTGATTTTGGGAGAATTGGTTTCAATCCACGCATTGCCCTTCTATATAAATGCATGGACAAAGAATAGAGGAGGAGGATGGGGATGGCATTTGAGAAACAAATTGTGATCAATACGTTGTAATTATCCATTGACCACTTTGATGTTAATGCAAAGAGTTGTTTGTTGAATTTGTGAGCCAAGAGTTGTAGTGCATCCCCAACGAAGAGGCCCCCTAATTTTGGCGGCATGCACTGCGTAGTTAGATAATTTATTTGGGCTATATTTAGATTCTACATTTACAAATTTAATTATGTTCTGATAAATTTCTTTTAAGAATTCTTATTTTATTTATTTATCGATTTCTTTGATAGTTTAAGAATTCTTATTTTATTTATTTATTGATTTCTTTCATAGTTTAAGAGTTTTTGTGTAGAATCAAGACATTAAAAATTATAGATGTAGATTTAAGTTTAACATTATCATACTAGTATAGTTTTAATTTAATCATGGATCTAGCAAAAGTTAAGAGGGATCAAATTTTTTGAGGTGCAAACTCTTTTTAGAGTGCAAAATTTGAATAAAAAATTTGAACCTCAAGAGATTTGATCCACATGTAATTTTTCATTGTTTAAGTTGCATTTTTAATCTATAAAATGGTTCAATGTCAATTTTGCATCTCAAGGGATTTGATCCCTCTCAAAAGCACTTGTAATATTTCAATGTTTAAGTTACTTTTTTTAATCTATAAAATAGATCGACCCTTCAAAATTTACTTGGCATAAAATAGTGAAACTCCTTAAAATGTTTGAACCATAAAAATAAAAATAAAAATTCAATTACTTTATAAAATGAATGTATAGTTTCCTTTTTTCAACATTTTAATTAATTTATCTTTTTATAAAGTTGATATAAGATTATATTATTTCATATGGAAATCCAAATATTTTATTTATAGTTGAGAGTGAGAATGAAATATGTTTACCACTTATTTGAGTGAGGTCATTGATATTTTATAATACTTTTAATTAAATAAACCAAACATATATATTTATTTCTGTTTTTTATTGTATCTTATAATTTTTTTTGTTTAAAGAATATGAATATATATATATATATAGCTATAAGACATGTTTCAATTCAAAGTTGAGTATGGAGAAAATTACACACCTCCCTCATTGTAAAATGAACTTCTCAATTCAATAAACACCAAAATAATGAAAATTATGATCTAAACATTATAATAGTTTAATAAACTCTGATACGGAGCCGTCCTAAAACTCAGTGATTTGGCACGGTCCTACTATTACTTTTCTCAAGTTACCCATGAAGCAAGCCAAGAAACAATAACTCAAGAAAATGCACCAACGAAGACTCAGAGAGACACACACAACTCTTAATTTTGGCCAGTACCTCGACAATCATTAATATGATTACCACAAATATAGTCATTTTGTGTCACCACATAGACGTAGTGAAATCATAGTCATTCTGTGTCACTACATAGACGTAGTGAAATCATAATAAGACTTTCAAATCCGAAACACTCATCAAATTTAGTAATAGTTTTAATCATATCAAATTTAGTACTACTTTTAATCGTAACAAATAAAAACGTTGAGGGCGTGAGAAAAATTTTAGCTGTGTTTGATAGCTGATTTGCCTGAGCGAAACCAGCGCACTTAATGTTTTGACTCATCGCTGGATAGTGGCAGCGACACGAGAACTGAGGCAGTTTTTTTTTTTTTTGAAAAATGCTCTTTTATTTCATTACCGTTAGTAAACCGTTTGTCATAATGGTGTCGAATAGATCGATAGGGTTAGGGAATCTCCTTACGATTATTGTTGAGATAAATTGACTTTTAACAATTCAAATACAATCCTATTAAAAGTACCACTTACAGGAAGAAATTTGTCAACACTGCTAATTTTAGATTCTCATATCACATTTTGAAAATTTATTCTAAATGAAGATACAAGTAAGAAATAAAACTAATTATTCGCAATGACCCTTAAAATGCAAAGACACTGGGAAGGAATGGGAAGGAATTGAATATTTAGGAAGGTCTTGAAAATTATCAAGACAAAATGGATCAGTTTTCACATAATAGTCATGTCAATACAATTTTGAGGTCAACTTTAAAGCACTACAAAAATTCCCAAGGGAGGCTGGAGTCACTCTTGAGTTTCAAAATGATGATTAAATATCTCATCGTCTTTCCTATGTCTAACACTTCTCTTCTCAATAAAAAAATTCTTACAACTAAAGCCATCTCTTCTCAATAAAAAGATTCTTACAACAAAAGCCATGTTGATTCAGTTAGGCACTCTTAGCATGAAGGTCTTGAACATTGTTTTGAAATATTTTAATTATAAGATCTTTAAGATTACTTTGATTTCATTAGGAATATATGTGGACTTTGACAAAATGGCGAGTGTTTACACAATAGTGAAGTCAATACAATTCAAAGGACAACTTTAAAGCGCTAGAAAAAAAATTGACCATGCAGAAATCTCCCAAGGGAGGTTGGAGCCACTCTTGAGTTTCCAAATGATGATTACATATCTCATCATCTTTCCCATGTCTAAATATTTTTTTCTCAAGGAAAATATTCTTACAACAAAAGGCATGTTAATTTATATAGACACTCTTAGCATGAAGGTATGAACATTGTTTTGAAAAATTTTAATTACAAGATCTTTAGAATTACTTTGATTTCATTAGGAATATATGTGGATATATTCAATATTTGATAATATTACTAATACTTTTTCAATAAAATCATTAATTACTTACCTTATCATGAAAAAACACACACAAACACACACAATGGTGCGTAAACATCTCGAAATCAACCCTAAATTGTGGATAGTTTTTCCCCAAACCCAAGTTATCGGGATAGCTTCACAACCACAATGTATTGATCAAACCACGGTACACTTTCCATCCAAAAATGTGGATTCTAGTGGGATTGAACAAAAAATATATCGCAAGCGCTTCTCTTGTGGTAAGAAGCCACATGAGAAAGAGGGAACTTAAATTTTGAGACTCTATATCACTCTCATACTCAGCTGCACATTGCCATCTCCCTTGATCTCATCCTTTGATTTAATCTCATACAAATGATTTCATTTACTGAAACGCGACAATAAAAAATTTTCAAACTATCTATGTGACTTCGAACAAAGATCTCCTAATTCTTTATTTGACATGCACTTGAATTTTCAAATGATAAACTTAAAAAGGAAATATATTTAACAGGCACATAAGTAAATATAAGGAAGCAAAGCCATCAAAGACTTGTACGCAACCAATTCAGCTTCGTTACAATGTGCATTCAAATACAATTACATCTATTCACTTTTATGATATAAATGACTTCAAAATGATTTGGAGTTTTTACAAATACAATATATGATTTAAGATTCTTTCACATCTCCATTTGCAGGATGAAATGAACCATTATTTTTATGTTTAAAGATTCTAGTAGACAGTTAATTGAGGTGGTAACAGTTGAAAAAAATATATATTCCTTTACTGGGACATGAACGGTTGAGATTTCCATTAATAAGAAACATATAAGTAAAACAATTAAATACAATAATTCATAATATCTAAGTATGAAAATATAAATCTATAATATTTTGGTATAAAATTTCACCGTAACAATTCGTTTAATGGTTGATATCATTATGAAAATATCAATATATAAGAAAAATGAATAAGAACTACCTTACAAAACATATATGGAAATATAATTGAATGCACATTACAACATGCCATTTACTCGCAACTAAAGCTATTCCCCGTGTTTTTTATTTTCCGAAAACAAGGGGCAAACAAGATGGATTGATTTTATACATAAAATGTTTCTAGGAACATGATAAAATTTTCCGGATAATCACAATGAAAGAACTCAGACAGTGATGTTCACATTATATGCCTTTAAGTAATGCCACGTCTAAAACCTACCAGAGTAGCTTGAGCCAAGTTGTCACCACGTTTGCACTCGGGTCCAAACCATAAGACATGCCTTCGCACCACTTAATATTGTCTTGATAAGAGCCATCCACATGCATGCCAATAAGATGGCCATCATCAACTATTCTATCAGCATCTCTAATATCAAAATTTGATGTCCTACAGAGCTTAGTGTCTTTACAAACAAGTAAATTTTCCTCATCGAATTGATCATAAGTGTTATTGACAAAAAGAGGCCATTTATCAGAATTATTATTTTATAATCCCTTGGCATTTTTTTTTGTGTAGCCATCCTCATATTTGTGACTGCCACTAATGATATTTACTATCCATTTATTATTCATTGTTGTATGAAAAGTTTTGTTGTCCTCATAAATCATCTGAGATGCTTCCTTGTTCTTGTTGTGGTGATATACCCTGTTCATTCAATCCTCTCGAATCTCTCAAAAAAAATTAACATCACAATGTTTAATATCAACCGTCGTTTCATTGAACCTTGATGTCTCTTCACCAATCCAACCTTTGAGTAACCACATATGGGAGACGAACGTGTGTATGATCCTAGCATTTCCTTCACGTGGACCTAGCCCATGCCCGAAATGGAAAACATAGAGCCTAAATACTACCTTCTCCTCATCCTGATCATAAGAAAATGTCCCATCACTAGCTCATAAGCAAATGTCCCATCACTGGTTGATGTGGGGATGTACTTATGGGATATCTTTTGAAGCAAAGGATCTCATTGTTGTGGTCATTGAGGGAATAGATAAGCTTGTCCTAGATGCATTTCCACACCACCAGGAGTTTGCATCAATTTTAGGATTGAGAGCCAGTCTATTTTGAGATCTGGTTTTCTATTTTCACGTGGTTGTTGTTCCTTTCCAACCATGTTAAGTTCAGAATCTCCTTTTCTTTTTCTTGTTACCTCTCTTCTGTTATCTTCATTTTTATAATTTTATAGAAACTATTTATTAGATTTTCACGTTGTCACTTCTTTGCACCTCCGAGGTCTGTACCATATTGAGTTTTAATAGGGTAGATTATAGTTATTGGACCTCTTTTCTATTGCAGTGCCAATAAAAATATTATCAATAGTGTAGACCTATCCATTGGAAGATGAGGGTACCAAAACTTGCCTTGTATCTTTTTGTGTTCCTCCTTGCCCTTTTTCTAGACCCATCATCTGCTTTCCCTAATTCTTCATTCCATGGAGATGCCGCAGTGCTTATTTCAATGAAAGCACAAATGATTGATCCTCACCATGCCTTAGATAACTAAAAACCCTCCAATTACTCTACCCGTTGCTCATGGAATGGCGTCCAATGTGACTGTATGGATTGAATAGTGGCTCTAAATCTCTCTTTTATGGGTATTTCAGGTCCATTCCCCACTCTTGTCACAAATATTGTACCGATCTGTTTGATCGACATCTTCAATAACTCCTTCAATGGAAAAATCCCCTCCAACATATCAAAATTAAGGAACCTTAAGGTCCTCGACGTCTCCTATAACTCCCTCAATGGAAAATTCCCCTCCAACATATCAAAAGTAAGGAACCCCAAGGTCCCCGACATCTCCTATAACTCCCTCACTGTAAGTCTTCCATCCAACATCAAACTTGAGGAACTGTAAGATCTCAAATCGCTAAATAATTACAAATCTAGAATATTTTAGTGTTCTAAATGAAACACTAACAAGTCAAGTGTAGAACACAAAGGATCTAAAGAAATGCAACCTCTTATTTATATTATTAGGTGAAAACAAAATGCATTCCTATACAATAAAATTGGAGCTCTTGCAAATGGCATCCACGGTTGCTCGTTAAAAGATTGGTCTAAGACACTGAAGCTCAATTGTGGACCCTGGATGGATCCACCAAATAAATTTACCATAGCGTTTTCATCCCATGATAAAAAAATGGAACTAGCCACGCCAAATTCTCAAGAAAACATGATAGGATAGATAAATTAGAATGATCCAAATGCGTAGCTTCTATCCTATTTTAAAGGCTTGATCAACTCTCTAGAACCTTATTTTATTATTTCCCCTCGAAAAGTGAAGGAAAATACAATGGGAAAATACCACAGTAAATGCCATGGATAGATCCCATCCAATTTGACCATATCAAGGAAATGGATATTACAGATCCTCCCGCCCAAAGATTTCTTGTTGTTAAGCAATCCACTTCTATACACAGTCGAAGAATTGGTACATTGATACCAAGATCCACTACAAACTAGTGTGCTATTCCATGCCTCCATTCTAAATGATCATGAATGGATCCTTCGATTCCTGGATCCCAAACAATTCTCTGACCAATCCTTCCCTCGATAGATTTACCTGGATCCCAATGCCACCTAAGTCTTGGGACCTTGTGGGTTATGATACCACCTCATTCTTGCATGACTGACTGTGCCTAAGAGCCCATGTTGTGATATGCCCTTGGCTAAGAGTGCCCTCCTGATAGTCATCCCATCAATAGAGTACCAACTCATATTCTCTCACAAATCCATGTTGTGGGAAGGATGAATACATGGAACAAATACAAATGCCGATTTTGCTCGACGTCCCACTCATGTTGACCTACCTAAGTCTTGGGACCGGTGGGTTATGATTCCACCTCATTCCTACATGACTGACTGTGCCTAAGAGCCCATGTTGTGATATGCCCTTGGCTAAGAGTTTCCTCCTTAGAATCATCTGATCAACAGAGTACCAACTCATAATCTCTCGCGAATCCATGTTGTGGGAAGGGTGAATACATGGAACAAAACTACTATGTTGATGTCACTGGATGTCCCACTCATGTTGCCATACCCAGTCACTCAACATGATCCATTTGGATAATTTTTCCTTGCTCTCCTCAATGTGTATAGATGGGTTGGTAGTACTGCAAGCCTTATCTATGTACTCCTGTGGAGGGTTGTTCTGGAAATGCCCACTCTACTCCTCTTGCTGCATTGTGAGGGACTGGCGTCACTCCTCAACACTAGATAACTTGGTCGTTAATTTGATACATACTCTTATGCACTCCTCAATTTTCCTATTCTCATGTAAGTTAGTGTCTCGGACTGCCCAGACTTTCTGTGTCAACATCATAAGATCTATATTAAAATGAATCATCTTTTCTCGAAAGTCCTCTACTCGAAATTTTGGTGCCCTACTGAATGTCTTTGTACCTATCTACACTAGATTCCTAAAGGTTGGAACTCCAATTTGAGCCTTTGACCGACTCTCTAGGGATGGTTCATTTTACATCTTATGTCTATGGTGTTTCTCCTCATGTTCATGCTCATCATGATGGTTCACTATTGTTGGCTCCTCACTCAAATTTCCCCGGGCTCCTCCATTTGTGAATATGATATGTTATTCATCCTCTCCAATTGTTGAAAATCGATGCACTGGTGGACTGTTATCTATACTTGAATGTTTCTTTATGGACATCCCATGGAGACCTATCGACTCAGTTGTATAGGAATCTACCTCATCAATACCATTAGGTAAAATTTCCTTATGCACTTCCACATGCTTGTCATCTTGCAAGTCTCCCTAAATAATATCACGTTGTTGCTCACCATCCTGAAGATCAATAGACACAACTATAGAAGACTCCCCATGATTCGAACGAATCTACTCTTGTTCCATCTTTGTTGCCTCCTTTCTATTAACTGGACATGAATGGTTAAGGACCCAAGATCCCTTGTAGATAAAGCATAGTCCCCTCCTCCTTATCTCATTCTTGTTCTAGTTTTTTTCTTTCTCATCCATCAATCCTTCTCAACTCCTTCTTAGTCAGCACCCTTTTGAGGAATTTTTTGTTTTGCATGACTAACTTCTCAACTAGATCATAGGTGTTTGGCAATATGATTGGTTCCTTCCTCCAAATGGTCAACAATTTGGCTCTTAGTATCTTACATACGTCAACATCTCCTTTTAAGAACATGGAAACAATCTTTTGCATTCATTCCTTGACATGGTCTGAATGAGTTGATATAATACTGGTGTAAAAGTTTTGGAGAAAATTAAAGATCACCTCGTCACACTCTAGATTCAGCATGAATGTACCAAATTTTAAATTCGCCATGAGTTCTAAGATTCTGTTTCACTTCTGAAAAGTAGGATGCATCATATTGTTCAACCCTTGAAGAGCTTCCACTATCAATTGCAATATTTCCTGCATGATATCATTGTTGTAAGGTGGTTGAGACATGAGGCAACTGTGACTCTAACATTTTCACAAGGATGTTCCAAGAACATGGGTTATATCAAAGCAATCACTGATGGCTCCAAGGCCCAACCTGACCTTTTCCAATCTGATTACTTTATTAGGGACAAAGACATATCTAATGTGTCTAACCATAAGAGTACATCCTTAGACTTTTTATACTGAAATTTGGATCCAATTTCAAAGAGACACTTTCCTTTTACAACTTCCTTCTATATTTCCTTTGAGTTCTGAATAATAGCATGGACCTTCCGAGAGAAAGGCTTATTGTTTAGTTCATGCTTCAGATCTGTAAGTTTTTGCCATTTTTGATCCGCCAAAGTATTGTAACCCAGAGGAAGAGCTGATGTATTACCATGTCAATTCCCGAGGTGCTTCCAAAAGTAAAATGATGACATTATGGCTTGGCAATAAAGGATCCTAATACTCAGTCTCCCTTTAAAAAAAAAAAACAATTTATAGCCTTTTGAAACATTGATCTCTACTAGGATTGAAAGGAAACAATTGATAAATATTCAATCTCCTTGCAGTTTAGCTTGTAACAATTTTTTCCTATGAATTTGATCCCGTTAATTTGAGGATGATATATAGCATAAGTATGATATAGTATGCAGAAATTGGATATAAAAAATGGAAAAGACCTTCCAAGCTATTTTACACCCAAATTTATTTTTACCTCACTAAAATAATCACTTCACTTTTAATAAACCTCTCCAACACCGTAAACCATTAAAGATATTATCCCAATACCCAGCACCAAGTCCAAATTAAGATCCCAAACAATTAAATTTCCATTATGTTGACTCTATTTCTCACCTCTTCGTAGTTTCTATGGCCGCACGTGGGACCCATGCCATAGCCCAACTATCTTACGCTCCTATGTGTCCCGACAGCCGAGTATGGGTAGACATCAGTTGGATCAGTGACACAGGTGTTTGACTCCTTCAACCCTAGCCCATCATTCCCCAGACTTTGATTTGAGACAAAGAATATGGTAGTGTCAAGTTAGTCCTTCCCACTATGGTAGGACTGACCTCAAGGTAATAATTGTCACAACCAATATTTGGGTATGACAAGCTAGTCAATATTGTTGGTGACCCTTACCATGAAGATCGAATCAGACCATTCGTCGGCGATGGCTCCTTAATAATTGCATCTCTATGTCGTGGCAGCATCTCAACCATGAATCGACCCTGGTGTGGCTTATCAGTCATTCAATAGCTACAACCTCGATCTGTTCAGATATATGGGGCTCGTTGTCTCATGCCTTTTCAATCCAAAATGCTGATGGCTTTTTTATTTTGCAAGAAAGTTCACCTTAATATAATGTGCTCGAATTTGATGACCTGAGGTATGTCCTATTCACCTACAATTTCGACAACCCAAGTTGGGAACACAACCTACCTGATTGATGGCTATGTTGACTCAAACCTCCCTTCACTCAGATGGATCCATGATGATGGGTATAGTGTCCCATGCTCAATGATTATACATATATGGCTTGATCCTACACCACAACTAATATAAGATATTCCTCAGTTGTTGCATGAGTATGGGTGATAAGTGTGCTCAACCTCCAGAGAGATGCATTGTGGGGTTGGTCATCCTCCACTTGTTATGATTTCTTAGCCTTGACATGATGGCTTTTAGTGAACCAATGAGCTGAATGTATGGCCTTCACAAACACCAATTGATAATGGTTTCACTTCGGAAAATTCCATGATAGAAAATATGCAAAGATAGGAAATAAAGCTTCCAAAACTCTTAACACCTAGTTCTTGTTTCATTTCATTTTATTGGATAAAAAAAAATTAATAAATTGGAATACCCAAGTGCATACGCTAAAGAAATAGCATCAGGATTATATTCTTCATCACATGATGGCTTAAAATGTTGTATTCATATTTCATACTATGGAATCAGTTGATTGGATGAATGAGAACCCTCAGCAGTGAGTATGTAATGCTCCTCTTCCTTCTGCAGCTTTGGTGTCCCACTCACAACAAAACAAAATTCCTTGTCATGGATATATTTTTTTTTATTTCCAAATAGTGGATCAAACCCCTATGGCCCTACATCGGTGAATATTGCCGACAAAAAGGTTCTCGATCACACCCTCCACCTGTTCAAGTTGCCAACTCTACGCATTGACCCAAACCAATATCTGTACAAGTCTAATCTGGCGACCACGTTTTATGCATAATGACAGATCCAACGACGTCACGCTCCAATCCAATGGAGTTCCAATGTGGCCATGCAACCATGAATTTCTTCCCATGGTGGCTTGGTCAGTGTGGCATTAAACTCGATTCACCTTAGGCCTATGCACCTCAAACTTGGTGTGATCTCGTCACAATGATATGGTCCATGAATTCTTTATTACCCAGCAAGAAAACCTACCAAACTACTCCACTGGTCCTAAGTTTGAATACTAATAACTCCATCTGTTAGATGCTAGAGAAATAGGTAGTCTGACCTACGATTGTGTCCTCTATGATTTTGTGGTGGCAACGACTTTATTCTCCTTGGACGTAATATACTTATTTGGCCCTCCACATATATAAATTTGGTCAGGATATTTGAAAAATGGAAAATAAGAACCCAACTAGGCTGATATCAGATATCACCAAAGATGGAATATGTTGGCTAGGGTGAGAATAAATCACACTCAAGATACCTACATAAAACCCTCAGGTCTATAAGATGCACAACTCTGATACCACTGTAAGATCCCAAATCACTAAATATTCAACAAATCTATAATAGTTTAGTGTTCTAAATGAAACATTGACAAGCCAAGCATAGAACACAAGGGATTTAAAAAATTGCATCCTCTTATTTATATTATTAGCTGAAAACAAAATACATGCCCATACAATAAAACTGGAGCCCCTGCAAATGGCATGCATGGCTGCTCATTAAAAGACTGATCTAAGACACTGAAGCTCAACTGTGGACCCTGGATGGATCCACCATATGAATTCACCACAGGGTTTTCATCTCGGAATAAAAAATGGAACTGGCCACACCAAGTTCTTAAGAAAACACAATATGATAAATAAATCAAAATGATCCAAATGCCTAGATTTTGTCCACTTTTAAATGCTTGGTCAACTCTCTAGAACCTTATTTTATTATTTTCCCTTGAAAATAGAAGGCAAATGCCATGGTTGATACCATGGGAAAATACCACAGTAAATGTCGTGGGTAGATCCCATCCAATTTGACCATATGAAGAAAGAGGATATTACAATAATGGCATCCAATGTGATTGTGTGGCTTGAATAATGGCTCTAAATATCTCTTTTATGGGTATTTCAAGTCCATTCCCCACTCATGTCACAAATCTAGTAATGATCCATTTGATTGATGTCTTCAATAACTCCCTCAACCGAAAAATCCCCTCTAACATATCAAAATTAAGGAACCTCAGGTCCTAGACATTGCCTAGAACTCCCTCACTAGAAGCCTCCCTTCCATCATATCAAACTTGAGGAACCTAGAGGTCCTTGATGACTTTCACAATAAATTATCAAGAGCATTGCCACTAGATTTGAACTATCTCATGAAGCTTAGGAAATTTGACCTTGGATTTAATTACCTCTTGGGAAGCATTCCTCATTAGTATGGGAAGCTTAAAAAATGTGGAATCTCTTAGCTTGGTTAGAAATAATTTGAGTGGAAGAATACCCTTAGAGCTTGGAAACCTCATGAACTTAGAATTAATGTATCTTGATTCTAATAATCTCTTCGGTGAAATACCCACATAACTCACCACGTTGAAATTGTTGAGACAATTGGGTCTATCCAACAACTGACTGCATGGATATTCCATCTTTCATTGAGGGCTTTCCAAATGTGGACTCTTTATCTATTTCGGGCAACAATTCCACACGTTTCCTTCCTCAAGAATTGAGCAATGGTGGAGAGCTACTAGAAGCCTTCGCTTTCGACAACAAGCTAATTGGTATAATCCCTCCGAATTTATACAAGGGCAGAAGGCTCTTGCTTTTAAACATGAAGAATAGTTTATTCTATCGCTCGATTCCTAACTCTTTGGGCACATGTAATTCTCTGGAATATATCTTATTGGGGGGGAACTATTTGAATGGTTCAATTCTTGCAAGCTTGTTATATTTTCCCATGTTGTTTTGGATCAAATTGTAGGGAAATTATCTTAGTGGGAGGATATCAGACAAAATTAATAATGTATCCTCCACTCTATATTGGATAAATATTTCCAATAATCATCTTAGCAACTCTCTTCCTTCATCCATATGTAAGTCACCTTCATTGCAATTTATTTTCATCCATGGAAATTAATTAGAAGGTTATTTACTACCAGATTGGCCAACAAAGGAATATTGAAAATATTGATCTTAGCAAAAACATAATTTATGGTATGCTCCCTACGAAGATTAGTAGGTTATATAATTTTATCACTCTTCTAATCTAAGGAAATCAATCAATAGGAAATGTTCCACCAGTGGTTGGTCGACTAGGGAAGACTGAATTTATGGATTTGAGTAAAAATAGGCTTTTTGATATGATTCCTAGGGAAATTGGAAACTGTGTTTCTCTAACACACATTGATGTTGGATGGAACGAGTTCAGTGGTCCCATCCTATAAGAAATTGTCAATATTCTCATACTAAACTATGTCAATGTATCCATAAATCACTTGAACATGACATTCCTAGAGAATTGCAAAATATGGCTACTTTGACCTTTCTAGATTTCTATTATAACTATTTCTCCTATCATATTCTAAAGGGTGTTAAACATGAAGCCAAATACAGAAGCCGACGCATACTACTTCAACACTGGTGTCAACTCTTGACACTCCATCATCTACAACTGACTGCCACCCACCGTCATTTGACTTTTAACTTCACCGTGTTCATGAATTTCACATGCATAATTTTATATCTTTCTTCTTCTTATATAAATTTGTAATCTCTCCTCTTCCTTTCTTCTTCTTATATCAATTTTTAATCTCTCCTATGCCTAAGAAATGCAAGCCAAAGCCTTTTATGAATAATAGAAATTTGTGGCTTTTTTGTTATCCATTCTTGTTTCTTGTGTTCTTCATTTTTGCTATAATTTGTCTTTGTGCTTTGTTTTGTTCCTAACATCTGGTATCCAAGGCATAGATCAACACATGTGCTATATAAATCTTCTCAAGAATGAAAGAATGTCAGTGAAGAAATCAGGGAAGTTGCGGCCAAATCTAGTCCGTTAGAGCGTCTATGGAGGATCTCAACCAGAAAATCGTGTCAATTGTGGATCGCAAATATAGGATGTGCATTTTTCAGCTTTTATTGGTGCACGTTACTATCACATCTCATCATGAAGTCTAGGTATCATCAACTAATCTACAATTGGTGTCAAGTATGTTAATTTTCTTTGTATAAATCAGGTGTTAGTGGTGGTTTATGAAGAAATAAGTAAATTGATTAAGTGGGAAATGATTATATATATAAAAAAATATAAATCCTTTTATCTCCTAAACCAGAGAATGGAAGTCATGTAGTTTAATTGAGCATTATTAAATGAAAACATAAGCACATTTATGGTTGTATGATTCTTGCACCAGAGGACCAATCGCACACATGTAAAATGCGGTACCAACAAGTATAGTAGTAACAAGTTGTGTATCTTGTTGGGTGCTATTTTTAATTGGGATTTATTTTATATTATAAAAAAAAGTAATTAAAAAAAGAAAGGAAGAGTTCATTTTTCTTATATAATTTTTATTAAAGGAGATTTATTTTGGCCTTTAATTTGAAAAGAAAAAGGGTGTATTAATTGAAGTTTTATCTTGTAAGTGGAGTTTTAATTTTAGGAGTGTGAATTCTCTTGAGAATCGAGACAACAGTAATTGACATGGAGAAGTTCAGAAAACCTAATTTTTCCCTATGGAGGATATATTGATTTTAAAGGATCAGTATTTTCTGATTGAGGGTGTAACAAAGAAACTCTCATCAATGACATATGAAGAATGGAATAAGCTATATATAAATACAATTGCAGCAATCTACCAATATCTAGCAAAGAATGTGTATTTTAATGTGTCCGGAGAAAAGATGACAAAATGATTATGGAAGAAGCTCTATGATCTATATGAGAAGAACACGACATCAAAAAAAGTGTTTTTGATGAAGAATATCTAAAATCTTATGATGAATCAGGGTGCTTCAATTGTTAAGAACTTGAATGAATTTAATATTATTACTAGTCAACTTGCCTCTATCAAAATCATTTTAGATGATGAAATTAGAGCTATCTTCTTAATGTGTTCTATGCCAGGCAACTGGGAAAATTTAATTGAAGTTATGAACACTTCAGCACCTACAGGGACCCTATAGTTTGATGATATTAGTAGTAATTTAATGGATGAGGAGTTGTGACCCAACACAATTGCAGAAAACGAGGGAGGAGAAGCTCTAGCTCTAGTTGATCATGGTAGGAGAATTGATCGAGCCAGACAAGTGCGATCAAGATCGAGAGGCCAATTGGAATCAAGGAGGGGAAGGCTCATTTTATTTCATTGTGGAAAAAATTGGGCACATGAAGACAGAATGTTGAGTCTGGCAGAAAGGACAAAAGGACCAGAGACCAACCAGTACAAACCATAAGTCATCCAGCACAAATGAAAGTGAGATTATTGTTGTAGCCACAGATGGTGATGTAAAATTTACTATTTCATTAGAGGATGCATGTTTATATACATATAGCAATAACTTTTACTAGATCCTTGACTCTAGGGAATCTCACCATGTAACCCCATGTAAAGATATTTTTGTTGCATATAATCCTGGTGATTATGGTAGAGTGCATTTGGGGAATAGTCATTTTTGTAGTATTGTTGGAGTGGGATACGTCTAGATCAAGATGAAGGATGGACAAGATATATTGCTAAAACAGGTCAGGCATGTACCATAAATGCATGAGTTTCATCTCTATGGGACAACTAGATGATGAAGGATAATCCACAAGCTTTGGAAAAGGAGGATGGAAAATTATTGCCATGTTTGAAATGCTACAATATTGATCTTTGTGAGCATTGTATATATGGTATACAAAGAAGGGTTCCATTCCTTAGAGGTGGCCATGAGAAAAAGAAAAAATCATTAGAATTGATACACTCATATGTGTTTGGGCCTATTAACATCAATTCATTAGGAGGAGCATCCTATTTTGTAACATTTATAGATGACGCATCCAGGAAGGTTTGGGCCTACCCCATGAAAAGAAAAAATGAAGTGTTTGAAATATTACAAAAATTCCATGTTGTTGTTGAAGGAGAGACTAACAAATTACTCAAGTGTTTGAGAACAGATAATGGTGGAGAATATTGCTCAAAGGCATTCAAGGAATATTGTAATAAGTTTGTCATAAAAAATGAGAATATTGTGCTTGATACTCCTCAACATAATGGTGTTAGAGAAAGGATTAATCACACCATTATGGAAAAGGTGAGAAGTGAGTTGTCCAATTGTTTGGAGAAGCATTTCTTATAAATCGATCTCCAAGTACAGCCTCGGATGTCAACATCCGTGAAGAATTTTGGATTGGTAAGAGTTTGAATTATTGTTATTTAAAAATATTTGGATGTGAAGCATTTGTACATATTCCCAAAGAAAAGAGAACTAATCTAGATGATAAATCTATGAAATGCATTTTTATGGGATATTTGGATGAAGAATTTGGTTATCGTCTATGGGATCTAGTCAAACATAAAATTATTAGAAGCAGGGATGTTATATTTAATGAGTCATAAATGTTTAATAGGATTACAGGTGAGATGAAGGTCAATAAAGTCACTGACAGTTTTTGAGAAAACATGAACACATCCCAACAATGCAAGGAAGGACAGCAAGTGGAAACTAATGAACATCAAGAAGAAGGAATCTTGCAGGAACCTTTACAGGAGATATAACCTGATAATCCACCACCAAGGTTGGTTCATAGATATTCTAGGCCTCATAAGCCTTCACAAAGGTATCCTCCTTCAAACTATAATTTATTGACAGATGAAGGTGAGCCTAATTGTTTTCAAGAGGCTTGTAAAGTTGAGAACAATAAAGAATGGAAGAAATCGATGAAGGAGTAAATGAACTCTTTGCTGGAAAATAAAACTTGGGTGTTGGTAAACCTCCCAAAGGGTAGAAAGGCTCTGCAAAAAAAAAAAACGTTTTACATGATTAAGTGTGAAGGTGATGAAAAGAAGGAGAGGTATAAAGCAAGGCTAGTGGTGAAAGGATTTGCCCAAAAGGATGGTATTGAATTCACTGAAATTTTCTCTCTTTTTGTTAAGATGTCATCCATTAGAGTCATTATTGGTCTTGTTGTTTCTTTAGACTTACAATGTGAATAGTTAGATGTAAAAAAATATTTCCTTCATGGTGAAATGGAGGAAGAAATTTACATGGAACAACCAAAAGGCTTAAATGAAAAAGGAAAAGAAGAGCTAGTTTGCAGGTTGAAGAAGAGTCTTTATCGGTTGAAACAGACACCTCGAAAATGGTACAAGAAATTTGATTCATTCACGTTGGAACATAGTTTTCATAGGTTCAAAGCTGACCATTGTGTCTATATTAAGAGGTATGATCAAGGAAAGTATCTCATATTATTGTTATATGTGGATGAAATGTTGATCGTTGGGCATGATAAGTATATGATCAATAGGTTGAAGAAATATTTGTGCAGCAAATTTGCAATGAAGGATTTGGGTCCAGTAGAAGAAATATTAGGCACGAGGATCATGTGTGACAGGAAAAACAAAGGTTGTTGTTGTCACAAGAAAAATATATCAAGAAGGTGCTGGATAGTTTTAATATGAAGGATACCAATCCAGTTGGTACACCCTTTGCATCCCACTTCAAGCTGAGTACTAAGTTATGTCCTAGTGATGACAAGGAGAAGGAAGAAGTGAGAAATATTCCTTATGCTTCAAAAATTGGAAACTTGATGTATGCGATGGTATGTAGGCAACCACACATTGCATATTCAGTGGAAGTAATGAGCAGGTTTCTTTCCAATCCAGGAAAACAACATTTTCAAGTAGTGAAATGGATTTTGAGGTATATGAAGGATACTATTAATTATTGTTTATGCTTTGGTCATAATGATACTATGCTTGAAGGATTTACAGATGCAGATATGTTTGGAGATATGGACACCAGGAAGTCCACTACAAAATATTTGTGTACATTTGCAGGAGAAATAGAATAGCAGGTCTCTCTATAATAGAGGCAGAGTATATAATTGCAATAGAAGCTTGTAAAGAGATGTTGTGGATGCAACAATTCCTAGGAGAGATAGGAATGAAGGAGGACAAGTATGTGCTATATTTTCATAGTCAAAGTGTCATTCACTTGACGAAAAACCCAGCATTTCACTCAAAAACCAAGAACATTGACTTTAGGTACCATTGGATCCGGCATGTGTTGGAGGAAGGAAAATTATCCTTGGAAAAGATACATATTGATAAGAACCCTGATGATATGCTCACTAAGATTCCACCAAGAAATAAACATGAGTTATGTAGAGTCATGGTAGGACTTGTTGTGACTTGATTCAAGAATCTTCATTTGGTTTCAAGTGGGAGAATGTTAAATGTGAAACCAATAAAGATGTTGATGATGACTGATAACACCATTCAACACTAACCATTTCCCACGCTGAAAGATACAACTTACTATGCTGTCTACTAAATCCACTGTACAATCATGTATTCCACGTGACATAATTGGAGAATTCTAGAGCTTCCCTCAACCATAAATGTGTAATCTCTCCTCTGCCTTAGCAATACAAGCCAGCGCCTTCCATGAATAATATACATTTTTGGTTTTTCTATTCTCCATTCTTGTTTCTTTTGTTCTCCATTTCTGTTATAATTTGTCTCTGTGCTCTATTTTTCTTCTAACAAAGGGTATTCTATTTTAACATTTCAATGGAAGCTTGTTTGTAAGGAATCCCAACTTATGCGTACCATAGTTAGGTCGTTGTGGGTCAAGGCACATCAAGCTTGGAATTGAGACTTCTACTTGTTTACTCTATTGTATTGGAAATTGTGGCAGTCAAAATTAAGATGAAACTCATCAAGAAGGAAGAAGATTGTGTATCCTTCCACAATCTCAACTTTGGGAGCGATGAGTTGTTGGAATCCATAAAAGAAGAAAAAATCATCGGCAATAGAGGAGTTGGATTTGTGTATAGAGGTATCATTCCCGCTTTCCAAGAAATTAAATTGAAAAGTACAACCTCTTCAAATGATCATGGTTTCTCTGTAGATATTAAGACAATGGGAAAAATCCACGATCAGCACATAGTTAGATTGTTAGTGATTATCTACAAACTCTATACTAATCTTATGTTGTATGAATACATGAGTAATGGATGTATGGGGTAGATGTTTCATGGAAACAATGGCGAGCATCTCTATTGGTGTGGAGGTTGGTTGTGCAGTTCAACAGCACAAGTAGGGGTACATCGTAAGTGAGAAGGGAGGTTGGTTGTGGAGAACAACGTTGAGAGAGTCATGTACTCATTTTTTGTTTGTTGGAGAGCCATGTGCTAATTTTTTATTCATATGAGGATGACAAAAATAGAGGATTCCTATTGGATGGGGTGAATAGTGGCAGCTCACCCCAAGCTCGCAGAGAAAACACTTTCAGTGTAAAAATTAAAGGATGTTGAGTTATAAAGATAGACAATCATTGTTAATATATATTAAAAGAAATCTTAGTTTATTGTTTTTTGTTATTTGTTATTTAAAAAATTGTATTATTTTTGTTAAAATTGTATTATTTTAATTATTATGATTTATAGTTGTGATGTTACGAATATAAAAATTAAAATTTTATGTAAATGTTATTAATATTATTATTGTGTAATAGGAATGTTTATTTTAAAAATGTTTTTCAAATTTTGTATTTAATTATTAATAATTATTAGATGGATGATAAATATTAGCTTCCATAGAATATTCTAAAATATTGTTAGTAACAATTACAAACCAAATGTTACGATTTATTTAAAAGTAGTTATGCTATTTATTCACTTTTAATTAAATTGATTAATTAAAAAAGTATCATATGAATAAGTAGGAAATGAGTTATGGTTTTTGGAGCATGTGGTATCGATAAGCCATACTACTGACCCATGGTATTGTAACAAAGTCTCTCCATGGTAAAGTGAGAATGAATATCCATGGTTAAAAATATTGTTACATTATTTTTTAAATGTAAATATGTTTTTTCTTAATCCTTGAGGGTTATCTCAATTGAGTGATTCCCCATCGTTAACGTTCCTTTGCAATTGAGAGGTCATAGGTTCAATTCTCTCTACACTCTTATAGTTAGGCTTTGTAGTTGAGCCATCAAGTGATTCCTTTGGGGGTATTTTCCTGGTAAAAAAGTTGTCAACAACATTCGAGGTTTGTGAACCACAGAGATAAGATATATATATATATATATATATATATATATATATATATATATATATATATATATATATATATATATATATATATATATATATATATATATATATATATATATATATATATATATATATATATTATTTTTATAATTAGTAATAAATAAAGTTATAATTTAGTTAATTTTTATTTTCTTCATAATCTTGGGAATATAAAATGTATCATAAGTGTTTTAATGTTTAACATTGATTGATATTATCCATGTCTACTAGCGATTTAATTTATATGACTAAGCTAGTATATAATTTTATATTGATTTTTTTGTAAGCCGATAGTCTCCATTAAATCATCTAAAAAATACATCATGAGGAGCTTGCTTTCAAAATAGCTTCGGCCTCATTCCTAGCGGAATTTTTGGCCAGAAGAAAGTGACCAAAAAACTATGACAACAACAAAAGGAAACTGAGAAACTTCATGTAGATACCCAAATTAACCAGAAAAGTCCAAGAACAAAAATCCAACCCACTGTCATCCTTGATCAACTACATTACATGGATCTGGAGCATCTATCCATTTCTAGGTAGTTGGGGAGGATGAAAATATTCATGTACATGAACTTCCATATGAGACAATCTACCTTCCAACTCATCCTTCCTATCGTGGATCTATTTCTGGCCACAATGTAGAGAGGCTAACATGTGTATCTTATGCCACTAGTTGTGATGAAGTGAACATTATAACCTAGTTTCCATCATTTTTCATATATCGAGCTAATTTCTCAACAATTAATGTAATGTGTCGAATATGATCTTCTAGCAAATCAAAAGGAGGGGGTAAATCAACTCTCCCTCATGAATTGGAAACCTCTTGATCTATCTCCTCACAAAAGTCCTTAAATTACACTTAGTTGCTTTCATCCTAGCCCTGAGGGTTAGTGCCCATATGTGCATGTCCACACTGGTGTTGCATCAAACCTTAGCCCACTTACTAATGCAATTTTAGTAGAGACACACTCCAAAAATGAGAACAATGAGAAAATCCTCCGAGACCAAATTGACCACCTTCAAACCTTCAGACCAATCAAGACCCATAATGGCTCTCACCAAAATCCCATAGTCAGAGGCACGACCACCAACCAGACCCCTCCACTTGAGGGAGCCCCCTTAAGGCACTAGACCCATCTCTCAACTGCAACACTTGAGATGAATTGACAAAGAGAAGGGTACCACATAATACTGAGAGGTTGTCTCCACCTCTAACTACCCCTCGAACTAACCTCAAGAACCCAATAAATATCTCTTGAACAACAAAAAAACCAAACTAGAAAATTTTACCCTGGAGATGGAGATGATGGAGACCACGAGAACCAACGCGAGAGCAACCTTCCCTACTTGGATTCCAACATAACCTAATTTCTAAAGCTTTGGTTGAGCCTAAACAAGTCACACTGAACTTGGTTTCCAAACAATTACATCCAGTTCCATCACCATGATGAAAGCAACACCATATAGACTAGAAGTATTGAATAATTTATAATTCAGTGAGCAAGAGGCAAGGGATGACTTAGAGAGAGAGTCACCTTACACACCTGAAGCATAATTCCCCAAAATAATCATACTGCCCTTCCTATGAAGTGAACAAAAGGAACCTGCAATTAAACAAACACCAAATATACTCATGAACTTCCCCCAAACCTTCAAATCCCACTCACCAACAAATTCGTCCTTGACATGTCTCCTCATACTATAATTCCACGCGGGGAGGAATTAAATGCCTCTATATGAGAGTTAGAACTAACTATTACCAGCCACATCGGGGAATTTTTAGATTTAAATTTAATATAAATATGGTAAGAGAATTTTTTTTCTTTTTATTTTATTTTAAATCAATTTATAGAATAAAAAGAATATTAAAAATACTATCATGTTAGAATTTAAGGAAAATGTAAATTAAGATACGATAAGTAGATGATAAAAAAAATCTCAAAAATAAAAAAATATATGTTCAAATTTAGATTAAGATATGGTAAAAATATTATAAACACAAATCTCAAAGATAAAAATCATCTTTTTATATAAATAGTGTAAAAATTAGAATGAATGTTGCTAAAATAACAACAATTGTTTATAAGCTTTATTGTGAAACTATGTATTGGTCAATTTCCAAAAGGAGTTGTCTATAATGCGACTTTTTGGAGATTCCGGTGATGGAATCCGGCGGAAGAAATTGAGGTTAAATCTTGATTTGTTGCAATTAAAATGGTTTTTTAACTGCATATTTGGATTTAGCACCCTGAAAAACCCCTGGGACGCTTTGATTGTGCAGAAACTAGCTATCAAACTTGCGATTCCAATAAATTGCTGCCGGATTTTGACCGGAAAAACCCACCAAAAAGGCTTCCAAAAAGTCGCATTATAGACAACTGCTTTCCAAAATATTGTGGGATAAAAGAGTTTGTTAACTTTGTGATACTACTAGGATTGAAAATGAAAGGAACCTTTTAACATATATTCAGTTTATATATGAATTTTGAAATATAACAAAACAAAACTATGGTTATTTTTGAAGGATTTTCTTAATGTTGTTCTTTTAACATAGAAATAAAATTATAAATCATTCCTAGTAATGTCTTATCTTCTTAATGTCCTATACACCATGGTAGGTCTCAATGAACGTTAATTATCATCATGATTATCAATATTACAAAACATAATATCATAATGTTATTATTACTTATTTTATATATATCAATAGTGTGTTTGTAACTTATGGAACTAGCCTGTAGTCTAAGAAATAACAACCCAAGAATATGTAAACCATCATAATTACTTAAAATATCTCAAGGTCTCATCTTTGATTGCACCAACAAATTAAACTTTAGGTGTCCTATTCAAAATTCTAATGTTAAATCACTATATAAATAAAACTCTTTCAAACCAATTAAATTAGCAAAATTCATTGTGTCAAGAGGCACCCTATAGCCCAGTATGGGGGAGATGTTGTTAATTCATGTAATGATATGTAATGTTATATTATTTTATGTTGGCTCGGAAACTATAATTAAATAATAATTATAATTATTAATTAAGAAAACTGGAATTTTCATATTATAATAATTAAAAATTATATTTTGAAATCTTAAATGTCAGCTCACAGCTTTTCAAAGAATCACAACAAAAAATATTGCATATGAATATTTCAACTTACTTCTCACTTCCCTAAATGCAATAACTGTAATAAAAATGCCAATCTTTCTCTGCGTCGAATATCTAGAAGGGTTTCCAAACATCCAACAATATCAAGAAAATTCTCATCGGTAAGGAATTTGTGCTAAGGTATGTCCTCTATCATTGTGTTAAGGTATTTACTCTGTGTTTTTTATTTCTTTAAATCTACATGTGTGACTACAAAAATTATCATAAGCATCTATATGTAATTTATCAATATATTGTAGAGAAAATTTTAAACAGTTGAAACCCCTTAACGTTTCACTTGCATGGGTGAATGCATATTTTAATGTATAAATGTGTTGATTCCTCACACATCTCTACGTACCACATTTCATGTTAAATGTCTTTGTAATTTGGTAATAATTACTTCGCATGTCCTTAATTGTAGCTTTGAAAAAAATAAAAATTATCTTCTTCTACTCTCTCATTCATTTGTGTGTTCCTATCTAAGTTCTTTAACAACTCTTCATAAAATATATGGGAATCAAATTAAATGGTGGATCAAATTCCAATGTCACATATGTTGCAGAGGTAATGTTTGTTCAAAACAACCCTATCGATTGATCCAGTCATGATTCTGAGGTTGGGTGGGAGGGAAAATGATAAACCTTATAATAATTAATAACAAAAACCCTATCCACTGATTCACCCATGACTGTGGGATTAGGTTGGAGGGGAAATGATAAACTTTATTGTTTTACGAAATCTACGACTACGGACAAAAGTATCTTCCCTAGACTAGGTGGCCTAGTATAGAACAACAGAAAGCAAAGAAACCAATTTTTCCTTAAAGTAAAATGACAACGGGATGAAGCCTACCTGGAATCCTCTATAAGCCTTATTCCTCTCCTAGCTTGTATGCTCCAACCTTAGATTCGATAGTTATAATTAGAAATTTCACAATCATACAAAACAAGCCAAAGCTCTATGGCATCTATGTATCATCATCCAATCACATCATTCAATAGATGAACATGGTATTGAAATACACAAAATAATAACATCACATATAGGAAAACAATGAACTCTTTGTATTAATCGAAATGGAGAGAGTTACAACCAAATAAGAGTTTATATTGTAGAATATCTACTGCAAGTTGAATTATCCTTCCTTGTAACAAAGTGAGTATCTATATCACCCTAACACATGGAATAATCACTTTCACAACAACAAAATTAGGGTAGAATCTATCTCCAAAAGCTAACCCCTAGCTTGTGGATGTAATTAAATATATAGGAAATGATAGTAGGTTAGGAATTCTTATCCATTTACCAATCTAGGCTTGAGATCCACTCTTAATGAGAGGATGAGATCAAGGGATAAGGGTTGAAATATCCAAGGTAGGATAGGATAGGATTCGATACTTTCATCCAAGGTAAATGGTTATAACAACTCCTAGAGGCTTTTAGAAGAGGAAGCTTTAGGATTCTTTTTATTTTTCTTTAATTTCTAGAATCAATACACCCTTAGTAAGGGGAAACCTACTAGTAATTAGTGTAGGTCTAGAGAAGGTCAACTTGTTTGTGAACACAGCCTCTCAAAGGTCCAGGGTGTGTTGGGCCTTAAAATAATTGAAATGAAGCAGTTAAAGGCATAAACTTTGGGATTAGGGAGATTCATGCTTAGGGCTTTGTGAAAAGATGATGACAACGGGTAAAAGGATGTTGACTGATCCAATTAACAAACCTATTGACCAGATGTGAGAAATGGCCTATAACAGACTCCCCCCTAAAGCGCAAAGTAAAAAATGACATCTGATGACTGAAGTGCTTTACCTTGTGAAAAGTCAGGATCAAGAACAACCAGCAAGATCATTATCCATTACAAAACATTACATCATAATGACCCTACTGAGGGAGGCATACCCATGCTCAACATATAAGCTAACATTACATCTACAATGATAAAAGGACATGTCCATTGATAACAAAAGGTGGACCCATGACCAGATGACTGCCTTTATGATTATAACCATTATACATTGTGATTTTGTGTTAATCCAGAAATCGCAAGCCATATGGATGGAAATAAATCCTAGGTCTTCTATCTCATTCACACGATCGTCCAATGTACGAGTCTAACCATGTGAATCAATGAGTTGGAGTCGAACATGGTAGACACCATTAGATTACCAGCCAATGATGAAAGTTGTTAACATACGTGAGAGAAAACAGTGATGATATTAATGGCTCTCAAGATACTACAGTACAATCAGTATGGTGTGAATGAACGAATTGAAGTCAAATGCCACACAGAATCAGTTAGTCAAAGGCTAATGTTGTAAACTTGTCACCGAGAGTGAGGAAAATTTCCATTGATGTATGCAAGCACCAAGGTACTAAAGGGTTGTTCCTAAGTCAATTTCCTGTATAATAAGTTGATGTTGTGTTGTGATGTACAACAACCCCCAATTTCTATAAAATTTTTACACAGAATTGTTAATAAGAAATGGGTCATTTTTTAAATAAACTTAGTAAGATTTGTGAGTTGATAAATAAAATTGGTATTGACCTCATTACAAGAAATATCATTATCAAAAGGCCCGATGTAAACAATTCATTTTATAAAGCCTTTTGAAAAGAATAAAGTGATCCTTTAAAATATTATAAATAATTCTACATTGCGATAAAGCGATCGAAGATCGCATATCGCAATGACAAAGGGACACACACAAACAAAGCCTCATCAAATCCTCTAATCTGATTAAGGAAATCACAATTAGCAATCGGAGATATCATATGACAAAGGGATAAAGCGCAAGCCAAACCGCGATTGCTATCAATCAATTAGGTGCACATCTCAGGAGGAAAACAAATGCTAAAACAGTTTGCATGCATAAGTACTTCGCCTTATTATAATATTACTTTTCGGCTGTCGGAGATATTTATTGCAAGTCATAAAGCCTCTCCCTTTGGAACTCCTGATTGCGATTTGCGATTTATCGTCGGTCGTTGATCAAGGAAATATGAAGACACGCTTGAAATAATCATTTATACCATTGACGAGATGGGTATTTATGGTATATATTCACCACAATTTGCGGTTCAAATGGCTATTAAACTTTATAGTTAAGAGTAAATCCTTTAAAAGATTAATTCGTGGTAATACTTAACTATATATGATGTATCATATGTCAATCACCTTAATTCTGTTCATTTTCATATTGGCTTTTAGTGGTGATATCTCTGTGTTACGGTTTGAAATTTTTTGTGCATAGTTTCTTCGAACCTATGAATCCAGAGAAGATGGGGAAGAAATCTAAGAAGGCCAAAGCAACTCCTGTGGCCAAAGAACTAGGACCGAGCAAGAAGGGATTAATATCAGATACAACTTGTCTTGGTCTGGGAAATGCTAGTTGGGAAAGCATTTATAATTAGATAGAAGCAAAGGAGCCTGAAGAATTAGAAGAGGAATCCATAGCCGATTCAACCAACAAGTCATAGGGAACTCTCAAAGAATTGGCTTGTTCATACCTTCATAGGATAGCAGTGCGGGCCAAAATTTTTCCATATACTGATGTGGTTAGATGATTTGTTGAGAAAATCCCAACTTCAGATAAAACATTTTCCACGACTGATGGAAGGATATTTGGGTCACTCAAGCCTAAAGATCTCAGGAAAATGTATCATTTGCCTCCACCTAAAAAAATGCTATAACAAGGCATTCCTGGAAGCATTTGAAAAGGAAAACGACTTGGAGTTGGACCGGATCAAGCATTGGAGGCATTTCCCAGAGAAACAAAAGCACGAGTCATTGGGTAATTATTATGTCGACTCATTAGCTTCTCCTTACTGCTATGCTGGAGCTATGATGTGTAGACTGTGGGGACAACATGATTCTACCAAATTTACTATAGATATGGTCCCGTTAATGGAAGCTGCGACTAATGGTTATGTTATGGATTGGGCAAATATTTTGTATGATAAACTAGCCACTAAGATATTAGAATACAAAAGGAAAGCATATACAACTTCTCGGATCATTCCTCCTTTCTATTACAGTGCATATATTCTGGAGATTATTTGTTTTAATTCCGAATACCTGGTACTGGAATGGAAGTGCATTTCCCAAGATCTTAACCCTATTCATATCTATCACAAACAGTTGTGGAAGGCACACTATAAAAATCACCTATACAAAATTTGCAATGGTTTTGTTTTACATGTATATTCTTCTATTTTCAATAAGCCTACCCCCAAGATATCTAAGGAAGCAGCAATTGATCTGACAGGAGTAGATAGTTGGTTCAGAGAGGAGAAATTTACCTATGTGAGGCTTTTTGGCAGTCTCACTAAAGCCCATGTTCTTCCTCTATATGTTCCTGATAAATTATTAGCCCAAGAATTGGCATATCAAATAACAGTTGCAGGAACATCAAGAACCCTAAAGGATTCTAAGAAATAGATGTGGCCTATATTTCCCCTACAATGTGGCATTTTCACCTTACCTGATTACAAGCATACAAAGAAAGAGGCAAAGAAGATTTAGATGCTGAATCTTGCAACCATTCTAAATAGGTAATATGACCCAAGAAAAGTTGTTCATAATGTTACTGCTCAAGCTAAACTTGCCAAATTTGATCACGAAGTGGATGACTTTGATGATTTATTTGCTTCGGTCGAAATATTTTTTTAGGTTAAAGGATTGGCTACAATCAGGTATGGAGAAGAGGGGTTAGAAACATTCAATAGGCTCAGAAACCAGAGGTTGAAAACTCCGCCTTTGGACCTATTAACTACAGCCCCGACAGTTCAACCACAGAGTCAAAGTGAACATAAAGCTGCCGACAAGACTCCTATAGTGGAGAAGATTCCCGAAAAAGAAAAATTGCCAGAGCAGGAGCAGGGGCAAGGAAAAAGTAGTGAACTCATTGATTCAAGCCTTTATGTTGACCCTAAGCTAATCAAGGAATGGTAACAATTTGATTCCATCATTAGTAATACTGATAGCCTTAAAGGATTCATCACACTTGAGGTGACAACTGGTCAAAAATCAGTAATCAATACAGTTCCAACTGAAGAAACTAGTGGCCCACCCATGATTCACAAGGATGTAGAAATAATTCCTGAAAATCCCTCCGATGAAATTATTTTACATGTAGAAGAAATACCACAATTGGATGTCTTCTACAGCCATAAGCATAGGGTTGTAGTCAAAAGACAAAGGAAAAAGAGGAAAGTTGATCAATCTCCTCTTTCGACTTCACAAATGGAGATAATAAACATGGTATGGAGAGAAGAAGTTAATCTTTCTAAAGATTTCACTAAACTTTCTCAATATGTTGGAGCATACACAACGGCCACAATGGACAAAGCATTGGAGATCAGTAACTTGCTCAAAGAAAAATACCAAGCAATTATTTTGCTGGAAACATAGGTACAAGAGAAACAACAGAAAATAGAGTAGTTGGAACAACAGTTAGTAGCCCAGAGGTAGTCAAATGACCAAATGAAGGAGCAATTGCTCAAAGAAAAACAAAGGATTGATCAACATGCAATCCATAAGCAACAACAATTATCCCAAGCATTGAGAAAATTGCAATCATTAAATGAATAGTTGAAGAAATCAAAGGAAAAACAGATCGCTCAACTATCACTCTAGATAGAAATATTTAAAGAATATCCCCAAGTGGGAGAATTCAGATCGGAGGCTCTACAAGTCACCAAGGTATTGTCTAGTCAGTTGAGCCTATTATGTCATAATACTTGAATCGTTCTTCCTCTGTGTGAAATTTCATCATCTATGGTTGATAAATCAGTTGATGTGAGACTAAATTTGGGAAAAGCTGATGAAATATTAAGAAATTTTCTCTCTTGGCAAGAAACCAAAGAAGGAAAAGCTATTAATCTACCACAAATTTTGAAATTGCATAAAGAAGTCTTATTCACTCAATGTCAATCTCAACTAATGAAGACATAAAGAGAGACATCAAGATGCAGATTGGAAACAAACAATCTGATTGAATTAATTAATGCTACTATTTATTTGTCAAATTTAATTACATAGTGTTCTCCAGGGAAACTTCCATCAGTAGAATCATTAGAACAAACATGGAAATAGGAGTTGGAGTAGAGGGAAAGATTAATCGCAGGCATTCAAACTTTAACATGGGAAACCTTTTGGTTTTTCCTTGTTAAACCACATAGTCAGCAGACAGCGATGAAATGCCTCACGGATGCAACTATGATTCCCAAAATTAATGATGCCACATACACAGCTCAGTTACACTCACGCATGAGTCATCCACTAGAACTTCAACCAATGCTCGCCATTTTTCAACTCAAGTCATAAGATAATCAACCAATACAGTGAACCATTCTGACCAGCTGCAGCATGCCTATTTTGAGAAGATTTTCACATTTTCGTGATTTGACTATAACAGAACATAGCACATTTATTTCATAGTTTGTTAGTTTAATAGTATTTATAGACCCTTTCATGTTTTTAGAAAGGGTCCTCAAATTTTTGTATTAAGACTTGGATTGAAATTTGCACTACTGTGCTTCCGGTATATTTATTTTTATGAAAACTGAACCTGAATTCTGAATTTTGATGAAGAATACTTTTATGTGATATGCACTATTGCTTCCTATAAAAGAATTTGTAAGTTGAAAGGCGGGATCTGAATGCAATTCATATTGGAGGAGACTCAAATACATATGGTACTACTATCTATGTTTTTGTTTCATGCTTTTATGTGAACCAGCATTTATTTATTTTGCTATCATTGACATATGTATATGTTTTCACAATAATTCTTTGCCTTATCACTATTGAATGTTTAAGAGTTGTTATTTTTCATACATATGTATGTCAATGATATATAAAGATTAATGTGATAACGTTTTAATTATTATCTTGTTTAACTACTTGAACAAAGTAATTATCATATGAATAAATATTTTTTTTTATAAGTAGAGTCATCTATATGCCTACTTGTCAATGAGAATCATAAAAAATTGCACTAAGTGAAAGACTTCCCGGGATTGATTAGTTACTTATATTGTTGCATTTTAGAATAAATCATCCATCATTCCCACCATATATTAGAAAATCAATCACTTATCTATCCCATTTATAAATCATTGGGAAACTAGTCCTATTATACCCAGTCGGAGCCACCACACCAAACGGAAAAGGAGTTGCTTTTAAGGTCTAGACCAGGTGGTTTTCCCCGACGTTGATGCAGCAATTTTTGAGGCATCAAAATTTTTGGCACTAGAAGGAGGGCATGAACTGTCAATGGCGAGCAAACCCAAATCTAAATTCCATTCTAAGAGTAAATCTCCCTCCACCTCACCTCCGACTTCTCCCTCGCATGCTGAAAGTCCAGTTTTGAAGCGAGAAGTTGAGAAAACAACAACCACTGCTCAACCCCAAAACATCTCAGATAAATCAACTTTAGAATCTCCTGAAGTACAGTCTCTAATTCACAAACTTCAAGGATTCTCAATATCACCACAGAAATCCAAGTTATCTCAAGGCAATGTGACTTCGCAATTCGTTCATTCTCACCCCCTCACCAGACTTCAGAGTGAAAAGCTTGGTATTGAACCTAATGAGTTACCTTTTCCTAAAAGGAAAAGAGCAAGGAAGACAACTGAAAGGTTTTATAGTGAAACTTTCTCATTATCATCATCCATTTCATCTTCTCCATTGCGAAGTCAACCATCCACTCCTCCACTCCATATTGTAGTTCAAAAGGATATTGGGACTTCATCATCTTTTTCCCAACCATCCCAAACTTCAATACCTACTCCTTCCCAACTATCTGGAACTTCATTTGCACTATCATCCCTTAGTAGCTCAACAATGGCACAGAACCCATGGAACAATCCTGGTGTAGTCACAATGCCTACACCTTTGAACCCATTGCCAGCTCATCCCGGAAAATGGTTGCCAAAATTCAATCCAGATGTAGGCATACAGGCAGACGAACACATAAACAACTTTATGTTGTCAGTCAACTTAAAAGGAGTTACTGAGGAGGATGTGGTTGTCAGAATTTTCCCTTTAACCCTACAAGGATCAGCTGGGTCTTGGTACTTTTCCTTACCATTAGGATCCATTACTAGTTGGAATATTTTCCTAGAACAGCTCTTAACTAAATACGGTGATGACAGATCTGTAGCAACGTTAACCAATGATCTTTCAAATCTTAAAACAGAATCTAGAGAGCCTATAAAAGAGTTGAATTCACGATTTAATAAACTCTTAAATAAGATTCCTACTGCCTCTAAACCTTGTGAACAAGTTAGAAGTGAATGGTATATATCAACTTTACCTTCAAACATAGCAATCTTTGTAGATAGAGCAGCAAAACCTACTCTAGCAGAAAATATGAAAGAGGCAATTGATGTGGAAAAACGTATCATCACCTTAGAAAAGAAAGCTTCTCTTGAAGATAGAAAATCTAAAAAATTCTCCTTCAAAGATGATTCAAAGAAGAAAATGGCTAAAGATCCATACGATATGGAAGGTCTCCAAAAAGTTCTAAAGACTATGTCAAATGAAATGATAGAAATCAAGAAACATGTAGCTGAGACTTCAACTAAAAATCCATTTAGAAACGTTAATAAACTAGAATCAAAACCCCTTGATGCTATATCCAACACAGATTCAGACCTCGATGATAATGATGAAGAAGATACAGTCTTATCATCTGAAGAAACTGAAGAATAGATAGTTGTAGAATGTCATGGGATGTGGGACTTCATTTTGCCCAATTCTGATACTGAAAATGAACAAGAAGCTTTCCCAGTAAGTACTACGAGTAAAGGCACTCAAGAACCTGTTCAAGTAACTCAAAAGAAAAGGAACATAGGTACCACTGCTAAAGAAAAGGCTCCCACAAAGAAGTCTACAACAACACCTACTCAAAATCAGCCATCAGCTTCCAATCCACCTTCAGCATCTAAAACATTAGTAGTTGTAAACTCTATGGATTATAACATCATTGAAGACATGAAGAAAAAAAAAGCAAATATCACTATGTTTGAGCTTAGTAAACTCAAATATCAACAAAAATTGATGCTCAAAGAATTAGATGCAATACCTTCTTTTCCGCTTCCAAATGCTGTAATGTCCAAAGTTGCTAATGAGATAGGTAAACCACCACATGGTAGAGTAGAAGGTAATGATGTTGTTCTAATCAGAGATAGATCAAATTCCCATACTCCTCCTTTTCTCTTGACCTACGATATTTATAATAGAAATCTACACAATTGCTTGATAGACTTAGGGGTTTCATCGAATATAATGCCGACCTCGGTTTGTTCTAAACTGAATATTGAGCCCCAAAAGTCTGCAGTGCATATTGTCGAGTTGGATAGAACTAAGGTGCAAGTATTAGGAGAAATCAACTCAGTTACCATTAGGTTATCAGCTGATCCAAGAGTGGCTCAGAGAATTGACATATTAATTGCTGATATTCTTGAGTTCTATGGTTTGATTTTAAGTAGAGACCGGTCTAAGAAACTTAATGGTTACATTTCTACTGATTGGTCTCACATGTGGCTGCCCTATAAAGGAAAGCCAAATCATATTGAGATTGATCAGGAGAAGCATATGACTCATACTGTAATAGAGTTTGAAAAAGAAAACCAACCTATAGCATTCAACAATAACATTCTTGGTAACTACTCATCTGAATCATTCTTTGGTAATTTTACTGCTTAATCATCACCTTTCTTAGTTAATAATTTCACATCTCAAATCAAAAATTTTTCCCAAACAGATACATCAAGGTGTGTTAAAATTGCTGAGGAAATTGTAAATAAAACTGTAGATAAACCTTTATTTTGGTCATTATATTTTGATGGGTCTAAATCTAATGAAGGTGCAGGAGCAGGATGTATTTTAGTTAGTCCTGAAGGAGAAAACACCATGCTATCATGTAGATTAGAATTTGAGTGCACAAATAATGCTACTGAATACGAAGCCTTGATTCAAGGACTTTATAAAGCAATTGGTCTTAAGGTACAATATTTGAAAGTTTTTGGTGTCTCTGAAATTGTTATAAAACAAGTCAGAAATACTATACATTGTCTTTCTAGTCACCTTCAACATTATCAATCCTTGGTACAAGACCTTGTATCTCATTTTCTAGAATTTAATATTTCTCCCATCCCTAGATCTCAGAATGCAGCAACAGATTTACTAGCCAACGTTGCTTCTAAGGTCCTTCCATCTGAAGATTAAAATCCCGATAGATTTTCAATAGAGTTAATTTTCAGACCATCGATTCCCGATAATGTCAGTAACTGGCAAGTATTCAATCATGATGATGAAATTTTAAATTTCTTAACTTCTGATAAGTCATATGATGATCAAACTATTGACGAAAGTGAGCATGATCTTCAAATGAAGGAAAAACTTGAAGAAAATTCAATATTTAAACCAGTGGTCAAACTTGAAGACCTTTATGACATCAAATATAGGTTTAAACAGGTTACTAATTCGAAGCTTTAAAGTTTTACTTTGAGATTTGAATTAATAAACCTTGGTACAGAGGACAAGCTACAAAACATCAATCTGGGATTAGGACTTACTTTAGAAGAAAGAATTGCATTTATCAGATTATTGCATAGATATAAAAATCTATTCGCTTGGAAATATGATGATTTGAAAACATATGATACTTCTATCATACAACATACAATTCTAATGATATCTAAAGAAAAACTAGTACATCAGAAATTAAGGAAAATTCATTCTAATCTCAAGAGTCAAATAAAATTCGAGTTAAATAAACTCTTGAAAGCTAAGATAATTTTTCTTGTTAGACATTCAAATTGGGTGTCCAACATGGTGCCAGTAACAAAGAAAAATGGTGACATTAGAATTTGTATTGATCTCAGAAATCTTAATAAAGTGAGTCAAAAGGATAACTTCCCTCTACCAACAATGGAGAAAACTCTCCATTCAGTAGCTGGTTCTGAATTAATGTCTTTCTTAGATGGTTTTTCAGGGTATAACCAAATTTTGGTGCACCCCGATGATAGACTTAAGACTACTTTCAGAACTAAATGGGGAACGTATGCCTATCAAAAAATGCCTTTCGGATTAATTAATGTTGGAGTTACATTCCAAAGAGCAATGGACATAGCATTCAAAGGTCCAATCAATAAATTAGTAGTTGTTTATTTGGATGACATTACTGTCTTCTCTAAGAAAAGATCAAATCATTTACATGATTTCAAACAAATATTTGAACGCTGTAAAAGGTATGGCATTTCACTCAATCCTAAGAAGTCTTTTTTTGCTCTTAACCAAGGTAAACTCTTGGGGTTCATTGTTTCAAAAGATGGTATTTATATTGATCCAGATAGAATCAAAGAGATTTCTGATATTCCATTTCCATATAATAGAAAAACAAAGCAATCATTTTTAGGTCAAATTAATTCAGTAAAAAGATAAGTTCCATATTTTTCATAGATTGTTTTACCATTACAAACCATGATCAAGAAAAACTCAGTGTTTAAATGGGGGCATATAGAAAAGGAGGCTTTTGATTCAATCAAGCAAGCAATCATAAATTCTCCTGCATTAAACACTCCTAATTTTTCAAATCATTTCATTTTATACACTCCTGCATCTGATTCATCTTATGCAGCAGTACTGACACAAATCAATGATCAAAACTTGGAAGCACAAATTTCATTTTATAGTTCAAATCTTCAAGGTGTTGAACTAAATTACTCCAAAGTTGAAAAGCAAAATTTTGCTGTATACAAAGCCATTAAACACTTTAGGCTGTTTCTCTTAAAGGCTCACACGAAAGTTATAGTCCCTTTTTTCAGCAGCAAGATGGTTACTAGTTCAAAGGGAATTGGGAGAAAAAAGGGCAAATTGGGTCACGGCATTACAAAAGTATGATTTCGACATTAGACCAACAAAGATTGTCAAAGGCCAAGTTTTTTGCAGGTTGTTAGCAGGAGGTTCTAATATTTAGGAACATGAAGGTACAAACAATATTGAAGAAACCAATGAGATAAATACCATTACTCCTGAATCCCAATATGCAGATTTGATATTCTATTTGAAAAATGGATATGCTCATTCTAATCTTTCCTATAAAAATAAACATGCCATAAGACTAAAATAAAAAAACTTCATGATTGTTGATGATGTGTTGTTTAGACGGAACTATGATTCAATTTTGTTAAGATGCTTAGAAAAACAGGAAGTGCAAAAAGTCTTGTAGGAATTACATGATGGTCCAGCAAGAAAACATTTTGGAGCTAATACAACAGCCCACAAAATTATTCATGCTGGGTATTACTAGCCCACCTTATTTAAAGACACTCATGAATATGTAAGGAAATGCTGAACATGTCAAACTACCACTGGAAGACAAAGGAAGCCAACTTTTCCTTTGCAACCAGTCAACATTGAACAACCCTTTGAACAATGGGGATTGGATATCATTGGAGAAATTATTCCACATTCATCCAAATAGCATAGGTATATCCTTATAGATATTACTTTACTAAGTGGGTGGAAACAATTCCTTTGAAGACAACAAAGTCTGAGGCAATCATTGAATTCATAGATCAGTTCATCATTACCAAGTTTGGTGTCCCAAATGCTCTTATTTTTGAGAGTTCATCTTATTTCTCTGGTAATTCCATACTTGAATTTGCTATCAAAAGAGTATTCAAATTGAAATATTCTACAAACTACTACCCTCAGGGTAATGGTTTAGCAAAATCCACTAATAAAAATCTTATCAAAATCATTAAGAGAACTATTGATGAGAATCATAAGAATTGGCATAAGTCTGTGATATTTTCACTATGGGCAAACCGTATAACACAGAAGGCCTCAATAGGCACTTCTCCATTTAATCTAGTGTATGGAAAGGAGGCTGTCATACCAACAAACTTAGTACTTCCATCACTAGCCTTAGTGCAGTTTATTGAAGAAAATCCCTTATCTTCTATTCAATTGAAACGTAATCAGATCCTGAAATTAGAGGAAGAAAGGGAGAAAGCCCGAATTACACATGCAAAGCATCAACAAATTATTAAGTCTTCTTTTGATACAACTTCAACAGGCTCAAAACATTTACAAGTTGGTGATCTTGTTTTGAAATGGGACAAAGCGCATGAGGATAAAAGAAAACACACTAAATTTTAGAAAATGTGGCTCGGGCCATTTCAAATCAGCGCGAAGATAGACCCATCAACATTCATATTGCAAGATCTATCAAGAAAGAGAGATTCTCTTCCTATCAATGGGCTTATTTTAAAAAAATTCTTCAGTTGAGGAGGTAACCCCTTCTCACTCCGTAAATATTCAATTTTCAGCTATATTTGTGTGAATAATTAGTTTATTTTTTCGTAGAAAATAAAGTTGTAAATGGCCTTCTATTGGTTTTTACTATTTTGAAAAGGTTACTTAAAAGAAAATAGTCATAATATTTACTTTTGATAGATGGAAGCCTTAAAGAAAAATGAAAAAGTTCTAGGAAATTAGGTATAATTAAACTCTGAAAACCCTTTTTATTTTTGTGAAATCTTCTCAAAACTTGAAAATACTGTAAATCATTCTAAGTTTTAGAAGCCTAAAGAAGGTTATCAATAGAAAGCAAAGACTGATCCAATCTTAGCATCTTCAACTCTCAAAATTGTCATCCATGTTCTCTTAAGGAGAAAATTATTCATCCCATCCATCAAAGTTTATGATTTTTCAGAGTGTAATTCTAAAATATATTTGATATAAAATATAAGAGGTATCATCACAAGCCTACTTACCATAATCATAGGGGACTAATTCAACTGAAATTACCAAAACTGCATACCAAAACAGGGTAATGGCTTATAATTATAAGACAAGGGGTCTCATCACGAGCCAACTTGTTCAGTTAAATTACAACCAGTGAATGGCATTGTCAACAGCTGGCCACCAAACTTGGACAATGGCTTTTTATCTTGAAAAATAAAGAAATAAGGAAAAAATAAAATTCAATACAAAAAGTGTGGAAACATATCTTTTGGATTCATTCTTTTAAATTATACTATGAAATGGATGGGAAATGAATGATCAAATGGTTAAAAGGTAACCCTGCTGAGACTATGAACGTTTGCTAATAGCAGTGGCTCTACCTGTGACAAAGGAATAATTATAAAAGCTAAGTTGGAAAAGTCTCTCATTTTATCATTATCAACCAATTAAGGCTTCCTTAAACTTAGAATGTATTTAATTTTGAGATGAGAAAGAGATTGCAAAAATAGTTTTCATTATATTCAAAATTTATGATTACCTAGTTATATTAGATTTTCTCTGTCTACTAAGGTTTTCAGATTAAGAAGGTTAAAATATTATATTACTTTCTCAGAGATAACTATTTCTTCTAGTAAATCGCCAATTGTTGTGTTGTACAACAACACCCCATTTCTTTAAAAATTTTACACAAAATTTTTAATAAGAAATGGGTCCCTTTTTAAATAAACTTAGTAAGCTTTGTGAGTTGATAAACAAAACTAGTGTTGACCTCATTACAAGAAATATCATTATCAAAATGGCCGATGTAAAAAATTCATTTTATAAAGCCTTTTGAAAAGAATAAAGTGTTCCTTTAAAATATTATAAATAATTCTACATTGCGATAAAGCGATCGGAGATCACATATCGCAATGACAAAGGGACACACACAAACAAAGCCTCATCAAATCCTCTGATCCGATTAAGGAAATCGCAATCGGCAATCGGAGATATCATATGAAAAAGGGATAAAGCGTAAGCCAAACCCTGATTGCGATCAATCAATTAGGCGCATCTGAAGAGGAAAACATACGCTAAAATGGTTTGCATGCATATGTACTCCACCTTATTCTAATATTACTTTTCAGCAACCGGAGATATTCGTTGCAAGTCATAAAGCCTCTCCCTTTGAAACTCCTGATTGTGATTTGCGATTTATCGCTAGTCGCTGATCGAGGAAATCTGAAGACACGCTTGAAATAATCATTTATACGATTGATGAGATGGGTATTTATGGTATTTATTCACCATGATTGGCGGCTCAAATGGCTATTAAATTTTATAGTTAAGAGTAAATCCTTTAAAAGATTTCATTCATGGTAATTCTTAACTACATCCAATGTATCATATGTCAATCACCTTAATTCTGTTCATTTTCATATTGGCTTTCAGTGGTGATATCTCTATGTTACAGTTTGAAATTGTCTTTGTAGAGTTTCTTCAAACCTGTGAATCCAGAGAAGATGGGAAAGAAATCTAAGAAGGCCAAAGCAACTCCTATGGCCAAAGAACCAGGACCGAGCAATAAGGGATTAATATCAAATACAACATGGCTCAGTCTGGGAAATGCTAGCTCGGAAAGCATTTATAATTTGATAGAAGCAGAAGAGCCTAAAGAATTAGAAGAGGAAGCCATAGCTCATTCAACCAACAAGTCAGAGGGAACTCTCAAAGAATTGGCATGTTCATACCTTCACAAGATAGCAGCTCGGGCCAAAATTTTTCCATATACTGATGTGGTTAGATGGGTTGTTGAGAAAATCCCAACTTTAGATAGAACATTTTCCACGACTAATGGAAGGATATTCAAGTCATTCAAACCTAAAGATCTTAGGCAAATGTACCATCTGCCTCCACCCGGAAAAAACTATAACAAGGCATTCCTAGAAGCATTTGTGAAGGAAAACGACTTGGAGTCAGACACGATTAAGCACTGGAGGCATTTCCCAGAGAAACACAATCATGAGTCATCAGGTAAGTATTTTGTCGACTCATTAGCTTCTCCTTACTGCTATGTTGGAGCTATGATGTGTAGACTGTGGGGACAACATGATTATACCAAATTTACTATAGATATGGTCCCGTTAATGGAAGCTGCGATTAATGGTTATGTTATGGATTGGGCAAATATTTTGTCTTATAAACTAGCCACTGAGATATTAGAATACAGAAGGAAAACATATACAACTTCTCGGATCATTCCTTCTTTCTAGTACAGTGCATATATTCTGGATATTATTTGTTTTAATTCTGAATACCTGGTACTCGAATGGAAGTGAACTTCCCAAGATCATAATCCTGTTCATATCTATCACAAACAGTTGTGGAAGGCACACTATAAAAATCACCTGTACAAAATTTGCAATGGTTTTGTTTTACCTGTATATTATTCTATTTTCAATAAGCTTGCCCACAGGATATCTCAAGAAGCAGCAGTTGATCTGACAACAGTAGGTAGCTAGTTTGGAGAGGAGAAATTTACCTATGTGAGGCTTTTTGGCAGTCTCACTAAACTCCATGTTCTTCCTCTATATGTTCCTGATAAAGTATTAGCCTGAGAATTGGAGTATCAAATAACAGTTGTAGGAACATCAAGAACTTGGAAGGATTCTAAGAAACAGATGTGGCCTATATTCCCCCTATGATGTGCCATTTTCAGCTTACATGATTACAAGCATGCAGAGAAAGAGACAGAGAAGATGCAGATGTTGAATTTTGCCACCATTCCGAATAGGCAATATGACCCAAGAAAAGTTTCCCATAACGTTACCGCTCAAGCTAAACTTGCCAAATTTGATCACGAAGCGGATGACTTTGATGATTTATTTGCTTTAGTAGAAAATTTTTTTCAGGTTAAAGGATTGGCTAGGATCAGGTATGGAGAAGTGGGGTTAGAAACATTCAGTAGGCTCAGAGACTAGAGGTTGCAAACTCTGCCTTTGGACCTATTAGCTACAGCCCCGATAATTCAAACACAGAGTCAAAGTGAACAAAAAGCTGCCGACAAGACTCCTATAGTGGAGAAGATTCCCAAAAAAGAAAAATTTCCAGAGCAAGAGCAGGGGAAAGGAAAAAGTAGTGACCTCATTGATTCAAGCCTTTATGCTGACCCTAAACTAATCAAGGAATGGCAGCAATTTGATTCTATCATTAGTAATACTGAGATCCTTCAAGGATTCAACACACCTGAGGTGATAATTGGTCAGAAATCAGTAATCAATACAGTTCCAACTGAAGTAACTAGCAGCCCACCCATGACTCACAACGACGTAGAAATAATCTTCGAAAATCCCTCCGATGATATTGTTTTACATGTAGAAGAAATACCACCATTGGATGTTTTCTATAGCCCTAAGCATACGGTTGGTCAATCTCCTCTTTTGACTTCACAAATGGAGATAACAAAGGTGGTATGGAGAGAAGAAGTTAATCCTTCTGAAGATCTCACTAAACTTTATCAATATGCTGGAGCATACACAACAGCCACAATGGACAAAGCATCGGAGGTCAGTAACTTGCTCAAAGAAAAAGACCAAGCAATTTTTTTGCTGGAAACACAGGTACAAGAGAAACAACAGAAAATAGAGTATTTGGAATAACAGTTAGTAGACCAGAGGCAGTCAAATTACCAAATGAAGGAGAAATTGCTCAAAGAAAAATGAAGGATTGATCAAAATGCAATCCATAAGCAACAAGAATTATCCCAAGCATTGAGCAAATTGCAATCATTAAATGAACAGTTGAAGAAATCAGAGGAAGAACAGATCGCTCAACTATCACTCCAGATAGAAAGATTTAAAGAATATCCCCAAGTGGGGGAATTCAGATTAGAGGCTCTACAAATACTAAGGCATTGTCTAGTCAGTTGAGCCTATTATGTCATAATATCTCACTCATTCTTCATATGTGTGAAATTTCATCATCTATGGTTGATAAATTAGTTGATGCGAGACTAAATTTGGAAAAAGCTGATGAAAGATTAAGAAATTTTCTCTCTTGGCAAGAAACCAAAGAAGGAAAAGCTGCTAATCACCCACAAATTCTAGAATCACATAAAGAAATCTTATTCACTGAATGGAAATCTCAACTAATGAAGGCAGAAAGAGCGACATCAATATGCAGATCAACAACAAAGAATTTGATTGAATTAATTAATGATACTATTTATTTGTCAAATTTAATTACAGAGTGTTCTCCAAGGAAACTTCCATCAGTAAAAGCATTAGAACAAACATTGAAATAGGATGTGGAGTAGAGGGAAAGATTAATCGCAGGCATTAAAACTTTAACATGGGAAACCCTTTGATTCTTCCTTGTTAAACCACATAGTCAGCGGACATCGATGAAATGCCTCACCGATGCAATCGGTCATATGATTCTCGGAATTACTGATGCCACATATACCGCTCAGTTACACTCACGCATGAGTCATCCACCAGAAATTCAACCAATGCTCAACATTTGTTAGCTCAAGTCACAAGATAATCAGCCAATACAATGAACCTTTCTGACCGACTGCAATATGCTTGTTTTGAGAAGATTGTCACATTTTTTGTGATTTGGCTATACCAGCGCATAGCACATTTATTTCATAGTTTGTTAGTTTAATAGTATTTATAGACCCTTTCATGTTTTTATAAAGGGTCCTCAAATTTTTGTATTAAGACTTGGATCAGAAGTTGCACTACTATGCTTCCGATATATTTATTTTTATGAAAACTGGACCTAAATTCTAAATTTTGATGAAGAATACTTTTATGTGATATGCATTATTGCTTCCTGTAAAAGAACTTCCAAGTTGAAAGATGGGATCTGAATGCAATTCATATTGGAGGAGACTCAAATACATATGGTACTACTGTCTATGTTTTTTATTCATGCTTTTATGTGAACCAACATTTATTTATTTTGCTATTATTGATATCTGTATATGTTTTCAGAGCAATTCTTTGACTTATCACTATTGAATGTTTAAGAATTATTATTTTTCATACATATGTATGTTAATGATATATAAAGATTAGTGTGATAATGTTTTAATTATTACTTTGTTCAACTACTTGAACAAAGTAATTATCATATGAATAAATATTCTTGTTTATATGTAGAGTCATCTATATGCCTACTTGTCAATGAGAATCATCAAAAACTGCACTAAGTGAAAGGCTTCCCAGGATAGATTAGTTACTTATATTGTTGCATTTTAGAATAAATCATACATCATTCCCATTAGATATTAGAAAATCAATCACTTATCCATCCCATTTATAAATCATTGGGAAATTGGTCCCATTATATCCAGTCAGAGCCACAACACCAAATGGAAAATGAGCTGCTTTTAATGTCTGGACCGGGTGGATTTCCCCGATGTTGATGCAGCGATTTTCAAGGCATCAACATGTTGATAGTAAGCGACCTGTCATGGGAGGTCCTTGATGTATCCCTTATCAATGACACGAAACAACTATCATGATTTGAGACAGAATGATGATGATATGGAACTAGATCAGGAACAAAAGAAATGGAATGAAGGCTTAAGAGCATCGTAGGTGATATTGAATGAACGAATTCTCTTAAACACACAGGCAACACTGAATAGAGTTGGCGACACTAATCCAAAACCGAAAATGGAGGCTTTGAAAAGGCATGATAAACGAAAAGACGAGTAGATTTCCCAACCCAATAACCACAAATATGAAGTGGAAGAGTGTCGTGTTCAAGAATGACTCACTACCATTAACAAGTGTACAATGTTTTCCCAATTTCCCCAACCATTGATGGTCAGGAGCTCTTTATTTTTTAACAAGCTTGAAGACGATAACATATTCTTGATCTGTAAGTTCATCCTTCGGATGAATCCCTCCGAGTATATTTGATGAAACCTGAGAAGGATTGGTTTAGTCCTGCCATGTTCGACGAGTCCATCATTGTTTGATGTTTTAATGAGTCCATTGAAGGTATAACTCAACATAATTTTCATATTTAAATAGTTGGAATAAGAGGTAAAAAGGAAAATTGTATATTTTCCTTTTCGTAGATAGTCCCTTGAGTCTGAAAACACATAAAACAATACCCGACATAACCTCTTAGCCATGTTACACTAAGGTATTCCTTTTTCGTACGTAATCTATATTAGTTCGAAAAAGGGTTAAACTTATACTGAGTAGACATATTTTCATTTACTTTAACGAGTTTGAAAATACATGTTCTCGGAAATATTTTCATATTTTGGGAGTCTGAAAAGAGTTGAAAGAAGATGTCTGAAAGGAGTTCAAAGAGGACTCTGAATGGTTCCTTTTTCATGAGTTTACAGAGCCTGAAAAAGTGATAAAAGTATGATCCTTGGTCAAAATGATATGTTCGAAACATGACAAAATTCTTCAAACAGCTATCGACATGCTCAGAACACCAACAGAGGATTAATAATACCTATTTCATGATAAAGCAAAATTATGACTAGGTCAAATAATTAAATATGAATAAAATAATGGAAGAAATTACCATAAGTATTCAAAGTGACAATTCATTTTTACCATTTCACATTTACCTTCTGATGTTAGAGTTCTGAATACTATGTGCCCTCGATCTTTTGCAGGTGATAGTGATTAATCTAGTGGACCATTTGAAGTGTCGTCACTTCCATGTAAGAGAAAAAACCTTTCTCTTTCATTTCATGGTGGCATTTTGTCATTTCATGCATGTTTTTTGGGTCGTTGAGGTTCTTAGGACTCAAATATTCCACCCTGGATCAACGCACCCTCCTAATGTCGAAAGGAGCATTGATTCTAGTCATAATGCACTGGAGGCAATGCTACAATTCATTGTGTGCCTTTGAGAGGGTGCGTTGGGCACAGTTCTCTAGTGTGCTATGATTGTTCCCTTAAAAAATTTTCAATTTTTTTGCATGGAATGAATCCTAATGATTCTCCTTGTGATATTTCAGGACTTCATTGGAACAAAATAACCTTCACATGGAGGGAAATAGAACATGAAGAAAAGGATATGAATACAACAAATGACCCTACTACCATCCAAACATTAAAAAACTATGGGTTACTAAAATCCTTCTCACTTCCTGGCATGAGGCAATAGATGGAGCTACTAGGACATCTTATTCATTCATGGGATGTTCAAGCTCATGAATTCAGGTTAACAACACATATTCTCAAGATAAGGGTAGAGGACATATATTTCTTGACTTATTTATATATGAGAGGTGCCCCTGCCTCCTTATTAAGCGAGAGAAGGGTGGAGAGACAATCAAGGATTACATTACCACTCATTGCAGACCTCGAGCCCAGCCAACTAAGGATGAGAAAATCAAAATAAAATATGTGACCTCATTTCCTTTAAGAATGATCCATTTCATCATTTCCATATTTTTTGGTAGCTATATACTTCATATAGCTATTCAGTATGCCCTAGAAAGTATTGAGCCAACCATTTTCAATTGGAGCGAGAGAGTGATGGTTAACATGAAAGAAAAACTGACTAAAGCAAGAAATGGATGTTTAAAATTTTTTGATACGGTTCAATCTTGATCTCCTTTGGCTTAGAATGGATTCGATTACGACAACCTTGACATATCACACTCGAACTCATTGATCCAAGAGTTCCATGGATGAGGAGGTGGATATATATTATGTCCCAACATGCAAGTCTATCGGTGATCAGTTTCTCGCTAGCCTTCTTTGAATGGTTGCATAGGAAATTCATTATGATAAATGATTATCCATACATCGGGATGGACTTTTGTGGACACGCCAAGCTCATTCTTCTTGAGGGTGAGTAGTGGCGTGCTATATGTACGACATTTCAAAATTTTTTAATTGAAGTTTAATAATTGTTTTGTGGTTTTAAATGTATCTAAGACTAAACTATTGATCGTTCATATTGATATTGGGTCTGTTTGATCTATAGGTGCTTCATGTCTCCATCCTGTGGGATACCCACAGCAGGTAGTAGCACCAGTACAAGTTGTTGCAGTAGTACGAGATGTACTACAAGATCTCAATGCAGACGACACTTTGGTAGAGGTGGAGTACCACATGGAGGGGCTAACACATGGGATAGATGAGACCATGGTCAGCCAACATCTTATGTGATTTTAGAAACACACTATTGGAGTGCCAAGCTATATTGGTCGACTATTGCACAAGATAGCTCATGAAGTGGCATGTTATCATGAGCACAATGATTAGTCTACTAGGAGGTTGATAGACATATTTTCATGTATTTTTTTATATGATCAGTCGTGTGAAAATATCTGTCTTGGGCACAAATTTTGTAAAACCAAACCTTTATAGATAAAACTATGTTCAATGTTTCCTACATTCCTATTATTACTTCAACGGATGTGATATGTATTAAAATTTATCTACATATGTCACAAATGTCTATCTAACGCATGATTAGCCATTGTATCCATCAATATGTTTATATTTCCAGAAATGTGTTGATATAGGATGAAATCAAAGTCTCTTTCTAGAAGGTGAACCCTTAAGAACATGTGAAGAATATTTGGACTTCTAACCAAATAGACATTAGTCAATTGTGGTACTACAAGCTGTGAGTCAAGTATGATGACTAAACGACAGATGCCATGTGAAACAAAATTAGACATAAGCTTGACCATTGCTCTATACTCAACGATGTTATTGCTAGAGCGATCGATACAGATCTCTCATAGACTCAGTAACTCACCATTTGGAGCAAAGATAGCCCATGTTATAGAAGATAGGTTCTAAGTACTATGACTAGCGCCATCATCATAACCAACATATGGTTGAGAGGATGCCTACATTTGCAAACCAAACATAAACGAGATCAACAAAAACTGTAGGAAACTTTGAAGAGACACATTGCAAACACACTCAACACAGCTATATACAATATGTACATAGTGAACTACGCAAAAATAAAGCATAGTATTTTTTAAGGTACAATCCATTTCTAGGCTGCACCAGTGGAATTCCATCAAAATTGACTAGCTCATAGTCCCCTTTAGCAAGAACACGGTTGAAAATATATGGACCTAGCCACATGGGTTGGAACTTTCCTGATTGTAAATTACCATAGTCTTGGTCATATAGAAGGACAAGATATCCTTCTTAGAAAACACGAGGCTTGACATTTTTGTCATATTGTGCCTTGATACAATTCTTATAAACTTCATTAGCCATAGCAGCATCTTGCCGAGTCTCACCTAAGTGTGTCAGATGTAAGAGACATTCCTCTTCTACGAAAGTAGCAAGAAGAAGTTCTACAACAAGTTTTAGTGACGAAATCTTACATTCAATTGGGAGGATAGCTTCCAGACCATAAACAAATTGAAACGACGTAAATCTAAGCGTAGCCCTAATGGAGGTTTGGCATTTCCTCAAGGAAACATAAACAAGCAATTGAAAATATGGTTTATGGACCCCTTTCATACATGGAAGAAATTTTAAGGACTTTATTAATTGCCTCAGTTTTCCCATTAGCTTGAGGGTAGTAGGGAGTTGAACTTTCATGAGAGAGTCCCATCTTGGCAGTTAGTTCAAACATCATGTGATTGCTAGTGTTTCCCCTGGTCTGTAACTATGGATTACCGAATACCAAACCGTGCAATGACATGGTTAAATAAAAAATATGCACTTTTTTCTTAAGTATTGTTGAATGTAGGCATTGCCTCAGCCCATTCAGTAAAGTAATCAACCACTAAACTAATATATCCATGCCCCTCGGTCAAGTGATGGTTACATGTCATGAAATCGATACCCCATTTTCCAAAAGTACCTACGGTTATAACAGGATGCATTGGAATGAGCAAAGCATGGGTCTTACAATTGTAAATCTGGCATGCATGACACTTCTAGACAACGAGAATACAATCATGAAATATTGTAGGCCAAAAGTAACCAGCACGCAATATCTTTTGTGTAGTAGCATAACTAGACAAATGACTTCCACATGCCCCTAAGTGTCATTTAGTAAGGACTTTCTCGACCTCCTGGGTGACACACCTGTAGAAAACCATATCGATACCATGGTGATAAAGGGTGTCACCGATGATGATGAACTTCTTAGCTTGGTATCGAAGGCATCATTGTTCAGAGTGAGATGTGTTAGAGCGGAAATTCTGGGTCTAGAGATATATAAAAATGTATCCATACCACAGGTCAGATGACAAAATCAAAAAAATGAATCGTCTAGGATGGAATTTTTAGACGTCGATTCAAAATCATAAGTGGGAAGGTTGCAAATAAGCTCATCAAAATCTAGCGATTTCTTGGATTTTGACTTGATAAATTCCAAACCAAACTCTAGTAGGATGATGACCCATTTCGAGTATTTCCCCCCCAGCATTTGACGTGACAAAATATATGTCATAAGGTTTCAATCTGAAACAACCATAGTGTTTTGGAGCAATATATAATTGTTGGGTTGTGTTATATTCTTTCCATGACTAGCCCACATAGTTAACCAAGGGGTTATAAGGGGGGTGGAACCCCCCCCCTCGTTGCTCCGACTGCATAGCAGGGGGAGTCATAGGGGGTTTGAGGGGTGCAGGTAACCCCACTCTACAGGAAAATTTTGTTTTTGGACCCTATATTAGGTTTGGTGTACCTACCTATGGATTTTACATGATTTTTCACACATGGTTTTGGACATGATGGTTTTTGGTCCATCATTTTTGATGTGATGGCTTTCGGTCCATGGTATTGGATGCTTCGGCATGTATAAATATGTATTGTAACATTGAAAGGAATATAATTAAAAATCAAGCTGGTAGTCCTGGTTTTGGGATCCAGAGGAAAATCTCTATGTATATGTGTTTTATATGTTATTCTCTTGCATTGTTTATTTTTTGTGTTTTAGAATTCGTATGTAGGTAATTTTTGTACAAGGTTAAAACCTACATTTGGTATCAGAGATATTTTGGCTTCAAGCAAATTCCTTTGGTGCTGAGGAGTTTTTCTCAGGCCTATGGTAGACCCATTTCAGTGGGGGATCTACAGGATTGATTCTAGTAGTGAAAGAAGATGTGAGTAGTGCAAAGATAGAGATTGAGAAATTTAATGGTTAGAGTTTTGAGTTGTGGAAACTCAAGATGGAGGATTTGCTGGTGGATAAAGATCAGTGGATCATTGTAGATCTGGGTACTAAACCAACGGGAGTGTTTGATGAAGAATGGAAGAAGTTGTATCGGAAGGCAAAGAGCACAATACGATTGTGTGTCTCGGATTCAGTATTGTTGAATGTATCAGGGGAAGCTACAGTAAAGGCTTTGTGGGACAAGTTAAGGACTTTGTACCAATTTAAGTCTCTGGTGAATAAACTGTTCTACGGAAAAAGTTGTATAACCTGAGGATGAAATATGGACACTCGGTGATAGAGCATATCAATGCATTCAATACTGTGGTAAGTTAGTTATCGTCTGTTGATATCAAAATTTTAGATGAAGATAAGTGCATTAGTTTGTTGTGTTCTCTACAAGATTCATGGGATAGTCTGGTTATTGTAATAGGTAGCAATGCTACTGCCTTGCAGTATGATGAAATAGTCTCATCCTTGCTGATGGAGGAGATGAGAAGGAAAAATATGGAGAGCCAGAATGGTGATGCCTTGTTTGTACCAGGATAGTCCCAGAAAAGAAACAAAAATAAGTCATCGAGTGGGAGATCTAAATCTCCAGAAAAACCTGTAAAGGTGGTGTGCTGGAAATGTGGAAAGGAAGGGCACTACAAAAGGGACTGTAAATCTAAAGCTCCTAACAAAGGAAAGGGATCTGATGATGCTCCTTTTGCATAGGTGACAACCACCTCTGATGAAGGTGGGGATGTGTACTTGGCTTCTTCAAGTACACATGTAGATCATGAGGCATGGTTGATTGACTTAGGTGCATCCTTTCACTTCACTCCCCATAGAGAGTGGTTCTGTGAGTATGAAAAATACGATGGTGATGATGTCTTCTTAGGGGATGATAGGAAGGCTAGAATTATTGGTCACGGAAAATTAAAGTTGAAGTTGCAAGGTGGAAGGGTTATAACACTTCTGGGTGTTCTACATATTCCTGCATTGGCCAGAAATCTGATTTCTGTAAGCAAGCTGGATGACGCAAGTGTAAAAACAGTGTTCGAGAAGGATACCTGAAAGATTGTTTGAGGAGGACTGGTATTGATGCGGGGCGTTCAGATTGGAATTTTGTATAAGCTGCAAGGTAGCACTATTGTTGATGGGTGCAACAGTTCTGTGGTTGATGAAAGTGGACTAGAAAATCTAGTGGTCTCTGGAGATAATACCATGTTGTGGCATCAAAGGCTTGGACATAATGGAAAGAAGGGCCTTTGAATACTTCATGGTAAAGGTATCGTAGAAGGTATGAGTAATAGCTCTATGGATTTTGATTTTTGTGAAAATTGTGTATATGGGAAGCAAAATCGGGTGAGTTTTCCCTCTAGTGATAGGAGGGTGAAACAGATATTAGAGCTTGTGCACAGTGATGTGTTTGGACCTATGAAGGTTCCATCACTGGGTAAGTCTATGTACTATGTACCATTTATATATGAATTCTTAAGGAATACATGGATATGTTTCCTTAAGAAGAAATTTGAAGTCTTTGACAGGTTTAAAGAATTTAAGGCTCTGGTGGAAAACCAGAAAGAGAAGAAGATAAAGGTGTTGAGGACAGATAACGGTTGAGAGTTTTGTAGTAAGGAATTTGAAGAATTTTGTAAGACGTGTGGTATATCACAGCAGAAGACTACTCCATATACACCTCAGCAAAATGGAGTTGCAGAAAGAATGAACAAGATGTTGATAGAAAGGGCAAGAAGCATGCTCAGTGGTGTTGGGTTAGGATAGGAATTTTGGGTAGAGGCGGTGGAGACAACATGTTACGTGATCAATAGATCATCTTCATCAGCATTGGAGGATAAGACTCCACAAGAGGTATGGATTGGTAAGAAACCCTCTCTTTCACATTTGAGGGTATTTGGATGTGATGCATATGTACATGTTCCAAAGGAGAAACAAACCAACTTGGATAGTAAATCTGAAAAGTGCATCTTTATTGGGTATAAGGGTGGTTTAAAGGGTTATAAGCTTTGGAACCCAGTAACAAGGAAGGTTCTGTACAACTGAGATGTGGTGTTCAGAGAGGTGAAAAATGTTATTAAACATGAAGTCCAACAAAAGGAACATGAGAAGATAGAGTTTGAGCTAAAGGAGGAAGAATCAGACTCTACAGCAGAGGAAGAATCAAAAGATGAAGAGACACCAACTCCAGGTGTTAGAATATCAATTCGAGAAAGAAGACAGCTAGAAAGTATAGTCCATCTGCTTTTTGTTCAATTTTTTCTTTATCTATTACTAATGATGATCTTATAACTATGAAGGAAGCAGTATATTCAAAGGATGGAAAACCCTTGAAAAAGGCCATGGTTGATGAAATGGCATCTTTGCACAAAAATTAGGCTTGGGATCTGGTGGAGTTGCTAACTGGAAGGAAACCCATTGGCGGAAAATGGGTGTTCAAGAAGAAGACAAATGCATAAGGAAAGGTGGAGAAATACAAAGTTCAGTTGGTAGAAAAAGGTTATTCCCAGGTGCTGGGAATTGATTTTGGTGATATTTTTTCTCCTGTTGCCAAGGTCACTTCTATTAGATTAATTTTATATGTTGTTATTTCTTTTGATTTTGACGTATAATAGATGGATGTGAAGACAACATTTCTTCATGAGGATCTGGAGGAGGAGATCTACACAAAGCAACCTAAAGGCATTGTGGTGAAGGGTAAGAAAGAACTAGTATGTAAGTTAGAGAAGTCTCTATATGGGTTAAAACAGTCACCAAGGATGTGGTATCATAAATTTGATACATTTATATGGGGACTTGGCTTCACCAGAAGAAAAACAGATCACTGTGTGTATTTTAAACTAATTGGCGACTATGCTATTTATCTGGTCTTGTATGTGGATGATATGTTGCTGGTTGGAAATGACAAAGAAATTATCCAGGATTTGAAGACCCATTTGTCCTCCAAATTCAACATGAAAGATCTTGGTGCTGTAAACTATATTTTGGGCATGGAAATTAAAAGAGATCGAACAAAGAGTAAGCTCTGGTTAAACTAGAGGAAGTATGTCGAGACAATAATGCAGAGGTTTAATATGCAGGATAGTAAACTAGTGAAGGTGTAAAGTTATCTTTTGAACAGTTTACCAAGACACAAGAAGAGAAAGAGGACACGTCTCGTGTTGCATATGCAAGTGCAGTCCATAGCCTGATGTATGTGATGGTCTGTACTATACCAAACATTGCACATGAAGTGGGAGTATTGAGCAGGTTTATGTCAAAATCAGGGAAGGAGAACTGGACAGCAGTGAAGCAGGTTTTCAGGTATTTGCCTGGCACTAGTGATTATGGTTTGTGCTACCAAGGAAGACCAAGATTGGATAGAGTGTTGGATATTCATGGCTTTACTGATGCAGACTAGGCTAGAGATCTGGATCAGAGAAGATCTACAAGTGGGTATATGTATAACCTATTTGGAGATGCAATCAATTGGATGAGTAAGAAATGAAATGTAGTGGCACTATCAACTACAGAGGCAGAATACATGGCAACCACTCATGCAAGAAAGGAAGTAGTTTGGTTGTAGAGATTGTGTTCAATTATGGCGTTAGTACAAGGAGCTATAAGGATAGACTGTGACAGCCAAAGTGCAATTTTCTTGGCAAAGAACCCTGCATATCATTCAAAGACAAAGCACATTGATGTTCAGTATCACTTTGTGAGGGATATGATAGAAGACAAAAAGGTGTTGTTGGTAAAGGTGGACACTTTGAAGAATACTACAGATGTATTGAAAAAATCTGTGAGCTCTGAGAAGTTCTATTGGTGTAGAGAAACAATGGGCATTGTAGGGCTGAATAAATGACTAAGCTCTCTTGTGGCCCCCTGTGGAAAGAAAACAACAAGTGGGAGAATGTTGGGATATGTTATATTCTTTCCATGACTGGCCCACGTAGTTAACCGAGGGGATAGAAGGGGGGTGGAGCCCCCCGTTCGTTGTGCCGATTGCGTAGCGGGGGGAGTCACAGGGGGTTTGAGGGGTTCAGGTAACCCCACACTATGGGGTTCGGGAAAACGCCCCAGAAAATTTTGTTTTTGGACTCTATGTTAGGTTGGGCAGACCTACCTATGGTTTTGTGCATGATTTTTCGGACATGGTTTTGGATGTGATGGTTTTAGGTCCATGGTTTTGGATGCAATGGTTTTCGATCCATCGTATTGGATGCTTTGGAATGTATAAATATGTATTGTAACATTGAAAGGAATATAATGAAAAATCAAGTTGGTAGTCCCGGTTTTCAGATCCAGGGGAAATCTTTGTGTATATGTGTTTTATGTGTTATGCTCTCGCATTGTTTATTTTCTGTGTTTTAGAATTCGTATGTAGGTAATTTCTGTACAGGGTTAAAACCTACATTTGGTCTCAGAGCAAGAAATTGGATCAGAAGGCAAAGAGCACAATACTAGGGATTTCCTGGATTTGGACTTGATAAATTCTAAACCAAACTCCAGTAGGATGATGATCCATTTCGAGTACTTCCCCCCCAGCATTTGACGTGACAAAATATATGTCATAAGGTTTCAATCTGAAACAACCATAGTGTTTTGGAGCAATACATAATGATGAAACCTTTGGACGGCTTGGACAGCCACCAAAGATAACTTTTCTACATGGGTGTACTTGATTTTAGTATCTTTAAGATTCAAACTCAACTAATATATGAGATGTTTTGTCACTAGATCATCTTCCTAGACCAATACCATTTCTATGTTAATATTTTCAGTAAAGAGATACAAGAAATAATCACGTTGGTAATCAGGGGGATATACTAGGGATGTCTGAATCAGTACATCTTTCAAGGCATTAAATGCCTATTAAGTAGTGTTATCCAATGGAAGGGAACCCCTTTGTTAAGTACGCAAGTGAATCCTTTCATCGACTCAACATAATGAGGGACAAACCTCCAAAGAATGATAGCCTTCCCTTGTAGTCATTGAAGCTAAACGAGGGAAGAAGAAACACGCAAATCAATGATTTCCTTAACTTTCAAGGGATTGACATGAATTCCATGTTTTGAAAACACAAAACCAAGAAGCCAACTAGAACTAACACAAAACACACATTTATGATGATTAAGTCGAATATTATAATGTTTGCATCGTAAAAATATGGCCTGAAGATCCATGAGGTGATCAGTCTGGTGTTTAGAATGAGCGGGTGGATCATCCAAATAAGGTTACATGATATGTTTGATATCATGGAAGGCACAATCCATGGCCCTCTAAAATGTAGCCCCAACACTCTTTGAGCTGAAAGGAAGTTTTTGGTATGCAAATGTAACCTAGGGAAAAATCAATGCAGTCTTCGGTTGATCCACTAGGAGAATGTTGATTTTATTATAGCCGGAGAAACCATCCATGAATGAATATATCTCTAAATGGGCATAATCATTAACAACTTTTGTTAGTGAACGAGGTTGAGTAATTGTCCTTTGGATAAGCATGATTTATATCCCGATAATTGATGCATACATGGATTGTTCCTTGTTTCTTCATGTCAGGAACAATATTTGACACGCAATCGGTCAAACAAACTGGGTAGATGAAACTAGCACACATATTATTTTCAACTTCAGCTTTAATCGCGGTAACCTTCTTGGGATTAGCTGGACATAAGGACTACCAGACTGGTTTTGCATCAGGATAGGTTTTAATTTCATGCCCCACTATATTTACATTGATACCTCGCATTTCCTCATACTACTAAGCAAACACATCTCGAAATTCATGGAATAGGCCCTTAGAGGTCTTAATATCATCCGGACAACAGGACACACCAATGTGTAGATTCTTGACAATACCCTATTTAATTTCGATACCAAGAGGTATCATCTCTTCGATTTTTGATAGATTCTTTACTATGGGGTAAAATGCACGGGATGAAGACTACCACCAAAGGTCTTCCTGGGACCTTCGACAGACTGTAAGATTATCTGCAAAAGCTACCAGTTACACACATGTTCATCTATCAAACATAAATTGACAAGATATGGAAAGAGGATCACCTTCGGTTCCTTCTAAATTCGCTTGGGGATCTCTATGCGGCAAGAAGAACTCCTTCAAGGCCGGCTCCAAGACAATTCCTGCACAAAGGATAAGGCAAACAAATCACATCATATACTCTTGAAAACTAATGTAAGAATCCGTAACAAACATGTAATAATGTATAACTTAACTACTCAACTCGACAAGCATCAGAATGAACAAATAAATGAACAATATCACTGACACTTTGGAGTAGGGAACACAACTATAGTTCTATATTCAGAATGGAAGAGTGATTACAATAATTCATTGTATCAGCCTTCCTTACCCCTTCTTCCTCTTTCTCTCTCCCTCTTTCAGCTAACTTCTTCAAGAATATGATAGTTCACAACAGCTCTATGGGCTATCCTTCCAAATGCTCTGACCCTTTTGCAATGGCCCTCTCGCTGCTTATGTAATGATCGAATTAGGGTTGCCAAGCTTCACCTTGAGTTCATTAGGGAAAAAACCATGAACCTACCCTGTTTACAAGCCTTTTCCCATTTGCCTTCATTCTCAGAATGGAATTTCTCCAAATATCTTGATTTTTGGAGTTTCCTTGCTTTTCTTGCACAAATTTAGGGATTTAATATCTAGATATTTATGAAAAGATTCATCGGCATGACCTTTTGAAGATCACTTAAGTTCCCTAATGCTCCCTCTGGTATAACAACATGAGTTAGAAGGGTGACTAACGCTCCTTTATGCTTGGTAACAAGCTTTATAAAGCAGGTTGTTAGTGTATAGAGAGTGTTAGTGTGGATTTTGGGCCTGCAATTGTGGTCATTTCTTTAGTCATCTTGTCTTTCACCTCTACGTTGATGAGGAGGTCAATTTGTCATATAACAGTTGCCCCGTAAAGTATGGGATCAGAGGCAGATACGATGGCCGAAATGCTTTATCAAAAAACACTGTAATTTTCTATCAAATTCTTTGTAGAGAGAGAGAGAGAGAAGTTTCGGGTGGCAAGGAAAACCTGATACAACACAGATACATATATATAAACTGCTAAAATCATGCCCTGAGTCGAGCATTCCCATGCTCAGTAGCTATGTCAGAGTAATTTTCTCATTTGAGATATAACAATGTTGGCCACCAATATGGCACAGGGCGGATCTAGTTTCATAATAGATCATCCTGAAATAGCTGTCTCCAAAGAACAATATCTGCAGCTTGGGAGAGGAAACAAGGCTGAATGATGCATGCCTCTACCCAAGGTCTTGATTCCCGCTTCACCGAACAACATAGATCGGTAGATGTGATAATATGTGTTGACGTCGAACATGCATGAAATCATCTGATTACCAGCCAATAATGGAGACCATTAACAAATGCGAGGAAGGCCACCAATAATGGTGATGGTCTCCAAGATGCAGAGTACAAAGTAGCGACTGTGAAATATTTTTTGTCGTCGAACACTCGTAGAATCGCTTAACTAGGAGCCAATAATGAAAACCCGTGATCAAACACAAGGTAACCTGCCACTAATGTCTGCAAGTACCAAGGCATTGAATGTGTTTCTGGGTTATCTTCCTAGATAGAGTGTTGAAGTCGATAGGAATAAACCTGTCGAAAGGTAGGTAATGATGTGTCCTACATCATTCAACACGAAACCAGACAAGAATGATTTTGTTTTTTGAAGAATCTTTTGAGCATTTGGGTCTAAACAACAGAGGGCATGATGAAAGAAAATGTAGGATTGGTTGATAGAGGAAACAAATGGGAACCCTTGAACAATAGAAGGCATGACAACGGTTTTAACCAGACAGCACTAGACTCATGAACACTATGGAGTGTTTAAGATACGAAGATGCAATTAACTTAAGGTATATAGGCTAAAAACTCATAGGTTGTTAGGGTTCATATTGAGAGGCTATCAAAAATGAAGGTTTATCTGAGGGAGTGTCATGTTGAAGGGAACGTTTGCTGCCAAACCACGCTTTCGAATACAGGATACAGTTGTATTGTCCACTTTCCCTGTCTAATTTTTTAATGAGTCCAAATAGGTAAACTCATAAATCTTTTCATGTTTAAAGAGTCTAAAAATGATCGCAAAAAGAACGAATCTTTTCCCTCTCTGATTAGTTTAATGAGTCCAGAGAGGCAAACTCGTCGATTTTTTCATGTTTTAAGAGTCTGAAAAGTATCGTAACAAGAACAATTCTATATCTTGTCTGTGTATTTAAAGTGTCCAGACTAGACAATTCAGTGGTTTTTTCATGTTTAGAGAGTCTGAAAAGATCGTAAAGAGAGACTCCATGGTGGTCCCTTTGTCATAGTTGTTAACCGGGTGCGACAAAATTAATAGCATACTCGGATCGGTTACTTTTCCATATTTTAATCTATTGAACCCAAATAAAGATAAACCATTTTCCAATAGATATCGACCTCATTTTGTTATGAGTACGAGGCGACAGACTAAACTTGTGTTTTTGCGTGACTCTTTAACGAGCTCAGTAACAAAAAATTGGGATTTTTCATTTTTTAATGAGTAAGGAAAAGTACCTAAAAGAATGCTCGAGTCATCTTTAGCATGTTTAACAAGCAGCAAGACATAGCTCGAGATTTTTTCAGTTTAAAGAGTGAGAAAAAATGCCTAAAAAGGATGCTCCATTGGCCTTTTTCAGTTTATGAATTGGAAAGAGATCAAAGAAGAGTTGCTTAGAGCATCGTTTGCATATATTTAACGAATGCAAATGATGAAAAACTCAGAGATGTTTATTATCTTTTAAAGAGCAATAAAATGTCACAAAAAGTGCTCTGGCCATCGTTGCATATATTTAATGAGTGCAAATGATGAAATCTCAGAGATGTCTATATTTTTTAACGAGCGATAAAATATCCCTAAAAATGCTTGATTGATTGTGGTATCTATGTTTAATGAGCCCTACTACAAAAACTCTAAGATGTTTATATTTTTTAAAGAGAAATAAAATGTCTCCAAAAGTGCTCTATTCATCTTTGTGGTAGTTTAACGAGCCTAAATAAGGAGACTCGAGGTTTTTTGGATTAACGAGCAAGAAAAATACCATAAAAAGAACGCTCGATCTTCTTCATGTTAGTTTAACGAGCCTGAAGAAGGAGACTCAAGGATTTTTCAGATTAACGAGCAAGAAAAATACCATAAAAAGAACGCTCGATTCTTCTTGATCTCATCCTTGACAATGGAATTGTATATGGCATGCATTTCCTCATAAGACCAAGGGAAAACATCGTGGAAGTCCCTAAATGGGTAGGTGAGGCTCACAATTTCCTCAGGATTGTGATTGGCTCCACTTTGTATGTTTTCCACGATGTCTTTCATGACAAAAATATTGGGGAGCAATGTTTGTGAAATATTGCCCCTGTTTCCTTCCGAGTCCAAAAGTTGGATAGTCGTGTATGGTAAGGAAACGATTTCATGTGTGTCAGGTGATAGGATTTGAAGAGGCATCATGTCCGAATCATTTATCGAAACATGATGGTGTGAAACCTCCCAAGGTCGCTATTCTAACCTCGTGATCTCTCTAATAGCTTCGTCCATCGGTAGGACATGATTGAGTGAATCGAAAGAAAGAGTGGTTATGGGAGGGGTAGTGGTGCCATTGGCCAAAACCAAAGTGACCAGAGATTCAAATGCAAATTGAATCACTTGGTAGGCTGATTCAGCTGGTGACAATGACATTTTCTCTATGTATGTGTCAATGTCTGAAGGAGCCAGTACGATTCATGAATCGATCTGTTCATGAGGAATAGATGAAAGCATATTGACCATCTGTGAAACCTTTGACGGTGGAAGAGGAAAAAAACCCATGAGGGAAGAAGCCTTCAGTAGAACGTTACCTAAACTGAAGTAACTGTCAGTTCCATCTCCTACTAGGGGTCTCGAGCCACTTGGTAATGGTGAATAATCAGGGGTGTAGAAAGACAACTGATCTACTATAATAACATTTCCATCCAATGGAAATTGGATGACGCAAAAGACAGTAGATACGATGACCATCATGCCATATGTCCAACTGCAACCTAGCAAGAGATTATAGTCGAGTTTTCTGTCCACGACTTCTATGTCCACAATTACGGTTTTCCCACTTAAAGTGATGGGGAAATCAGCTAAGTATCCTTTTGGTATAAAGGTGTGGCCGTTGAAAGCTTTCAAGGAGTTCAACGGTGGGGATAGGGTTGGAGAACCCAAGGCAAGCCAACATGAAGCCGAAATGATGCAGGTCAAAGCACCTTCGTCGATGATAGTTCTATGTATACCTTTACCTTTCATGGTGATATGCACCTGGAATGCAAGTTGGTGAGAAAGGGGATGTTTACACTTGTTCATGTCGAAAACAACAACCATGGAATCCTCTGGGTCGATACCACCATTAGCCAAAAGCAAAGCTTTCCATTGTGTTGGGCATGTTTGTAATACTTCGAGTGCCGAAATAGCCGATGGCACTTGTGCCAAATCCTCTACAACGTTGTAGTGTTGGGAAGCACGTGTAGATGTATTGTGCATTGTGCATCGAAGTGCCCCTTTTGGGCGTCAAATTACAAGGTCCGCAATCGGCCCGTCGATATGCAAATCATTGGTTGGCGGTGGGCTTTGACTTGAGGAAGGTTCCGTTGCATGAGTGACACGACCTGCATAAGATTTGGCTCTTGTGGCGAGATCTACCATTTCAAATGTGTAAACGGCAGAAGATCCTTCTCCAGCTGAAGGATGTAACTTGTGAACCATCGTTGCCCCCTGGCGTGGGTTCCTGTTGGTTTGCAATAAGATTTTGCTGCTGCTGAGTGGGAAAAGGATTCCTAAGGACCACTGGGGTCTTACCATTATCCCTTTTGGCAAGGTAATCTGTGCATTCTTGAAGCCATGGAAAATGCCAGGTTTCGTGGTCTTCAGCACAGAGTTTACATGGATATCTGGTGCGTTTATCCTTTTCATTAGTAGTAGGTGCATTGGCCTTCTGTTTTGGGTTGGGCTACTTTGTTGACTGCTCCACAGAAGGAGCGGTCTTTTTCTTATTCTTCTTTTTCTTACCATTGGGATTTTTTGTAGACTGCACAGAGTTTATCACAGTGGCAGGAAGAGAAGTCGTATTGGTAGAGGGGTCCACTGCCATCTTGGCAATGGAACCACCGAGTTGTTTTGCAGCAAACCCAGAGGTTGCGCCGACAATCCAATCGGCATGCACTCCAAGGTGCTGAGTGGCGGAAGCATTGGAGTTACTAGGAGCATTGGGGATTATGTCATAAAGAGCGCCAGAATGTGAATATATCAAATCTAAGTGCTGGGCACGACATATGGATTGGTCTTCTGTGACCGCACCACCTAGAGCGACATCTCTAGCGATTTGCAGAAGTAACGACATACAGAACCAGTCTGTTAAGAGGAAGTCTAGGAGGGGATCTTTGAATAACCTCCGCCTACGTCTCCATTCATGAATATGATCGGAGATGTGGGTGGCGGTATCCTGACGAAATGAAGTGAGGAGCTCTGTCTGAGTCTCATAGCGGATAGGAAGTTGGAAGTGCTTCAAGAAATCCATCCCTAAATTATCAAAGGTAGTTACTGACGTGCGTGGTAACTCAATATACCACTTTGTTGCATTGCCAGTAAGGGTGCGGGGAAAAAGACATAACTAGACACTATCATCCACCATGGAGTTAGAAACACTCCAAAGATGGTAGGTGGTGATATGGGTGCCCGGATCCTCCCCTTGTTTTCTGTTGAACTTTGGAATGTCTGTTGGTATTTTATGCGGGATCGGCGACCATTGTAAGTTGTGGTAGATGGGGTCATTTGTCAATTTGTATAAGTCAGGAATATCCAACGTTTTGAAAAAAGGCAAATTGTTGGGTGCCCCCGACTCAGACCATGGTGATGACGGATGACCTGAGGAGCTTTGAGCTCCTCCCATCATTTGGTTCCCCATGGTGTACATGGGTTGCATGGTGTAGTAGTCACTTTGTGGTACAATGTTGTAGAGTGGATTTCCATGAGGATTTTGATACTGGGGTATGAAGTTGCCCCAAGTATAAGCAGTGCTCCCTTGACTCATCTGAGACTGTAAGTAGGGTGCCCCCATGGATTGGTTGGGAATCCCTTGTGGATTCCCAATCGACATAGAACTAACCATATGGCTTTGATTAACAAAGGGAACACTCAATGCAATCAACAACTATCCATGCATTCCTGAGAATAGCGGGGGAACTGTGACATTCCCATCGGCATGTGCATATTGGGAACCACCCCAGATATTTGAATCTAGGGGTTGGAACTATACATTGGCGGCTGACCTTGTTGTTGGTAAACTAGAACCATGCCCATAGTGCCACATTGAGTGTTATATGGAGCAATATATGTGGCACTAGTCGAAGGTATGCTTTGTGGCACCATAGGAATGGAACCTGGCATCTGCTGGGTTCCACTTATAGAGGGTGTTGTGTAAGTTGTCGTACCTGGGACAAACGGCATAGCGGGATTCCACATTACCAGTGTTGTGATGACCGTCGACTGGGGAAGTGGTAGAGGACCAACAGTGTCACTATAATTCCATAACCCTTGAGGTGTCAACTAGATAGATGGGAAAGTTCCACCTACTGAAGAAGGAAGTATAGATACCATGGGAGCAACGATAGGTGCTGATAGATCTATAAGCGGAGTGTTAAAATGAGGAATAAACACTTCCATGAAGAAATCCTCCGGCAAACTAGAATCATTGGTCATCCACACAGATCCTGTGTGCGATTTAGGAGACTAATTCCTCGTGGATGAGGAATCCGAGTCTATGGAACTCGGTGGATCCTCCACAATGAGTGGAGGAAGTCCTAACAATGATCTGGATTGACGATGAGGGCTGGATGTAGCCACAGTGACTGTTAAGTTTTATCAAATAGATTTTAATGTGATATTCTCTAAAGTCTCGAAAATAATAGCACTCAGGTACCTAAAAAAGAAAAAATACACTAAATATGTCAATCAGCAAACAGAGGGAAAAATACCTCGTCTGATAAGGACCGATTACTGGAGAAGAAACCCAGTCTCTCAATGAATAATAGATAAGGATGGCCAAATGTAGGGTTATGATTACTTTTTAGCTTTGCCCAAACCTCAAATTGAGGGGCCAAGTACTCTCGTGAAGACGAGTACCCTCCCAAAAAATGAAGACAAAGTAGATTCGTCTGTTTTAGGTACCAGGACAACCCTTCCCAATCACCTTGTGTAGGTACTTAGAAGTTTTGGCCACTAGAGATACTTCAAATCACAGACATTACCAGGAGGGACATAATCGTAGACAGCACACTGTGTGGGCAGGATACCTGAGTCCTCGACTCAGTTCCGAAATCCCCAAAGGGACCCCTAATACACATAATGCCCAAAGGAGATGTAAGAGAAGGTGGGCTACCTTCAATTACAGTCTGATGTTGTCTCGTATTTCGCTCCGTTGTTAGTGGAGTGGTCCTGGTAATATGAGTGCAGAAGGTTTTTTCACTCGTTAATGACACTAGTTTTGATTTTCAACCTTAGGCAGTTCACTCACATGCTTATCCCAAGGTCCTAATCTAGCTAATGTTGGTTTGCTCAAAAAGAGTAACTGATTGATTTTAATGTAAATTTTAGTGTACTTTATTGTTTGTCTTCGGTAGGGGTGTTGATGTATGAATATGGTGAGACTCTCAACTCAATAAACCATGCAGAACAATGCTTTGATTTTTTTTTCAATTTCTTATGCAAACAGGTCTTATTCTACACATGTATCTTTTCACATATTCATGGATTCGTCAATTCATCTAAAGCCATTCAACACTTGCATAACCGAAAGATTATTTTCTCAATATTCCCTAACAACTATTGAAAACCAAATTGAAGCAGCCTACAACTATTTTGACAGAAGGAAAAATACAATTTATCAGCCTTTCTTTCAAAAAAGACGTATTTTAAGAGAGAAAAACTAGAACATTTTCTTAAAAATAAATTTTCAAGACACCAAATTTGTTAACATGATACTATTGCAGATCTTAGTTTAGCCCCTGAGACAAGTTTCCTCCCCATTTGGTCCACAAAATCTTCTAAAAAACATGGAAATGGGAGACTAACGCTCTGTTTCTATGTAAACAGAGAGTTATTTTGGCCACTAACGCTCCCTGTGCACAGTCAGAGAGTTTATAAAGCTCTGTGTAGACTAGCAACCTGCGTTAGTGAGGGAAATAGCTTAAACAAAGGATATTTGGGATCAGTTTCTGAGGAGAATGCAACCTTGCAGGATGTAACAAGACATATGGTGGATCAAAAAAGGATTTGAAGAAGTGGGAAGCTCTTAGAAGAAAGAGAAGAAATGAGAGGAGTCCAGGTTGACCAGGAACTAGATGTATAGTCCCCACCGGAGTCGCGAATTCTGCTATGGGGTAAAATGCACGGGATGAAGACTACCCTCAAAGGTCTTCCCAGGACCTTCGACAGACGGTAAGATTATCTGCAAAAGCTACCAGTTACACACATGTTCATCTATCAAACATAAATTGACAAGATATGGAAAGAGGATCACATTCGGTTCCTTCTAGATTCGCTTGGGGATCTCTATGTGGCTAGAAGAACTCCTTCAAGGCCGACTCCAAGACAATTCATGCACAAAGGACAAGGCAAACCAATCACATCATATACTCTTGAAAACTAATGTAAGAATCTGTAACAAACATGTATTAATGTATAACTTAACTACTGATCAACTCAACAAGCATCAGAATGAACAATATCACCGACACTTTGGAGTAGGGAACACAACTATAGTTCTATATCCAGAATGGAAGAGTGATTACAACAATCCATTGTATCAACCTTCCTTACCCCTTCTTCCTCTCTCTCTCTCCCTCTTTTAGCTGACTTCTTCAAGAATATGACAGTTCACAACAGCTCTATGGGCTATCCTTCCAAATGCTCTGACCCTTTTGCAATGGCCCTCTCGCTGCTTATGTAGCAATTGAATTAGGGTTTCCAAGCTTCACCTAGAGTTCATTAGGGAAAAAACCATGAACCTGCGCTGTTTACAAGTTTTTTCCCATTTGCCTTCATTCTCAGAATGGAATTTCTCCAAATATCTTGATTTTTGGAGTTTCCTTACTTTTCTTGCATAAATTTAGGATTTAATATCTAGATATTTATGAGCAGATTCGTTGGCATGACCTTCTAAACATCACTTAAGTTCCCTAACAGTCCCCCTGGTCCAACAACATGAGTTAGCAGGGTGACTAACACTTCTTTATGGTTGGTAATAAGCTTTATAAAGCAGGTTGTCAGTGTATAGAGAGCATTACTGTGGATTCTGGGCCCGCAATTGTGGTCATTGCTTAGTCATCTTGTCTTTCACCTCTGAGTTGATGAGGAGGTCAATTTTTCCTATAACAGATGAATTCTGCTATGGGGTAAAATGCATAGGATGAAAACTACCCTCAAATTCTTCCCATGACCTTCGACAGACTATAATATTATCTGCAAAAGCTACCAGTTACACACATGTTCATCTATCAAACATAAATTGACAAGATATGGAAAGAGGATCACCTTCAGTTCCTTCTAGATTCATATGGGGATCTCTATGCGGCAAGAAGAACTCCTTCAAGGCTGGCTCCAAGACAATTCCTGCACAAAGGAAAAGGCAAACCAATCACAGCATATACTCTTGAAAACTAATGTAAGAATCCATAACAAACATGTATTAATGTATAACTTAACTACTCAACTAGACAAGCATCAGAATGAACAAATAAATGAACAATATCACCGACACTTTGGAGTAGGGAACACAACTACACTTCTATATTCAAAATGGAAGAGTGATTACAACAATCCATTGTATCAGCCTTCCTTACCCCTTCTTCCTCTCTCTCTCTCCCTCTTTCAGCTAAATTCTTCAAGAATATGACAGTTCACAACAGCTATATGGCTATCCTTCCAAATGCTCTAACCCTTTTGCAATGGCCCTCTCGCTGCTTATGTAGCAATCGAATTAGGGTTGCGGAGCTTCACCTAGAGTTTATTAGGGCGAAAACCATGAACCTGCTCTGTTTACAAGCTTTTTCCCATTTTCCTTCATTCCCGGAATGGAATTTCTCCAAATATCTTGATTTTTCGAGTTTCAGTGCTTTTCTTGCACAAATTTAGGGATTTAATATCTAGATATTTATAAGTAGATTCATTGGCATGACCTTCTGAACCTCACTTAAGTTCCCTAACGCTCCCCCTGGTCTAACAGCATGAGTTAGCAAGGTGACTAATGCTCCTTTATGCTTGGTAACAAGCTTTATAAAGCAGGTTGTCAGTTTATAGAGAGAGTTAGTGTGGGTTTTGGGCCTAAAATTGTGGTCATTGCTTCAGTCATCTTGTCTTTCACCTCTGAGTTGATGAGGAGGTCAGTTTGTGCTATAAAATTCTTTTTAGATCATGAATTGAAACTGAATTCATAGGAAACTCAATGATATTGGGTTGATACAAGTTACTGAGATTATCCTCAATGGAATCTGGTAAGGAGGAATGATGGTGATGATCATCCCACAACATGTCATTTGGCATCATGATCTTCATGATGCTCTCATCGGTGGGGAATGTGTGAGAGAAAATATCAGAATAAATTCCATAATCCAATGAATTATCAATCTAATTAACCAAAGAGGTAAGATCAGGATGAGTCACACAAGAAAAATAAATGGTTTCATAATCAAGCTCAATAGGGCTCAACGACATTCAGTCACAAAAACTGTCGATATTAGTTTTATCTGGTACAACCCAAGGATCGGTTGGGATAGTAGAATATGATATCATATTGATATAGGAAATCAAAGGAGAGATGTCAGGAAGCAAAGGAGGAGGAAGAAAAAAGTTTCCCATGAGAGATGAAACCTTAAGGAATCCAACCCTGATGTGTTGATATGGGTGTAGAGTTTCCCTTACAAGAGGGGCACTTCTTGTAACTTGAGAAGTAGAGGAAAATAAGTTGACTTGGTCAATGGCTACAATGCCACCCTTATGGGAAAAGGCGATCATCAGGAAATAAGTTGAAATGACATTAGTTATGGTGTAATCCCACGTTCAACCCAATATAATGTTATAATTTAGTAGTCCATTAATAATTTATACTTTTATGGATAGAAATTTACCTCCTAATTCTACATGTAAGTAGTTCAAAATACCACAAGATTTATACGTTTGTTAGTCAAAAGCCTTTAAGGTAGTGGGTGACTGAATCAATTTAGGAGAACTAATAGCCTTCCAGCAGGATAAAGACATAATGCAGGTCGAAGCCCCTATGTCTACAATAGAATGATGGATGTTCTCACCGTGGGAAATGACTTGGATTATAATGGCCAATTTAGCCGGAAGTCGAGGTGAATAGTTCTCATGATTGAAAATGACTAGGGTAGAATCTAAAGGACCAATACATCTGATGGTAGAAAGAAAAGCCTTCATTTGGGTGGGACAATTTTGCTACACCTCAAGCATGGACATAGCTAACAGAGACTGACTGAGGTCCTAGACTAAAATATAAATTTTGAAACCTCATGCATGAGGGTTGAAATAATAATTATGAATGACACCCTTCTGAGTCTTAATGGTTAATTTTCTATGAATCATAGGTAGGGTAGGATCCAATGGAGATGGAGTTGAACATGTAGTTTGATCATTAGCCTGACCGTTCATAGGATTCACACTATCATAGAATTTGCTTTGAGTAGCCACCATAATATCAAACTTCGGCTTTGTGGAGGAAAGCATTAAAATCGAGTTAGAGGAAGTGGGGTCTTGAGCAACCATGTGAGTCTCCTAATTGGGAAACAGGTCAGTCAAGACAGTGGGGGAAGTAGAATATTTCAAAAATGATTTCACTTCTGCCTAGTGAGAAAAGTCATGAGTGAGGTGCTCCTTGTTAGAGATGAAACATGGATAGTGGGGATTGTTTTTCTCATCAGAGGATTGATTTGTTTATTTATCATGCAAAGGAGAATCTTTCTTCTTTTTTCCTTTATCTTTCTTCTTACTTCCTGGTTGTTGTTGAGATTTACCTTTATTAGACTAGACGGTATTAACCTCATAAGTATAAGTCACAGAAGGATTGGACGAACGGTTCTTGGTAGTCATAGGAGTAGTACAAGATGGTTTACTCTCAGATTGTGAAATAGAAGAACCAATCATGCCATTAACGACACATGATTCTTTACCAGGAGGTTGAGGAACATTATTTGAGGGTTTCAGGGCATTTTTTAATTTCTCATCAAGTGTGCCAGATTGGGTATAGATGAGATCCATTGCCCTTGCTCTCTAGTCACATCTCCACCCTTAGCTACATCTTTTGTGATTGATGGAAACAAAGATTTAATTAACCTTTCCACTAACAATTGATAAGGAACATAAGTTTTAACCAACTGATGACGACGTCACCACTCATGAATATGATCGGAAATTTGTGTAGCATTATTATCTTTAAAGTTGATCAAGAGTTATGTTCAAGTCTCATATCGTATGGGAAACTGGAAATGTGTTAGAAATGTAGTGGCTAAGGAACTGAAATTATTGAATTAATATTTAGGTAATTTCATTGACGCAAAACCCATAAGCGTACACTGGAAAAGACGTAATCCAATGGAATCATCATTTTGGGAGTTCGAAGAAGACCACAGATGATAATTCATCACGTGCATGGATGGTTTTTCTTCGAGATTCCCATTTAATTTTGGGATATCAAAAGGAAATTTAGTAGGCATTATCGGCTAGAAAGGAGAATGAGAAATAGGATCATTCGTGAACTAAGTCAAATCTGGTAGTTCAAGAGTTGTCACAAAAGGTATGTTCCTATTAAAATCTAGAGGAGGATATCCTAGATAGGATGGAATAACCTAGGCGATAGGAATATGGGTTCCATAATAAGGAGGATTTTGATAAAGAAGAACCTAGGTACTAGGATAGGGAGGATTCTGATAACTAATATCCTTGTTGGCTAGATCGAGGATAACCTTGCATATGCTGGAGTGGATAGGTTTAGACTTGTTTACCTTGATAAGGTACTTGACAGATACCTTGAAAAGGTTGATACCAATGTCCTGTGGGATTTTGCATCATTCCAACATAAGGCAGAGTTGGTGGAGACAGTGTCATACCATATGCAATATGTCCTACTGGGATTTTAGGAATACCTTGTCCAAGAAGTTGAGACTATGAGGCATATTGTAGAACCTGATTATATGGGATTTGAGAGGTACTAGATAATGTTGGAATAGATTGAGTCATAGTGATAACCTATAATGTTTGGCTCACATTCATTTGAGCTTGTTAAGGTATAGATTAATAGGTAGGAATGTGGGGTGCAGATGGCATAGATTGAGAATACATGGATGTAATCAAAACCAAACCAAGTTGGATTGGAAAATTAGGTTTCCAAACATTAGAAACCAAACCAGAATAAGGAGGATTAAAATAAGGCGAAGCACTAATATTTGGCATACCAACGATAGGTTTCCCCCTTCCAGAGGAGGAGGGGGTGATGGAGGAAATTTCCCACTAGGTGAATGGTGCCCAATATAAGGAGAATTAGGTTATTGAAGGCATACACTAACATAGGGACCAACCTATTGTTTGATTACAGGTGTAGGTGAGGAGAAGGAGTAGACTGCATAGTTCTCATTAGAGAAGATTTAGAAAAAAATCCATAAGTAGACATCATGGTAGAGGTCCAGGGACTAGACGTCACACTAGAGAAGGTACTAGCAATGATTGGTAAGTAGGTGGGACAGACGGGCCAACATATAGATGTCTCTCTAGTGATGTCACAAACATGGATGAGGAAGCAACAATGGTTGTCTCAACAAAAGTAGCAGGATAGGAAACCATAGTAGATTCAGTCATGGTTAAAAATCCCAAAGATGATTGTTGCGAAAAACTCAAGGGTGAACTAAAAGGAAAAAAAATCTAACAAAGGAGGTTGAGATGGAGTTTGAAGATGCGGAAGAGGATAATTCTGATAAGGATGAAGTCCTCTCAAATGAATGAGAGAATAAGGACAAAGCTCTTCTAATGGGATCCCTTTAATACTCACAAGACCAGGTGGAAGGGGTTCACCGTCGCCTCCTGGATATATAGTCGACGATTGTGTCTGAGACAAAGGAAGAGAAAGGGAAGGTCCGGAGGTAACAAGTGAAGATGGTTGAGGTACGTCAAGTTTAATAACCTCCAGTAATAAGGTATTTGAATTAGTAAAATTAAGTTTAATAACCTCACACAATAAGGCTTCTGGTACTTCTATTTTGATTGTGTCAGATTTACCGGGAAGAGAAGATGTAATCTCATCCTTAGAGCTCAAAGGGAAGGATGATTCTCGTGGATCAATTTTAGGAGGACCATAAGTAGTTCCTAAAGTCCCTGATTCAGTAGTTTGCATTTTCTTATGCTTCTAAAGATGGCCAAGAGTTTCCTCTGGTCATAGAGGAGGCTTATTTTGAATTCTACGTGAACGATGGGGGAAAGGTGTTTGTTCTTCCACGTTGGATTAATAAATTTTAAAAATTAACACAAAAATGAAATAAAAAAAGGGGTAAACTAGGCATAAAGGTTTACCAAGCAATTGCGAACTGAAATATACACCTTGGCGAACTAAGGACTTAATGTACATGCAAATAATCTCCCGGAACGTTTTGTTTGGTGTATCACGGTATATAAGGCAGCCGAATCGGTTACCTATGGCGAGGATAGCAACCTATGGTGTACTTCTAAAATATATTCAACTATACATGGAAGTGTAGTTAGTAGTAGTGTTTTCTAATGTGTAACGTTTCAATGAGAACATTTCCATATACTTATCATGCGTGGGGCGCCATCAAATATACCCAAAGGTACGCAGAATACAATCTGATACACTTACGTACATGGAATAGGATATCACCCCCAAGATACAACACTAGCCAACAATGCCAACTCCTACATTTAACAACGCTAGAACACGTCTCTAGCCTAGACCTTTAAGTGTTTTCATTATTGGTACAAATGCTTCTTAGGTTGATTCAATAAATTTCAAATTTTATCTTTGATTAAGTTTCTGTTTTGGGGTTCACCATGAGTTTCACCTGAATTCCCAAAGATGCCATCTAGCATGAAGAAATGAAATATTTCACTTTCAATGAAAATCTATCTAAAGAAGGGAAGAGACAAAGAGTATGAAGCATACAAAATGCAACAAAAAATATGAAAAGTGCAATTCCTTTTTAATGCAATCGTTCCAATACTGATGCACATACAAAACCCTATATGCCAATGCAAAGAGAGTTTTATTTTCAATTCCACTTAATTCTCAAATATGATGAAAACTAAGATGCATGTCTAATCAGTGATAAAAGCAAACTTTTCAAAACGATGACTAAAACACCAATTCATTCAAGCACTCAATGATCAAACAAATTAGTTTTCTAGTGACCTAATGATAAGAACAAAGTAAAATCTAAATAAATCCTTATCAAAGGCACTCAAAACCGAAAGAAAATGAAATGGAGGCTTCTGAAAGACCATAAGGCACTCAGGGACTAAAGGAAGAGTAGCTAGAACAAAGCTAGACAAAGAGAAATTTAGACAAAAGAAAATGTGTGCATGAACAGGGACCAACACAGGTGATAAAGGGGTAGCAGTTCTATGTAATGAAAGTACAAAGAAGGCTCTTGAGCATTGAAATGCTTTGTCATAGGACCAGAGGAAGCATTGATCAGAGGATGCAAGGTTTCGACACAAATTCCAATTGAAACTCAATGAAAGGTCTTCCTAGGTCAATTCTTGACTGAGTAAGATAGCGAAGGTCTAAAGAAGAGATAAAACAAGAACTAAGGATAAGGAAACCACAAAGAGAATACATTGATACCCAGTTGAGCTGCCGATTTGTTATACAAAATCTACGATTGTGGACAAAAGTATCTTCCCTACACTAGGTGGCCTAGTATAGAACAATAGAAACCAAATGTTTCCTTAAAGTAAATGGACAATGGGATGAATCATACCTAGAATTTGTTGTAAGCCTCATTCCTCTCTTAGCTTGTATGCTCCAATCCTAGCTTCAATCGCTATAATTAGAACCTACACAATCAGACAACACAAGCCAAATATCTATGACATTTATGTAGCATCATCCAATCACTTCATTCAATAGATCAACATCGTATTGAAATACATGAAATCATAACATCACATACAGGAAAATAGTGAAATCGTTGTATTAATAGAAATGGAGAGAGTTATAAACAAATATAGAGTTGATCTTGAGGAAGAGCTCCTCCAAGTTGACTTGTCCTTCCTTGTCACAAAGTGTGTCTCTATGTCACCCTAATGCATGGAATAATGACTCTCACAACAACATAAGGGTAGAATCTATCCCTAAAAGCCAACCCTTAGCTTTTGGATGGAATTAAATATATAGGAAAGGATGGTAGGTTAGGAATTCTTACCATTTACCAATCTAGGCTTGAGATCCACTCTTGATGGGAGGACAATCTCAAGGGATAAGCGATGAAATCTTCAAGGTAGGATAGGATAGAATGGGATTCGAGACTTTCATCCAAGGGAAATGGTTATAACAAATCCTGAAAGCTTTTGGAAGAGGAAGCTTCAGGATTCTTTTTATTTTTCTTGAATTTCGAGAATTAGTGCATCTCGAGCAAGGGGAAATCTGTTGGTAATCAACGCAGGTCTAGAGAAGGCCAACCTACTGGTGAGCACAATCTCTCAAAGGGCCAGGGTACGTTGGGCTTTAAAATCACTAAAATGAAGCAATTGAAGGTAGAAACTCTGCCATTAGGAGAGTCATGCTTAGGGATTTGTACAAAGATGATGACAAGGGGTAAAACAATGTTGATTTATCAAGTTAACATGCCTATTGACCAAATGTGACAAAATGACCTATAATAGTTATAATAATTAATAGAAAATAAAAAAAATTAAAAACTTTATAACATTTCATTTTTAATTGATATGGATGAATGGTTTTTATAGTTTTACAAGGCATTTGCACTTAGATTAATGCCAACATGCTTCGAAAGATGGATCTAGGCTCGCAACTTATTCTTTTGAAACATTCCAAGAAGCATTAATAATATTAATATTATTAACCAATCTAGATCCATCTTAACTCTCAATCTATCAAAAATCAAAAGGGATCAAATCTCTCGAGGCGTAAACATTTTCTCATATTTTATACTTAAAAAACAAATTTTTCCCTCAAAAGATTTGACTATCTCAATATTTGATAAATCCAAAATTAAAATAGATCTAAACTAATTCTTAATAATATAAGTAAATTATATAACTAAATAATATTATTTTATATTATTTTATTTTAAACTTTTAATATTTTATAAAATTTATTATTCGATAACTAAATTCTCTTTTTAATTTTATGTTAATCTCTACATTATTAGAAGAAATCAAATGTAATTGTTAGACCCAAAAAGTCGTGCACCTTAACCTTAAGTCACATGATAATAAATAATATAAACCTAACTCTCAACATTTAAAGTGGACCACTCGAGTTGTTTAACTAAATTCACATGGCCATAAAGGATATTCACGTAAAAGTTGAGGTCTAAAATGTAATCATATTAAATAGTGCTGCCTTTTATACAGATATTATATTGAAATATTCCATGGTACCTCTCCCAGATCCTGACTATTGAACTACTCCATAAGATGCATATATAAGAGCTACTGTGATATATATATATATATATATAAGACCCTGACTTTCGAACCAATCCATAAGACATGCTTTCATTACTTACCCGAATGAGATGGACCCTACGGGGTTGTACGTACGGAAGCATAGTTACATGATTTCATCATACCTCTCTAACACCATGACTTTGAACCACTCCTAAAACAACCGAGTATTCTACATCTATTTAAAATCTTTTGTACTGCTTTTCCATACCTTTTTAGGATATGGATTAAGATGCCAATCTAACATGGTTATTCTTTTTTAATAAATATTAAAATATTTTTAGGGTATAAATAGTTAAATTATTTATTTCAAATATTCTTAAATATCTATTTCAAGGTATTTCAATTAATTTTTAATTTTAACTAATTTGTAATTCTATAAATATAAATATAGGGATATTTCAATGGACTATTTTCATATTATAAAATATCGTGTAAATTATAAAATATAAAGTTTAAATTTTTGAGAAGTCAAATAAACAAAAAAATATATTATAAATATAATTTTTCATATGAAATGTAATGACCTGTTTTTAGTGCGATTTTTTGGAAGTTTTTCCAATGGGTTTTTCCAGTCTAATTTCTCTAAAAATTTTGCAAGAATTTATTGAAATCACAAGTTTGATGGGTAACCTACAAAATCTAAGTGCCCTAGAGGTTTTTGAGGGTGTTGAAGCGATTTATACAGCGAAAAAACCAGTTAAATAACAAAAATCAAAATTTCACTTCAATTTTTTCGCCGGATTTCGGCACCGGAAAGTCCAAAAAGTCACTAAAGACAACTCTAAAATGTAATATGAGGATAGGTATGCTCTTAAAAACTTCAAGTTAAAGGCTCTATTGAAAATCATGCTCTAGAGTCAACCATCACTCCCCTCACCCCTCCTCTATGAGAACATGTGTGCTTACATGTCATTGTTTCCAGAAGCAATAAGGAACAACTAAGGCTTGAGTTGAGTATGGAGCTGCAAGAGTTGATGATGGAAAATTTTAACTAATAAATTCTGCTAGGAGGATTGAACCATTGAAATATTATGGGAAAGCTCCTTGCCTTCCGAAAAATCCACCAAAGGTGGAGGGAGAGCCAGAGGGGTCAAAAAGGACCCCACTCAAGCCACTACACAATGATTGAAGATCATGGATGATGGAGGGAGTAGTTGGAGAAGGCAACAGAGAAACACATGGAGGGAAAGCAGGTTTTTGAGAAGGAGAAACATAAAGCAGGGTTTTGAGAAAGAGAAACATTGTTGATTGTTCAATCCTCAAAATGGAACGTAAAGTAATGGCTTGCCCAAGAGCCTTCATCACTCTTTCGGATATTGTGGTGTGCCAGGGGTGAAGCGAGGAGGGACCTTATTTTATCAGTGATGTCCCCGTCAACACTGTAATAACACCCCAAGACTGTAATAACACCCCACACGATGATAGACATCATATAAAGAATATATTCGTTCAAATTTCTTTTTCTGGTTTCAAATAAAAATACATCCATTCAATTTTTCTTTAATAAATATTTAAAATAACTTGAATTCCTAATTATTTATTATTAAAAAAAAATTATAAAATGTAAATAAAAAAATTATAAAATATAAATTAATTAATATATGTGAAATTTAGATCCCATAAATCTCAAATAAAATTTCATAGAAAAAACTAAAAAAACAGAATTACTTACCCGGATAAATATGATCCCAAAAACATTTCAAATCAATCGGATAACATCTCAAAATTAAATAAATCATTATTCTATCTAACCTGAAAGATAACCCCTACCTACACTCAGCCTATATATATATATATATATATTTTCAGATGATTTCCTGAATCTCCACACAAAAAAAAATTAAATAAATAACTCGAAAGACCTAACATCTTAAATACCTGACTAAAATATTGCCTATCATAATAGACATATTCGAAGTTTGCAGCCACTGCGCCGCCTGTTCTGAGGGCTGGGTATCAGCTTTAATATGAAGTACCATCTTGCGTCCATCTGTCATCCATACCAGTATTTGCGTTCGGTGCAAATTATAAAATGAGATAAAGAGTGAGTTTTATTTTAGTCAATTTTTTCTAATTTGTTTTTTTGGAAAGTTTTTGAGATTATTATTATGGTCGGTTACACATATATTTGTATTTTTTTTGTAATTATTTAAAATGGTTTTCTACGGTATACATTTAATTTTCCTTGCAAATTGTAATTTTAAATTTTTACCAATGGCATATTTTTATTAAAAATTAAAAATATAATTTTATTTTTATTTTAAAATATAATTTAAAAAACAAAATTACTAGCAAAGCTTTGCTTCACTTAATTTTAATCACAAAATTTAAAAATAAAATTTTATTTCTATTTTAAAATATAATTTAAAGAACAAAATTATGAGCAAAGCTTTGCTTCACCTAACTCTAATCAAATTTTTTTTAAAAGATAGACTACTTTTAAATCCATAAATTGATTCAAAATCTTGATTGTTTCATCATGTATCAAATTTAAAGAGAAAGTTAACAATTCAATTTGAAGAGTAACTTCATTTTAACTTTTCAATATTGAGAAGCTAAAATAAACTATTCTAGTATGAATATTTCTACAATTAGTAACTAACTTGATAAAGATGAATATTTATGGTAAAATGTGTGTTGTCATTCATATCTATGATGTTTTGGGTAAACACTTCACCCATCTTCAGTGACACTAACCTTTTATGTTGAGAAAAGCTTAATGTCTTTGAAGATGGGTGAAATGTTCACCCAAACACAAAGTTTACTAGAAATATTCATCTTCATAAACTATTCTTGTCATATGAAAATGATGATTTAAAATTTCATGCATACCTTATATATCAATTCTATTGTGTCATTTTTTGTGGACCTCAAATGAAGATTTTATATTTAGGTCAGACTCTAGGTATATTGGAACAAGTGCACATACACAATACTAATTCAACAATATCACAATCTATACAAGAATTATATGGAGAGAATTTAATACGCTGATTAAAACTATATGAAAAGAATTCAATTGTATAGTTTATTTATAATCTATATAAAAACTATATAAAAATTGTATAAAAAGAATTCAATTGGATCATTAACATATAATCTATATAAAAAGTGTATAGATGAAATTTAAAAAGACTCGTTACTCTTTCATCTCCTTAATGTCAATTTCTCAAATACAATGAAACTATTATTGTTTCTAGCAAAAAGAGCAAAGTGGGTTTTTCCTTGTGCCAAGATTTCTTCGCCTAGCTTCTCACTCACAACACTCGGCCTTGCCTCCCAATGCTACAATATCTCTCACCGCCAGTCACTCAATAGCTTCAGCTCTCGTTGGCTGGCCCACAGTCCCTTCCTTACTCCATAGGACCAACTCATGGGCAATATGCCTCGTTTTTGGCTGAATTTCTTCTTGACCGTGAGATTGTGGCAGTGGGATTTGATGGTTGGGGGGCGAATCTCGCCCACAAAATTATTTGACTATGACAATTCATAGGGAAAGATCCATGGCTCTTGTAGACTGCGTGTGCATGTGTGTAGGGGCAGGGGGCGTTGGCGTCCCATAATGAGACTCCACCCTCACATTGAAACGATTAGTTGGTCTCCTTCTTCACTATTTGAATTTGCATATTGGCTTGGCCCAATACTTTTTACTGGTCGTTTGGTTCAATGCACAACCAGAAAATTTGGCTTTCGACTACAACATTGAATTTCCTTAACACTATGACTCTAGCCTTCTCTTGATGCCTCTCCTCAACCCTTCTTGACAATAAGAAAGGCGACAAGTCACAGGGCTCCAAAATGTTAGTAATTGATCATCACGATGGCATACCTATAGTACAATATGTGATAGGGACACTCGTCAACTTCACAAAGGATTGGGTCAACAATGTTACGTTGAAATGATAACAATGGCCGACTCTCATATTAATAGTAACTCGATCACAAGACAACCAATCATTCAATCCTAGGACATGATACTGGCACTATACTAGAACATATGTTACAAATATTCATGATGCATGCGCTTCTATTCACACATGCCAATTTGACAGAGAATTCACGTAGTTTGAGAAGGAATTAAATGCATAGGAGACATATAGGGAAAACCCCATTTCGATTAATTATTCATAACAAGATATATACAAAGAATGTCACAGTATCTTGTTTCATGATACAGGCTCTCATGCCCCATTCTCAGGCTCTTGCTCCCTAAGTTACTCTCCAAGTTGATCGAGGCCTAACTATACATGGATTTATATTTTCCTACTAGCTATAAAATATCCTAACATAATATATATTATTAAGACATATATCTCAACTCCTAGAAATTGCTTAGCACTTCAACTTGATATTTTCCATGTTTACAAAGGTCCATTTGGCCAAAACACCAGCTTACAAAAACAACTTAACCACCCATATTCTTCTAGAATATGGAAACTTGTATTTGTATAAAAAATCCTAATTTTTCACAAATTACAATTGAGGGAATTTCATACCTTTTGGATAATTTCATGACCCCCTTCGGTTTAGTAAAAAATGGATGACTAGGGGTTGATGCTCCTGACTCCCTAGATACAAATTTTATTACCTCTTGCTCATATTTCTTCACTTTGTTGAACCTCCTTGATCCCAAACTTTGTGTTGTTGCTTCACATTCATCCATCGATGATGTTTTCTTTTTTTGTCCTTGCCCTTCCAAGATTCCATGTTTCATTTTGTTGTTTCTTTCCACTTTCTTTGTTGATGCAATCACTTACATTCAACCAAGTTTTGCAGCTGGTTGTTTCTTCCTTCTCATTGTACCATTTCATAGGTACCCTCTTTATCGACATTCATAATCCTAAAATTTTAACATTAAGCTAATCTAGATACTGAATTAAACTATTTATTTGCGGTATTTCCTCCAAAATACTCATGGCTTCACTTGCCACTGTAAAAACCCAAAATAAACATGTAATTAATCAAGTAATTTATATTCAACATGCAATTATCAACTAATTAACATCAAAGTTGAAAACTATGAGTAGAACACTTACCTATGATTTTAGTTGAAGTTAGCTAACTACAACAAGGTTTTGGGGACGACTCTCCACTCAACCGTAGGCTCAATTGCACAAGGTCTTGCTACAACTGGCCACCCTCGAGCCCTCAATCAACGTACTACTGCCAGGGAATCCTTTGTCTTAGAACACTATTCTCCCAAGAGAATGAATGATAGAATATTGGAATGATGGAATGTTGGAATGCCTCTCATCTTCCTCATCATCTATTAAATGGAGCAAACATTGGAAGGGGAACCACATGCACACACTCCATGTGTCCACATGCAACTTTATTGCTCTCTTGTTTTATTTCTTTTGTTTTTACTTTTTGATAGCTTTATTGATTTTTACTGTGTTCTTGTTTTATTTCTATTTATATATTTAGAGCTTTAGTATTGTTATTTATTATTTTATTATTATTTATTATTACTATTTTTTATTTATTGTTTATTATTTATTTTCTTGTATTTTTAGTATTATATTATTTTTTATTTATTTATTATTATTATTATTTATTATTTATTATTTATTATTTATTATTTATATTATTCATTATTTATTATTAAGGGACATTATAGCCACTTCTTCACTTCCATAACCTTGTTGCTTCCAATCTTCATCATTAGACATTTTAAAGATGCTCAAAGCCCTTAAAAATATTACTCTTGGTTGTTTCATTGAAGACGAAATCCCTCCCTTTGCACAACAATGGAGGTTGTTACAACAATCCTCTTTTTCATTAATTGTTTGTTTTCCTCCATCATTGTCTTCAATAAAATACACAATTTCTTTTTTTTGTAAGCTACTGGTTATTTTCTAAAATAGTTTTCTACTCCATACTCCTTGGCTGAAATTGGAATAAAATTTCATTTTCATGAGACAAAGTTTCCTCATACTCCTCTTTTCCTCCTTCTGACAACATTCACACTCCTTTTGCAATCCCAAGAGTCTTTATGTGCTTTCTCAAAACATTTAGATGCTTTAAGCATCTCAACCTCTTCATGCGTATTGGCTACATTCTCTATACAATATCCTTAAAACCTGTGAATGTCTAACCAGTCCTTTATGAACCTCAATTCCTTTTCATAATATAACAACATTTAGTGGAATGTTGTCCCTTTTCTTTCACAAGGACTCATTTGCAGTTTCTTTTATAACAATTTCCAATGGCTTTCCTTTTTCCTTTACATGGCCATCTTCACGAGACACCTTTGTCTTGGTTTCTTCCATGGTTATCTTTTTCAATTGTTTGTAGGATTCGTTTTAACTTCTTTTAGAAGACAATTTTAGTCCTTCTTTCCTCTACTTTTGAAAAGAAACTTTTTGTGCTTCCTTCCTCCTTTTGGGAAATCTTCAAGGATTGTCTATCCTCTACTAAGTTCCTTTTCCCTTGGTCTCCTTGGAACAATTTTTCCTTACCCTCTTCCTTTTGGAAAATATGTCCATGCTTCTAGCCTACAAAGCCTACATTCACATATGATTTATTAGTTTTAAAAACATGAGGCCTAGTATCACCTATTGCTGTCTTCATCATTAATTCCCCTTGGTTATGGATCTTCTTCCGGTTTCCATTATGAGACAACTGCGTCATCTCCCATTATGAGAAGTGTTATATCTTGTCCTTATCCAATGCTTTGGAAAGGAACTCCTTCATCCCCTTCTATTCTCATGACAGTTTTGGATGAGTTTCCACCTTGATCATTCTTGTGACCTACAACCATACAGAAAGTATTAGTTCTAAAGTCACAAAGCCCCTGGCCTTTGCTTTCAAATCTTCATGTTGATATGAACTCTTCACATGGTCCATGAGACTCTCATCCAACCTCTCCATAACATATTATTCCTCCTCCCCTATTAAGGAATTCTCCTTACTCTAGTTCATAATAGTGAGCTTCCTCCTTGCCATACTCAGGTACTTTGAGTTCTCCATTAATCAATTGAACACTCAATAGGTGCCTCAACTTCCTACAATATAGTTGGCTAATAGGACATTGAATATTTTTCTTTACATCCCATCCACAAATTTTGGTCTTCATTCTCCATCTCTTGTAATATCATATTCATCACACTAAGTCCTTCCTTTAACTTAGCCATATCTCGATCAATTTCCTCTTGGTTCATTTTTATTCTCCCCATGCCATCTGATTTGGCATATTTCTCCATTCTCTCGTGGCTTTCACCTAAACCTTTCTCAAGACCATCAATGGTCCTCTCATTCTCCTTCTCTATGAGCTTCTCCATGCTCACTCTGAGCTGCAAACAAGCCTCCACAAGACATCTCACCAAGCTTATCTGCTCAGGGCTTGGCCTTTTGGTATCACAGGAACCTATCGAGCCTCCTCGACTCTCTTGGTTGTTGCACTCTACGCACCTTCCTTTCCCTTAAGGACTTCCTTTGCTCTGTACTCTCTTCCAACCTTAGATGGAACAATTTCTTACGCAACTTCTCTCGTTGCAAGGGTTTTCTTCCATTGTTCTCTTTCTCCGACTTCTACCTATAATCACCAATGTCTTTGGCTAGATTAAAATAAAAACATAAGACTAGTTACCTACTAAGCCTCATCAACAATGAGATCTCAAAATATCCTACATTCCTTGGTTTAAATTTGTTATGACTGTCAACTTCTAGTTCTTTCTGAGCTCGAAATCTCGTCAATCTGCACATGATTCTTTTCCTCATTCTCTCCTCCAAGAGGAATCATTCACGTCTTCTTTGCTAGATGCAAATCTATTGGAATAAAAATCTTTTCTCCTTCTCCAACCCTAAAGAGCATTATTGTGCTCTCTTACCACTTTGACATAATGAAAAAAGTGTGTTCTAACTTGTGCTGAGATTTCTTCAGATAATGTCTCACTCACAATGGTCGACCTTGCCTCCCATTATTGCATTACTGTTCATGACTAGTAACTAAATAGCTTCAACTCTTGATGGTTAGCCCGTGGTCCCTTCCTTACTCCATAGGACCAACTCCTAAGCACTCCATCTCGAATTTGGCTAAATTGCTTTTCTACCATGTGATCGAAATTGTTAGATATGATGGCCTATCGTAACTTGGGAGGGGAGTGCAGTCAGCTCTAGCCCACATAATGATCTAATGGCAAGGATTCGCAAGGCAAGATCCACGACTCTTATGGACTACCGGGGGGTCCACAACTTGACTCCATCCTCGCATTAAAACCAATAAGTATTCTTCCTCATTATACCTCTTATTAGCTCAGGCTAACACTTTTTACTAGTTGTTTGGTTCAACACAAAGCCTGACAATTTGGTTTTCAAGCATAACATTGAATTTCCTTAACATTTCAACTCTGACCTTCTCTTGACACCTCTCCTAAACCCTTCTCAAGAATAAGGAGGGTGACAAGTCATAGAATTCTAGGACATTGGTAATTGATCTTCACGACGACCTAGTTGTTGCACCAAACATAATAGGGAAACTCATCCACTTCACATAGGGTTGGCCCAATGGTGTTAAACTGAAATAATAATGATGTATGACTTACTTCTCAATAGTAACTTGATCACAAGACCACAAATTGTTCAATCCTAGGATAATATATTAACACTATACTAGAACAGACATTAAGGAGATTCAAGGTGCATCCACTTTTATTCACATATGCAAATTTTACATAGCATTCACACAATTCTAGAAGGAATTAAACACAAAAGAGACATACAGGAAAAACCCCCATTTCAATTAATTACTCAAAACATGATATACGCAATGTATGTCTCAATCTCTCGTTTCAAGCTACAGGATGTCATGCCCCTTTCTCAGGCTCCTACTCCCAAATCTTATTCTGCTACATATATATCCTCTTACTGGCTAGAAAATACCCTAATAGAACAAATATTATTTAGACATTTGTCCCAACTCCTAAGAAATGCCTAACACCTCAACTGGACATTTGTCCTTTTTACAAAGGCCCATTTAGCTAAAACACCAGCTCACAAAAATACCCTAACCACCTATATTCTTCTACAATCAATACACTTGTATTTATATAAAATATTTGATAATTTTATGCAAATTACAATTGATGGAATTTCTTCCCCTTTGGAGAATTACATGACCTTCTTGGGTCTAGTAAAGAATGGGTGACTAGGGGTAAACGCTCCTACATTAGTTTCTTATAGGGGAATTGGTAAAATTGTTAAAATAATTGCAATGAGGTTTTTTTAAGACAATCAAAATATAGTAGTACTTTATTGATATGACTACAATGCCCAATTACCAAAAAAATAAAAATAAAAAACCTCCAACAACACAATTTGGCGTAAAATAAATATAACATACTAGAATATTTTGCCATAATAATCATAGGCCTAATAATTATCTACAAAAGAACATAAAAATAACATTTTTTTTCAAGAAAAATGAATATTCAAATTGAATACTAATTCAACATTGAATTTTTTAAAATAAACAATCAAGCCTACATTGGATCAATTTTAATTTATAATTCCCATTGTAATAAAAACATTCAAGTACTATTCATAATATCGAAGTAAATATACAATTGATAAAGACAATTGTGAAAACCTATATAATCCTCATTCTATATTGATGTAATAACTCAAATCTCCCATATCAACAAATTTTCCTCCAATTAACTAAAAGAAATGGAACGATTGAGGGAATTTCTTCCGCTTTGGAGAATTACATGACCCCTTGGGTCTAGTAAAGAATGGGTGGCTAGGGGTTAATGCTCCTACACTAGTTTCTTATAGGGAAATTGGTACAATTGTTTAAATAATTGCAATGAGTTTTTTTTTTTAAGACAATCGAAATATAGTAGTATTTTATTGATATCACTACAATGCCCAATTACCCAAAAAATAAAATAAAATAAATAAATAACTAAATTTAAAACCTCCAACAACTCAATTTGGCGTAAAAGAAATATAACATACTAGAATCTTTTGCCATAATAATCATAGACCTAATGATTTTCTACAAAAAAACATAGAAATAACATTTTTTTCAAGAAAAATGAATGTTCAAATTGAATAGTAATTCACTGTTGAATTTAGGAAAATAAGCAATTAAACCTACATTGGATCAATTTAATTTATGGTTCCCACTATAATGAAGACATGCAAGTAATATTCATAAATCTAAGTAAATATGCCTATTCATAAACCAAACTAAAGTGGAGCAAGGGTAATTGGTAGGGTTTGTTCAAATAATTGCAAAGAGATTTTTTTTTAAAGACAATCAAGATATAGTATTGTTTTATTGATATCACTATAATGTCCCATAATAATAATAATAATAATAATAATAATAATATTTAGAACATCTAACAACACAATTTTCCATAAAAGAAATATAAGTTACTAGAATCTTTGGCCCTAATAATTATAGGCCTAATGATTGTGTACATGTACATTATGACGTACTGTTATAAATCCAAGTAATGCATACATATTGATAAGACAAACTAAAATGGAGCAAGTCAAGTGGACCCTAAATACAAATAAGTGGAATAGGTAAAAAAAAAGTGGTGTCAAGTGGACCCTAAATACAAATAAGTGGAATAGGTAAAAAAAAAAAATTGGTTGGAGCCATGGCAGAGTGGGAAATATGCAGGGGCTAACATTGACATGTGGACTAATTTTCCACAATTTTTTTTGTTCGAATTTCCATTTTTTTCATTTTTCTAAAACAGATTCACCCAAATGTTATAGTATAAAGTTATTCTATCTTAAAAATCTAAAGACTATATAAAATCATTAGAAATTGAACACTTTTACAAAAATACGGCCAACCGTTTTATAGCTTGCATGTGAGGGGACTAGTAAGATTTGCTAAGATATCTAAAATTTAAAATAAATTTATATCCTTAAAATTTTAGTAGATTAAAAATAAGAAAATGGGGAGTTGATTATACTTGGAAGATTCACCACAAACAAAACTTTTGATCTTGGATACCCTCTACTGAAATGTAACTTTAATAAATAGGTACCCTCTATTGAAATGTAACTTTAAGAAATACTTTATATATGCATTAACTAGGCAATAATAAGATTTATTATATTAATATGATAATATTTCTTGTTTTGAATATATGATATCCGAAAAATTTTGTTAACATTTTTTTTATTCTCTTCATATATAAAAAAATCACTAATAAATAAAATAGTCATTAAAATAATGACAAGTAAAATATATTATGAAAAAATCCCTTATTCTCCAAATAAAAAAATCCAAAATATTTTTCTTTAAATTCAATATAATTTTCTTTTATTTAAACGGGAAAAATAATTGTATACCTTTCCGTAATAAACTTTAAAATAACATTTGCCTCACTTTTTAACCCTACACACCAATTTATGGACTTTAAAAATCGTAAAGACAATTGTGAAGACCCTAATAATCCTCATTCCATACGGATGGAATAACTCAAATCTCCCATATCAACAAATTTTCCTCCAATTAACTCAAAAAAATGCAACATCCCAAACTGTCACAAACACACCACCCTCCAGCATCGAGCTAAGGTAGTCGGTGGCCAGGCAGTCATAGCTGTGATTAACAACGACCCAAATACAAATTTACGACCCCCATGGTGGGGGCCAACGTCAATGAATGGCAGCAACAACGAGAACGAGTTATCGCTATTTCCAATAAATGCATTAGTGGTACAATTGTTTAAATTAGTTACTGGTAAAATTGTTTAAAATAGTGGTTGGAGGCGTGGCAGAGTGAGAAATATGTAGGGGCTAATATTGACATGTGGACTAATTTTCAATATTTTTTTCATTTTTTATTTTTAATTTTCATTTTTCTAAAACAGATTCACCTAAATTTTATAGTATAAAATTATTTTATTTTAAAAACCTAAAGACTATATAAAATTATTACAAATTGAATACTTTTATAAAAAACGCAATAATAAGATTTATTATATTAATATGATAATATTTCTTGTTTTGAATATATGATATCTAAAAAAATTTGTTAACATTTTTTTATTCTCTTCCTGTAAAAAGATCACCAATAAATAAAATAAATTATCACCAATAAATAAAATAATTATTAAAATAATAAGTAAAATATATTACGAAAAATTTCGTTATTCTTCAAATAAAGAAAGCCAATACAATTTTTAACTCTAGACACCACTCCTGCACACCACTCACTTTATGGACTTTAAAAATCATAAAGGCAGTTCTGAAAACCCTTATAATCCTTGTGGACTTTAAAAATCATAAAGGCAGTTGTGAAAACCCTTATAATCCTTGCGGACTTTAAAAATCATAAAGGCAGTTGTGAAAACCCTTATAATCCTCCTCCTATTCTAATCTTCCATATCAACAAATTTTCCTCCAATTAACTCAAAAAATATGTAACATCCCAAATTGTCACGAACACACCACCCTCCACCATCGAGGTAAGGGAGTCGGTGGCCAGGCAGTCATAGTTGTGATTAACAACGACCCAAATACAGAGCGATTGACTAATTTACGACCCACATGGTTGGGGCCAACGTCAATAAATGGCAGCAACAACGAGAACGATTTATCGCTACTTCCCATAAATGCATCAATGAATTCTGTCTTCTTGGGTTCCCTATATAACATTCCCGCCTGCATTTTCCACCATCACTGGAACTCCTCTCTCACCAAGTGGTTCGATCTTTTTCGTCAACAGAGAATGGAATTCTATACTGCCTCGTTTCTTGCAGTGCTACTTTCTGTCTCTATAACAACGGCAGCTACCGCTGGCCCGGCGCAGTTCATTTTCGGAGACTCGTTGTTCGATACTGGCAACAACAATTATCTCGCTTCGATTGCTAGAGCAGACCGTCATCCTTACGGGATTGATTTTCCCAACCGTCGACCGACTGGACGTTTTTCCAATGGATTAAATCTCGCCGATTTTATCTGTTAGTGTTTCAGACTTACAGAGAGTTTCAATTTTCTTTTTTCTTAAATATCGGATTTCACACGTTAGCGTTTGAGGTAATAATCAGGAATACGGGTTTTTGCTGTGATCTGACCATATAGATTACGATTTTAATATGTTTTTTAATAGATAAATAGTATAATTATATAAATTAAATCGCCATAATCATAATATTTAGTAATAAGTAAATGGTAATCAAAATATTCAGAATTTTGATTAGACTACAAATAAGAAATAGAAAAAAAGTTTTATACTAATCATAATATTTAGTAATAAATAGATGGTAATCAAAATATTTAAAGTTGAGAATTTGTGATTAGACTAAAAATAAGAAATAGAAAAACAATTTATAAACTCTTTATTTCATATATTAGATTGTGTATATGACAAACAATATTCATATTATTATATCTAGAACATTCACAATTTTTATTTTTATTTTCTAAAGAATGAAAATTCTGAAAACTTTACCTCTTATTTTCATATATAAATTTAACACTTTACAATGTTTTTACCCCACTTAAATTATATAAATTATATATTTTACAATTTTTTTCAAAGAATAAATAAATAAATAAATAAATATAGAATAACTGATTATATAAAACAGAAGCATATTCTTTCTAGGTTTTAGTTTAAAGAATGGGAGATTTATAATTTTTTTAATATAGTGGGAAAATATATCATAATTAAGTTGTGAAATTAGTAGGGGAGACTGAGAGATTGTTATCACTCACTGCTATTCTCCAATGTAAGTTGACTCGTCACAGTTATTCAAAAAAATTATATGATCTGAAATTAGCGACCTGTAATCTGGATGTAAATCTATCTAAACTAAATAGCCACATAAACCAAAAAAGATATATGTAAATCTACTCAAAGTGACCTCGGACCCAATATATATATATATATATATGACCTATATATATATATATATATATATATAAACTGTAGTTCTAAATTCTTCTAAAATATTGTTGTTAGGATTATATAAAATTTAATAAAAATATATGTATTATTGTTATGATTGGTATAGAATTTGAATAAATATACACATTTCAGGCCTGAAACTTGGATCCGACCTGGTGCTTCCGTACTTAGATCCTTCACTCCAGGGCAATGAATTACTGAAAGGTGCCAACTTCGCGTCTTCAGGCATCGGCATTCTAAATGATACGGGCGTTCAATTTGTAAGCACAAATTCATCGTAATACCGGACTTTCATTAAACTCCGCATCTTTTCATAATGATTTGCAGATATTGATGAAATGAATTATAAGGATGAGAATTTGGTTGCATACATACAGGCTGAAATTATAAGGATGCCTCACCAATTCCAACTTTTCCAAGAGTATAAAGACAGAGTTGCAAGTATCATAGGACGTAATGCGACCAATAAACTGGTTGCAGAGGGGTTCTTTTCCATAGCACTTGGAGGAAATGATTACGTCAATAACTACTACCTTCTGCCTGTAACAGCGAGATCACTGCAGTTCTCTCTACCTGCGTATACTGATTTTATCATCTCCGAGTATGAGAAGATTCTGGCGGTAATTATTTTTCTGTATTCTATGAGATCCACATTCAGGTTTCGGTAATTCATTTCTATCACATGCCTTGTAAATTGACTCATGAATTTGCAGCAATTTTACGATCTGGGAGCACGCAGGGTTCTGGTTCTGTCGTCGGGTCCTTTGGGGTGTATTCCTATGGAGAGGGCAGTGAGGTCCACAAATGGTGAATGCGTGCCGGTGCTACAGAAAGCCACGAAGCTTTTTAATGATGGACTAACACTCGCAATCGATCGACTCAACAAACGATTTCCTACTCCGATATATACAATAACTGCAATGTTTCCGATTTACATGAACTTGTACACCAATCCTCAAGCATTTGGTAATGTTTCTTCCTGAATTGTCGATTTTTGTTCTAAATTCAACGGCTAGTGCTCATTACAAATACCTTACCTTTCCTTTCAGGGCTTGGGGATGCCAAAAATGCGTGCTGCGGACAAGGACCCTACAACGGTATTGGTCTCTGCACTGCCCTGTCAAATTTGTGCCCAGACAGGGGCAACAATGTGTGGTGGGACCAGTTTCATCCAACTGAGCGCGCTGCTAAAATCATAGTTGACCAATCCTTTTCCAATCCATCCTCTGTGAGTCCTATCAGCTTAAAAGATCTGATGAAACTCGATGTCTGATGGCCAAGTCGTATCTCTGTGATGTCTGAAGAAATCACATCTCGAAGATTCATTAATCATGGGTTCTATTTTCATAAAAACAAATATGATGGCCCTGTCATCATATTTGTGTCCGATCTCCTTCGTTATCAAATTTCTACTTTCTGTAATGTGAAGCAGCCAGTCATGTTTGTCTGAGACTTACATCTTTACATCCATGGCTCATTGCTATAAAATACTAAATTTTCTCGTTTATGTAGGTGAATTTTTGTTTCATTTTGAGAGTTTTATGTGGTTTCTTTAAGGCTGGCACATTGGTGATAGATCTTAATTTTTATAAAATGAGTTTATTTATAAGATTGATTAGGAAAAGAATATATTTTGTGGTTAGATATGGAAGGTTTAAATGAGTGGTTACTCAGGCTATGTTGTTTCTAACACATTTACACATAAACACAACTCGAGTTGTGGCTTTTAGGTGTTAGCTTGGTCAGAAGATTATGAATTTCTTCAAAATCTATCCCTAAATATTATTATTCCTTGAAATGTTAGAATCCTCCCAAATTCTTATTTAAAAGTGGCTTCAAACTTGTATTATTATTTATAACGTTCTCTTTTTTAAGTCCAACTCATCAAATTATAGGCTAATATTTATGGTTCCTCTTCAAAATACATTATACTTATTGGGTTAGACCAAGTTAATTGAAAACTTTTCAAAGATGGTTTAGCATAATTTCTAAAACCTTTGAAATTATGTAAATCATGCCTATACATAATTCCACCAAATCATCGGTTAGCTTCAATTAGGAATGAACATGGTTGAATATGTTTGATCTTTTTTAAAGTAATATAAAACATATACATCTATGATATTACTTGTTAAAGATTATTTCATGTTCAAGTTAGAACATAAAAATTTACTGAGCAAAACTTATATTAACAAAAAAATTCCCTGATATTCACAACAAAAACACATAATACATGATATTTAAAATATGGGTAAAAAAATCAAAATTCATGCATTGAAGGAAAATTAAAAAAAAAAACCATTAAATTCATACCTTGAATCCATTATAAGTATCAAAACACTTACCTCATGATACATGTAATGTTAGTAAAATTAAAAAAAGTATATAAAAAACTTAACTTAATTATAACTTTATTATTCTAAAAAAAATTAATACATAAATTAAATATATTTATATCGAGAAAAACATGTGACAAAATTCTTAATCATGGAGATTCTTAATCTATAAATAGGATTCGTTACAATACCGTGGGCCAATAACATGGCTTATCAATATCACATGCCCAAAAAACCATAACTCATTTCATATGACATTTTTTTAATTAAAAAAATAAAAAAAATGTCATAACTAGTTTGGAGATAAATCTCAACCTCTAATTTGCAAATACTACTAAGAATATTCTAGAGTATTTCATGGAGGTTAAATCCCTACCGTCCAAATAATAATTATTGACAATCAAAATAAAATTATGGAAGCCCTATTCCAAAATAGACACATAGACACGTCTATCTACATAATTGCGTTGGAGATAAATCTCAACCTTTGATTTGTAAATGCTACAAAGAATACTCTAGAATATTTCATGGAGATTAAATCCCTTCCATCCACCTAATAATTTTTTTATAAGCTACGGAATTCTATGGATCAACAAAAAAGAGAGTACATCAACTCATATTAGTGTTCTTCATGCCGTGGGCTGCCACTGAGGAAACTAGACCAACGACGGTAGAGGATGCATTTAGTCCAAAATAATACATTGATAACATAAAAAATGAGTTTGTGACATGTCTTTGCATATCATGTGGTAAACATGGATAAAAATTGAAGATACAATGTTATAAAATTGTAGCCTTGTTGCCAAAACTTTGAGTGTTGTAGACATTATGTTGGAGTGTCTTTGCATATCATGTGGTAAACATGGATAAAAATTGAAGATACAATGTTATAAAATTGTAGCCTTGTTGCCAAAACTTTGAGTGTTGTAGACATTATGTTGGAGTGTTATTGATAGAAGCTGTGGGAACCATGGCGTTGAGTAAGTAGATGTGGACACATCTATGGGTGTTGAGGGAGTGCCCGGGAAGGCTGGACTTTTTCCCTTGGATAGTAGGGCCTTAATTCTTGCCAATCTCATTGTAATGTCACGACGCTCTAGCGACATTTTTCAAATTTCAGCATGAAGGATGCTAAGTTGTAGCGATAGTTTGCTTTTGTTATCTTCCTTTTCTTTGAGAGATTTTCCTATGAGTGTTTTAATGTGCTAGTAGAGTTCTATTGTGCATGAATACTATTTCTAATGACCTTGAGTGTGTCTTAGGTTAGGAATCCAATCAACAGAGTGTGACAGGATATCTTCATCAAAATGGTTATTCTATGCATGCATGAATTCAGTTGTTTCTTGATTTACCAAGTGCTAGATGTGTTCAAGGGTGGCTTCATGGTATTGTTGCACTACAGATTGGGCCCTCCTTCTATCAAGAGAGCTTCTAGCTCCCCTACCAATTGATTCATTCCTACAACACATTACTTGATGTGGCATGGCTACACTGTTGGGTATGTGTTATATTCTTTGCACGACTAGCTCGAGACATAGTGACATTGCACTAGATGCAATGGGGAGGTTGTAGGGAGGGTGGTAGACCCCATGCGTATGGTTTTTGGTAGTGGCTCGATTTTTTTCTTTTTGGGTAGACCTAAGGATTATTGGGAAGACCCACCCATGGTTTTGCGGATAGTTTTACACATGATGGTTCTTCCCATAGTATTTTGTAGATATGGTCAAGGGAAGTATGGTTATGTTCTAATACAGGGTTAATGGATTGAGGGTTTATGAATGCTTCAACATGTATATAATGCATTGTAACATTGAAAATAATATAATGAAAAATCAATCTAGTTTTCTCAGTTTTGGGTTGTAGGAGAAAAATATCTATGTATATTTTTGTTCTTGCCATTGTATATCTTTTGGTTTTTTAAGAATTCATTTATAGGTAATTTATGTATGGATTTAAAAATTCATTTGGTATCAAATCACTTTTGGCTTCAAGGGGACACCTCTGTGGCTGAGAGGTTTTTCTCAAGCTTGTTATAGACCCTATTACAATGGGAGATCTACAAGATCAATTCTTATGGGGAAAGGGAATGGTGAACAATGGAAAGATAGAAATGTACAAATTCATCGAACATATTTTTGAGCCATGGAAGCTCAATATGGAGGATATATTGGTGGATAAAGATTAATGGATCACCATGGATCCAAGTATTAAACCAATGAAAATGTCGGCAGAACACTAGAACAAATTGGATTATAAGGAAAAGAGCACAATACGACTATGTGTCTCAGATTCAATATTATTGAATTTTTCAGGAGAAGTTACAATGAACGCTTTGTGGGAAAACTTAGGGACTTTGTATCAGTTTAAGTCCCTGATAAATAAATTGTTCTTGTGGAAGAAGTTATATAACCTTAGGATGAGAGATGGAGACTCGATAACAGAGCATCCGAATGCCTTCAATGTTGTGGTAAATTAGTCATTATCTGGTTATATTAAAAAATTAAATGAAGATAAGTGCATCAGTTTATTGTGTTCTCTACTAGACTCATTGGATAATTTGGTTGTTTCCATAGCTAATAACATAACTACCTTGAAATTTGGTGAAATAGTCTCATCCTTGTTGTTAGAAGGGATGAGAGGGAAAAGCATGGAGATCGAGAATGGAGATGCCTCGTCTATAAGAGTATGGTTCAAAAACAGAAAAATAAATAAGTCCTTAATTAGGGGATCTAGATATAGAGGAAGATCTAATTCACTAGGAAAATTTGTAAAGGTATGCTAGAAATGTGGAAAAGAAGGGAGTTGCAAGAAATATTGTAGATCTAAAACTCTTGAGAATGGAAAGGGATCTAATGATGCTCCTCTTATTGAGGTGAAAACCACCTCAAATGAAGGTGGGGATGTGTACTTAATTCTTCCAATACACATGTAGACATTAGGTATGGTTGATTGAATCATGCACATCCTATCACATAACTTCCCATAGGGAGTGGTTCTGTAAGCACAAGAAAAGTGATAAAATTGTAGCCTTGCTTTTCTTTGAGAGATTTTCCTATGAGTGTTTTAACGTGCTAGTAGAGTTCTATTATGCATGAATACTATTTCTAACGACCTTGAGTGTGTCTTAGGATAGGAATCCAATCAACAGAGTGTGACAGGATATCTTCATCAAAATGGTTATTCTATGCATGCATGAATTCAATTGTTTCTTGATTTACCAAGTGCCAGATGTGTTCAAGGGTGGCTTCATGGTATTGTTGCACTACAGATTGGGCCCTCCTTCTATCAAGAGAGCTTCTAGATCCCCTACCAATTGATTCATTCCTACAACACATTACTTGATGTGGCATGGCTACACTGTTGGGTATGTGTTATATTCTTTGCACGACTAGCTCGAGACATAGTGACATTGCGCTAGATGCAATGGGGAGGTCGTAGGGAGGGTGGTAGACCCCATGCGTAGGGTTTTTGGCAATGGCTCATTTTTTTTTTTTTGGGGGGGGTAGACCTAAGGATTATCGGGAAGACCCACCCATGGTTTTGTGGATAGTTTTACACATGATGGTTGTTCCCATAGTATTTTGTAGATATGAACTATGGTTATGTTCTAATATAGGGTTAATGGATTAAGGGTTTATGAATGATTCAACATGCATATAACGAATTGTAACATTGAAAGTAATATAATGAAAAATCAATCTAGTTTTCTTAGTTTTGGGTTTCAGGAGAAAAATATCTATGTATATTTTTGTTCTTGCCATTGTATATTTTTTGGTTTTTTAAGAATTCATTTATAGGTAATTTATGTATGGCTTTAAAAATTCATTTGGTATCAAAGCACTTTTGGCTTCAAGGGGACGCCTTTGTGGCTAAGGGTTTTTTCTCAAGCTTGTTGTCAGCCCTATTACATTGCGAGATCTACGTGGTCAATTCTTGTGGTGAAAGGGAACAATGAACAATGGAAAGATGGAAATGGAGAAATTCATCGAACATATTTTTGAGCCATGGAAGCTCAATATGGAGGATATATTGGTGGATAAATATCAATGGATCATAGTGGATCCAAGTATTAAACCAACGAAAATGTCGGCAGAAGACTGGACCAAGTTGGATTATAAGGAAAAGAGCACAATATGACTATGTGTCTCAGATTCAACGTTATTGAATTTTTCAGGAGAAGTTACAATGAAAGATTTGTGGGAAGACTTAGGGAATTTGTATTAGTTTAAGTCCCTTATAAATAATTTTTTCTTGCGAAAGAAGTTGGATAACCTCAGGATGAGAGATGGAGACTCAGTAACAGAGCATTTGAACGCCTTTAATATTGTGGTAAATTAGTCATTATCTGGTTATATTAAAAATTTAAATGAAGGTAACTCCATCATCTTATTATGTTCTCTACTAGACTCATCAGATAATTTGGTTGTTTCCATAGGTAATAACATAACTACCTTGAAATTTGATGAAAAAGTCTCATCCTTGTTGTCAGAATAGATGAAATGGAAAAACATGGAGATCAAGAATGGAGATGCCTTGTTTGTAAGAGTATGGTTCCAAAAGAGAAATAGAAATAAGTCGTCAATTAGGATATCCAGATCTAGAAGAAGATCAAATTCTCTAGGAAAATTTGCAAAGGTATGCTAGAAATGTGGAAAAGAAGCGAGTTGCAAGAAATATTGTAGATATAAAACTCTTGAGATTGGAAAGGGATGTAATGATGCTCCTCTTGTTGAGGCGAAAACTACCTCAAATGAAGGTGGGGATGTGTACTTGGATTCTTCCAATACACATGTAGATCATTAGGTATGGTTGATTGAATCATGTACATCCTATCACATAAATTCCCATAGGGAGTAGTTCTGTGAGCAAAAGAAAATTGATGGTGGTGATGTCTTCCTGGGTGATCACAATAAGACAGAAATTATAGGACAAGGATTGGTCAAGCTAAAGCTAATAAGTGGAAGGATTAAAACACTTTTTGGTGTTCTTCACATTCCAAGATTAGCTAGAAATCTAATTTCTGCAAGGAAGAGAGATGATGCAGGTGTAAACACAATGTTCGAGAAAGATACATGTAGTATGGTTTGAGGAGAATTAGTGTTGATGCACAGAGTTTGGATTAGAACTCTGTACAATATTTTTGTATTATTGCTATTGAAGGGTGAAATACTTCTATTGTTCCTGAAGATATTGTATTCTTTGGTGAAGAGACTATATTGTGGCATCAAAGATTGGGACATACTAAAGAGAATGGCCTTCAGATACTACATGGTAATTGTATGGTATAAGGTATGTCTAATTTCTCTCTATATTTTTATTTATGTGAATATTGTGTATATGGGAGGCATAATCGAGTGAGGTTTTATTCTAGTGCTAAGAGGGTGTAAGGAATATTAGAGCTTGTGCACAGTGGTGTCTTTGGACCTATACCAGTTCCATCACTGGGTAAATATGTGTGCTATGTCTCACTTATAGTTGACTTATTAAGGAATACATGGATATATCTCCTCGAGATGAAATATGAAATGTTTGATAAGTGTTGAAGGTGTTGGATACCACCAACATGCAAGGGGGTCTCCCTGATGAAAAGTCCTAATTAGACTTCGCACCATTTGGTGTAGAAGCCCTTCTGAAAATAAGGCTGAGCTGCAATATGTTCTTAGATATTTTCCTTTGCTACGATGGTCAACAAAAAAGAGTAATGCACATGTACTTTCATATGAACAAGTGATTATGCCTTGTGTAATGTTCAGCTGCATAAATATCAAGGTTCTTCTATCGAAAGCAACGATTGTTAAAAAATATACAACACACTTTCAACAAGATAAGTACCAAATTCATCGAAATAGTTCAATTTCCCTAGTTTAGATGAAAACCACATACATCACAACCATTCAAAGAATAATCTTACAAATTTTTACGGCATACGCATGAAAGTTTGTTAGGTCAACAAGCTTTGAAATTAACCAAAAGTTCCAAGATACATTAGTACAGTGAACACAACTAGCTCCAATATTGGAGTGTTAGAGAAACCAATTGCTCCTCCGAAAGAACTATCTTCCTCTCTAATTCCTGCTAGGAGGAGCATAGGTGAAGAGTCCTTTGCATGAGATATGAGGGTCTATATATAACAAATGGGGTGATTGTTCACCTCCTTTGTGACTCTTGGACTACACTCATGAATGTTTTACTTCTCTATGACCTTTTGATTCCTTCATGAAATTTCACATTCTATAGATGACTATTGAACTTACAATTTACATTAAATTTATCACATATTGAAATTACATAATGCACAAATGATGTGGTAAATGATGACTCATATAGATCTTGACATGACACCTTGACAAGACAAGACATGACGTTGATTTCATGGACTGGATATGATATGGAAATTTCAAGCCACTCTTGATTTTGTTATCTTTGTGTCTTCTTGAAAGTGTTAAAAAATTATATATTACAGAGAAATGGAACACATAAAATATATTGGAGAAATATAAACACGTAAAACACATAAAACAAGAGAGACACAGATATATGTGGTTCAACCAAATTGGGCTACGTCCACGGAGAAACAACCAGCCGTTCCTTTTATATTATCCAGCAAACTGAAGAGATAAAAGCTAGAGAAGATCTGATGTAATTCCCACTTCACTCTCACAAAATCCCCTCTCTCTTTCTCACTCAGAATACAGATCTGCATAGATGCAATACAATTCCCTCATATATAGCGATGGGTTTCCTTCTAGGTAAAAAACCCTAAATTAAACATAACTTCTACCATTAGATCTTTGCCTAATGAACGACCCAGATTGACTATGAAATTACAACATTTTACATGGAAATTTTACATCTATTTTTAGCTTCGGGGGTACTGCCCCTGATCCCTCATTGGGGAGGCTCCAAATAATCGCCGTCACCCCCCCTGGACCCCCCTGGAAGCATAAATTTTATGGATGGAGTTGTCACCACATTACGAACTAGGGTCTAATGCATCAATACCTCTAAATAAAGAAGATAATTAGGCTCCACACCCAACAATCTCCCACTTGGAGATTGATTATAGCAACTCCACCACTGCTTCATTTGCTGGACAATGACTCCACTTTGGACCTGGTTGTTTCTCATCTTCTTCATCATATTTGAAGACCAATTGAATTTGAGTAGAATCTTAGTTTCTCCCTTGTTACAACTTTTGTTAACATATCTGCAGGATTATCGCTAGTGTGTATCTTTTCTAGCTTCAACTGTCCATCTTCCAACACTGACTATATGAAATGGTACTTGAGCTATATATGTTTAGTCTTGGAATGGAATGCAGAGTTCTTTGCAATATGTATGGCACTCTGGCTGTCACTGTATAACCTGCCCAACTCCTGCTTCTTACCCAATTCATCCAGAAACCTTTGTAACCAAATCATTTCTTTACTAGCCTTTGTAGTAGCAACATACTCTGCTTCCATTGTTGAGAGTGCCACAACACTTTGTAGTTTTGAAACCCAACTAAGAGTTGTTCCACCTACAGTAAACACATACCCTGTTGTGCTCCTCTTGTTATCTCTATCACCTACCATATCTGCATCAACATATCCCTCTAGAGTAATGTTTGAACCACCAAGGCATAATTCTTGATTTTTGGTACCTCTGAAATACCTGAGAATCCACTTCACCACCATCCAATGTTCTTTTCCTGGATTGTTCATGTACCTGCTTACAACTCCCATTGCATGTGCAATATCAAGCCTCGTGTAGACCATTGCATACATTAAGCTTCCAACTACTGACGCATATGGAACTTTAGACATATAGGCCATTTCTTCATGAGTCTTGGGACACACCTCCTTACTTAGTTTGAAATGTTTGGCCAAAGGTATACTAACTGGTTTTGCATTCTGCATATTAAACCTTTTTAACACCTTTTCTATGTACTTACTCTGAGACAATGTTAATTTTCGATTCTTCTTGTCTCTAGTTATTCTCATACCAAGGATTTGTTTTGCAGCACCCAAATCCTTCATTGCAAATTAGTTTGCCAATTTTCTTTTGAGCAAGCTTATTTCCTTCATTTAGAACCTGCAACAAGGATGTCATCTACATACAATAACAATATAATATAGCTGCCATCATTTTTCCATTTGAGATAAACACAATGATTAGAGTGACATTTAGTATAACCTTGTTCAGACATAAACCTATCAAATTTTAGATACTACTGCCTTGGAGCCTGTTTCAAGCGATACAAGCTCTTCTTCAACCTACACACTAGTTTCTCCTTCCTTTTTACATCATATCCTTATGGTTGCTACATATATATCTCTTCCTCCAAATACCCATGGAGAAAGGCTATCTTTACATCTAACTGCTCAAGATGCAAATCTTCAGCTACTACTAGACTCAAAATAGTTTTGATCAAAGTCATTTTAACAACAGAAAAAAATATCTCTTCAAAGTCTATACCCTTTTTCTGTACAAACCCCTTCACCACAAGTCTAGCTTTATACCTTTTCTACCTCCATATTCTTCCTTCATCCTATAAACCCATTTATTCTGCAATGTTGTTTTATCTACAGGCAACGTGACTAAGTTCCAAGTTTGGTTATGTGCTAAGGATTCCATCTCTTCTTTCATGGATTGCTCCCAATTCTTCTTGGTTTCTACCTGCACTACTTCTTCATAACATTCTGGTTCACCAGAATGAGTCAACAATACATAATATAATGAAGGAGAGTATCGTTCAGGGGGTCTACTTATCCTAGTATATCTTCTAACACCACTTTCAGGAGTTTGAGGTGCTTGTTGCTATTGTGGTTGTTGTGTTTGTTCTCGTTGTTGATCATTATGATTTTTAGGCACATTCACTTTTTCTGTGATCTCATCAAGCACTGTGTATTCTTTGTTTTCTTTTTCCTATTTCTTTTCTTGCATCTGTTCCTCATAAAAAACCTTTCCATGGAATATGACATCTCTGCTCCTAATGATTTTGTGTTTTTCATAATCATAAAATTGATAAGAAAAATCATTAACACCATATCCAATAAAGGTACATTTCTTTGATTTTTCCTCAAGCTTTGTTCTATTTTCTTTATTCATGTGGACAAAGGCTTCACAACCAAAAGTCTTTAAAAATGAGTAGTTTACCTTTTTAACTGTCCACGCCTCCTTTGGAATACCACCATCCAAGGAACTTGAAGGCCCTTTGTTTATTAGATAAACAACAGTCTATACAATATCTGCCCAAAATTATAAAGGCAATCATGCATGCAATCTCATGCACCTTGCATGCTCCATGATTGTCCTATTCATCCTTTCTGACACACCATTTTCTTTTGGTGTTCTTGGAAATGTCTTCTCTTTTCGAATTCCATTCTCTAAACAGAACCTATCAAACTCTTTGCTGCAATATTCACCTCCATTGTCTGATCTGAGACACTTCAACCTTTTTCCTGTCTTATTTTCAACTAAAGCTTTCCATTTCTTGAAAGTATCAAATATATCAGATTTATTTTGAATACAATAAATCCAGGTTTTTCTGGTTGCATCATCAATAAAAGTAACATAATAACGAGAGCCACTGAGAGATGATACCTGAGTAGGTCCCCATACATCTGTATGCACAAGCTCTAACTTTTCACTCTTCTTTTCTTTCCCAACTCTGAGGAATCTCACTCTCTTTTATTTTCGGTAGGCATAATTCTCACATAATTTTAAATCAACATGCTTCAAACCTGGCAACAAATTTCTTGAGTGAAGAATCTGCATCCCCTTCTCACTCATGTGCCCAAGCCTATGTGCCACAATGACGTCTCTTCTCATGTAGAGGTTAAAGCATTAACATAATTAGAAATACCATTGAATAAATACAATGTACCAACCTTTTCTCCTTTTTCTATTACAAGGTCTCCTTTAGTGACCTTCCAGGTTTTATCTGTAAAAGTAGTTACACAACCTTCACCTCCAAACTGCCTTGTTGAAATCATATTTTTCTTTAGATCTAGAACATGCCTCACCTCCTTCAATATCCATTTATTTCCATTCTGCTATTTTATTAAAATTGTACCTATTCCAATGATTTTACGGGGTTTATCATCACCCAATCGAACCTGTCCAAAATGTCCTTGAAGATAATCATGAAAATGTTTCCTGACAGGTGTGGCATGGAATGAGGCCCCTAAATCTACCACCCAGGAATCAATAATATTTTCTAATGAAAGAATCAAATCATCTTGCAACACATAACCTGTCACATTCGCTTCATGATTGTTTTCTTACTGTGCGTCTCCTTCTTTTCCCTTCCAAGACTTGCAGTCTTTCTTCAGGTATCCTTTCTTCCTGCATTTCCAGCATACTATCCCTGATCTAGACTTGGATCTGCCTTTATTTGACTTACTGCAATATCCTAGGCTCTTTCCTCTTTCCATTTTTCTTCGCCTAGTGTCTGCAGTCAAAACATTACCCGATGTCTCACCAGAGATTTTTTGTTGCATTTCCTCACTAAGGATTTCAAAGACAACATCATCGAACTTTTAAGAACTAGATCTAGAGACAGAGTTACTAATGGCCATAACTAAACTGTTCCAACTCTCTGGAAATGAGCATATAAATAACAGAGCCCTAACTTCATCATCAGAAGTTACCCCTACAAAACTTAACTGACTGGTAACTGTATTAAATTCATTTAAATGATCAACAACAGATCCACATTCTAACATCTTCATATTAAATAAATGCTTCATAAGAAATACCTTATTTCAGGCTGAGGGTTTTTCATATAGTTTGGCCAATGCCGACATTAAACCCTCTGTTGTCGTTTCCTTTGAAATATTAAAGGCTACTAACTAGGCATAGCCATATTGTTCCAAGTGCCTTTCTGTCGAGAATATCCCATTCTGTGTCTGTCATACCCATCAGCTTCTTTGTCTTTCCGCTCAATGGTAGGTATAGATACTTCTAATACAGATAATATTCCATCTGCATATTCCATAGCTAGTAGTTTTGGTCATTAAATTTTTCAACCCTAAACCTACCATCTTCCTCCATTGCTCCCACTCGAATGAGGAACCCTTCTCTCCTGCGAGTTTGTCAGCCAAATAGACCTTTGACTCTAATACCAGTTGTTAGAAAATTATATATTACAGAGAAATGGAACACATAAAATATATTGTAGAAATATAAACACAAAAAACTCATAAAACAAGAGAGACATAGATATATGTGGCTCACCCAAATTGGGCTATGTCCATGGAGAAATAGCCAGTCCTTCCTTTTATATTATCCAACAAACTAAAGAGATACGGGTTGCAATTGGTATTAATCGCAAAATCATGAAGACTATAAATGTTTGGGGACAACACAATTATGTTGTAGCTGACATCTTTTCAGAAGAATTTGGTGTGCAATTCAGGTTTGTTAATATTTATGGACCTTTCCAAAACCGAGTCTCCTTCTGGAATGATATGATCAACATGTCTTTCATGAATATTGATCGTCTAGTTATAGGGGGGTGGATCTCTATTTCTCTATTTGTAGGGAGAAATGTTGGGGCAATCGTACATAAGGAGATTCTATCTTAGATTTCTTCTCCAATTTACTTGAATCTCATCACCTCATTAACATTGATATGGGTAAAATAATTCCTACTTGGAGAAATCGATGTTTGGGGGAGGATATGATTTCTGGAAGACTAGACCATTTCTTGATTAAGGAACCTTTCCTGGAACAATTCTCCTAGTTCATACATTGGGTTGGATCAGGGGACAATCTGATCACCATTCTATGTTTCTCTAGCTAGCAGGTCAATTTGACAAGTCTAGAGCCCCTTTCAAACTTAATATAACCTGGCTTAAGGAGTAGGAATTTAGGAATTTGGTTACTGGAAATTGGCGTCCATGTGATTATAGGGTGGACGGATCAATTTCTTCCCAATTTAATGAGAACCTTTGTAATATAAAAAGGAAAACATTAGTGTGGCTTAAAGGTAAAAGATAGAGGGATCGAGAAGCCTTCAAGACAATTGATGCAGAATTGGAAGAACCGGAACAACCTAAAGGAGGGGATATTCATCAAATGAATCAAAAGTACATCTTATACAATTAGAAATGACTATATGGAGACTGTTGGAAGCTAGAGAAGAGTCCTGGAGCGTGAAAAGTAGGTCGATATGGCTACAGGAAGGGGATAACAAAAATAAATTCTTTCAACAATATGCAAAGGGAGGAAAGACATTAATACTATCTTGTCCCTTATAGATGATGTTGGTAATATGGTATCAAAATTTAGAGATATGGGTAGGATGGTGTTAGAGTCGGTCTGGTCAGCCCTCCGTCAGAGATCAAAACTCTTTATGCATTTCATGTTTAGGTGTCCCACTCCATTCACTCAGCTGCATTTCGCTAGTGGCATGCCATGATCTGATGGAGAGTCATGCTAATAATTCCCCCTCATGTCTGGCTCCTGCTGGCTCAGGTATTGTGTCAAATAATCAAAAGTCCATGACAGTCAAAGTCTGGTCCTTTAAAGGACAAAAGTCATTTTCTATGTTTAGGTCTAGGAATTCATCAATTTGGTCTTTGAAACATGCCCAGTAAAGTCATGCAGGCCAGAGTGAGGCCCTTACATAGTTATGATTCAGAGAGCTTCATCGTCATGTGGATAGACTTCGACTCTTCTTCAAAACTCTGTTTTGAAGAAAAGTCAAACAGTGTCATTTATGACAAAATTTTCCAAAAAAGTCGCCAGTTGATTTTTTCAAATGAAGTCATGGTTTCCATGGCCAAATGCCCTGTCGTACAGTCCCTGCAAAATGTGCCGAAAATTTCATCTTTTGAGCCAAAATTTCAAAGAGAAAGTGAAAATCAGTGTGTTTTAAAGTCAATGAAAAAGTGCAAAACACAACATTAGAAAAATGGGTTTTCAAGGAAGAAAAAATTAAACCCATCTCTTCCAAGGCTATATATACATGTTTCTATCCAAATCAAGGGCATTGTGCTATTACAAGCCTTGGAGAGATGTTGCAAAGGTGTGAGTGCGAGATGGGGAGCGTTTGAGTGAGTTGGAGGTGGTTTTAGAGGGCATATACCCGGGAGCGCGACGCACATGCAGCCTGCCCGCAGTTGAAATCTTCCACAGGCATGGCGCATACCTAGCGCGCGGCGCACTGGGTTTTGCATGCGGCGCACACAGACCAAGGGCCGAAAAACGTTGCCAAATCACTCCAAATTTTGGTGAATGCTAGCAAATCGAGAGGTAGGCCCTACAACATCACCTGTTCATCAAAGTTTATCAATGATATGGTGTTTGTAGAGATGTTTGAATGTCACCAAAATGCATAAGGTCAACCATAAGAAATCACCAAGAAAATGATGGCTAGGGTTGTTAAAGTGTGTTGTTAGTGTCAAGGTTTCACTCCACTCACCTTTTTCCCCTCACCTATCATTTTTCCCATCTCCCCTTTATCATTTTTCCTAAAACCCCTGCCCTAAATTACCACCAAACGCTCTCCCTATCCCTCCACTATTTGGTCAACAAAAGATCCCAAACCCTACCCCATCAACACAATACCCAAACTCCTCCCAAGTCTATAACAAATTCTCCCTATAACCCCTATTCCCATTACATAATTCCCTTCCTAATACTCCCTGTTTAATTGTCCCCTTGGTGGTAGATTGTCAAAGAAACTACCAGCTTCATTTAAATCAAAGGGCAACCTAAAATTCAGTGTACAAACAACAGTCATGGCATCCAAGGTTTCATCAGAATATGAGGAGGAGACCCACAGTGATACAGCTTCAGGAGAACAGGCCCCCAGGAGACATCACCAGAGTGGTAGACATCTTAGAGATGAGCTAAACACCCTCACTGAGTTGCAGGCATGCCCTCTTGCTATGTCTTGTTTCTAGCACTTAGCATGTTTTGAATTTTGTCAGAGGGTGGCAAATGTTAGAGTTCATCATGAGTTGGCCCGTCTTTTTTCACTTCACCTACATGGAGGACAGTCTATCTTGGCTGGGGTCACTTTCACATTGACACCCAAAACCATATCAGTGGAAACAAGCATACCAAACATTGGAGAGCAGTGGCATAAGAAGAAGAAGGTGGAGAGGCATCATTATGAGCCTTACATCAAGGACAGCTATTTGAGCCACCTCACGATAGTTTTTCCATTCAGATTTTTGAGAGATGAGTATGCCCCACTCATGAAATTGATCATGAAGTACTTTAGTTGTGAGGGGAGGTTTTCTCACCTTTATGCCTATCACATCAGGTTGCTCATGCACTTTACCAGGGTGCAAATGATGAACCTCCCATTTTTCATCTGCGGGAACATAGAGAGGATGAAGAATTTCATGTAGCACAAGACCCCTCGATAGCAGCCCAACAATGTTTATCACTTTTCCCTTATCCGGATTTTGGTGGACCATCAGTTGGGATTGCAGGGTATTGCTTGGGGGGACTTCATCTCCCATGACTTCTTTAGCGCTCCACAGGTAGTATCAGAGGCAGAGCATGAGATAGGTGGCCCATCTCATCAGTATGAGTGACATGAGACTGCTACTATGCGAGTACACATCACCTACCAGAGAGGCAGTAGACCCTTATTTGCAGCACCAAAGCGAGTGTTATCTCCACCTGGGGTGGAAGGGGCCTCGCTTCCAACATTAGCATCACAAGAGCAGGGCAAGGGTAAGGAGTCAGTGCAGGAGGAAGGGCCATTAGGTGAGTGAGAAACCAAGTTTTTTCTCCTCCATGATGATGAGACAGACGCAAAACCAACAAATGCAGAGCTTAAAGAGATCATCCAGGAGCAGCAGTCAGTGATTGAGTCCTTATCCCTTGACTTGGAGAGGGTCAAGTGGAACATGAAGTACCTGGAGTAGAGAAACAAGCAGCTTGAGGACCAATAGATGATCATGGAGCTGCAAAACATTCATGAGCATCGCCAAGCTGCTCAAAGAAGAAGGGTTTCGCTCACATCTTTGGAGCAAGAAATCAATGAGGATTGGGAGGCCAACCTTGAGAGGGTCAAGATGCATTTGGAGATGCTGCTGGACAAGGCTGGCCAAGACCTTGCTCTGCTGAGACATATGGCTTTCCGTTACAGGGTGCAAAACATGAGTGCACAGGCCCGGATAAGGAACTTGAAGGCAAAATTGAGGAAAGCAACAAGAAGGGCAAAAAGGGCAAAAGAGAAAGATCAGCTTCGAATCTTGGCTGAGGCTTCCTTGGCCCATCATAACACCCCATAGAGATCCTCTAGCCCAAATTTCAAAAAATTTGGGGAATTTTTGGTCACATGGTAATTTTTTGGGTAAAAAACAGGGATTTTCTCCCTGTGCGTCGCGCCACTGGGGCGACGCTAAAATTCCAGGGCTCCAAATGAGGAATGGCTTGTAGTTTTGGATTTAGCATGGAAAATTACGACTACTGGTGTCCAGGCAAGAAATTTGGGCAAGATTTGAGTCTCCTAAAGCTCAAAAAACACCCAAAAATGGCCTCTCTGCCACTTTTTTGACACACAGAAAGCAGTCTTGGGAGAATGGAGATTTGGAGGGGCAAATGAGCACAAAATTTGAAAATTATAGTTGGGTTAGAAAGTAGACAAGACAGGATTTGCAACAAGCCCATTTGGGCACATTTTGGAAACCTACAAGTGCCCCAAAATAGGCCCCAAAGTAGCGTGATGCACAGAGAAAATGGCACGGCGCACAGAGGAAAATTTGCCAATTTGCTTCCGTTTCGCGAAATTTCGGTTCGCGACTTCTCCAAGTGGGCCCGCTCATATACACTTCAGTTTTTTTGGTACCAAAGGTGGCATTTAAAATGTTTTTTCTCCAGATTGGCTTCTATAAAAGCGGCAAAGGAAGGCAAACGGTCACCGAAGCCAAATGTCATGTTTGTAGCGTTGCACCTGTAGCTGATGGTTGGCTCTCCATCTCCATTTTGCAATGATTCGAGTAACTCCCCAACCCTTGGGTGTTCTATCTCTTCCTCACACATTCTATATATTGTATGCAAGTTATTTGCAAAGGGTTGGTTGGCTTGTAACTTCTGGGAGACTGTGGGAAAGAAACTTTGTTTCTTCACTGTGTATTTTTGACAGAGAATGAATGAAAGGCAGCGGCTCTGTTTCATGAGATTCTTGTGGTTGTGAGTGTAGCAAATGTGTCTCTTATGTTTTCATATGTATTTTGTTATGTTTCATAATTCAATTCACGTTCATTTCCAGTGAAATTTTCTGAGTGAGATTAGGTAGAATTCAATTTTATTGCTCTACTTGTGGGAAAATTTGATGTTCAGTGTTATTCTTCTGTTGAAAAGGATACATGTCACTATGCCCTTTTCACTTTCTTCAGCAATCTATTCATGCCGCGGTACCTCAAACTAAATTGTTACATTTTCCGCCTACCTTGCCTCACGGAATAATCTTTGCCTTTGTATTAAATTCTCTGTTCTTTGCTGAGCGCCGGTCCCATAACATCCCAGAAGCTCAGTCATTCATGAAAATTGTTTCCCGAATCCCTATTCACTTACTAGCCTAAGGTAAATATTTCATTGTAAGTCATCTCAGTCTGTTTTCGATTATCTATTCACTGAGCGTGACTTGGAGAGAGCCCTCTCCTACTCTGGTAGGGCTAGCTACCAGACTGAGCGTGGTTTGTGGTTACCCTAATTTTTGCCTTCCTTCATCCTAAGGCAGATTTAGGTGCTAACAGATGGGAGTTCAACATTTCCAATCTCTTTTCTCAACACCTAGGGAAGCTTGTCATGGGGAGATTGCGTATTGCCCAATATTTCCCTAGATATGCTACTGATGAATACAATGAATTCTTAATGCAGCATGTATCCACTAAGGAGTTGGAGGTTTTCCTACATTGGTTCAAAAAGGATAATAACCCAGGCACTGATGGGTGGAGTGTAGAATTTTTTCTCAGTTTTTATGAACAACTTTTCCCTAACCTATTTAAAGTTGTGGAGGAATGTCATACATTGGGTCAGATGTATGGAGATTTCAACTCTACCTTCATAGCTCTTATTCCTAAATCAGATGATTCAACTACTTTTGACGACTAAAAACTGATTTTTCTATGTAATGTCACATACAATATCATAGCCAAAATCATTCCCAACAGACTGAGACCTAACATATCACAACACATTTCACAGGAACAATTCACCTTCTTGGAGGACCAGAAAATACATGAAGCCATAGGTGTGTCCCAAGAGGGGATTCATAGTTTCTAGACAAAGAAATTGAAGGGCATGATTCTTAAAACAAACCTATCAAAGGATTTTGACAGAGTTATTTGGTTCTACTTCAGATTATTACTTACCCATTTAGGTTTCAACATCTCCGTCATCAACTGGATTATGTGTTATATCATATCTGCATCATTTATTGTATTGATCAATGGTGCTACATCAAATTCCTTCCACACTAAGAGAGGGATTCATCAAGGTTTCCCCCTATCTCCCTTACTATTCCTACTGATAATTGAGGGTCTAAGCAAATTGATTCACAAATCGATTCGCCGAGGCACCCTGAAGGGGGCACATGTTGTGGGGGAAACGCTCCTCTATCACCTTCTATTCTTTGATGTGTATTGATATTCCCAGATGGATCACTTAGTTACTTGGCATAATTCAAATCTATTCTAGACTTATTTTTTGTAGCAATAGGTTTGTCTCCAAATTACCTGAAATCTACCCTCACATATTGTGAATGTTTGGAGCTCGAAACAACTTTTTCTAATAGTCTTTTTCCCTTTAAATTCAAGACCCTCGATGAAGGGATTAAATAACTTGGCTTTCAAGTGAGACCAAACAACTACAATAAGGATGTTTGGATGTAGCTTGTGGCTAAAATTGAAAAGAAAAGAAAATATTAGTGCCATAACTGGTTGTCTAGAGCATGTATATTGGTAGTTATCTAATCTTTATTAGAAGCCACACCTATCTTCTAGATGTCTTTATCCTATATCCCGAAAGGTATATTGACTACCATACAAAGACTTTGTTGTGGCTTTATTTGGTGGGGTGTGAAGGAAGGTTGAACCTTTGCTTGGGTAAGATGGGAAAGAATTTCTCTTTCCAAAAAGTGGGTGGGCTGGGGATTAAAATACCTTCATTTTTTCTCACAATCACTCACCAAAAAAGTTGGATGGAAGCTTATCACGACACACAGTCTCTGGATAGAAGTGGTGAACCAGAAATACATTCATCCTCTAAGCATAGAATATTAGATTTGACTACCAAATAAATAGAGAACCAACATATACACTATATGGAAAGCAGCGCTAAAATCCTTCAACATTATAGCCTCAAGTCTTTCCCTGCAAATTGGCTTAGGAAATCGTGTTAGATTCAACACCGATCCATGGTCTGGTTGTGGAAATCAACATATCATCCCCTTGTATTTGGTTGCTTTCTTGTATTCTCACAGAAACAAATATATAAATTAGATAGTGGATACAGAGCATACTGATATGTGGGGGCAGTGTTGGTTATCTGTAAATGCCCTGCAAATTCCAAAGAATTGTCACTAAGCTTGGGAAAACTACATTGGGGTTCTTGTTGTGTCACACATCTGAATATTCAATTAAGAAGATTAACTTCTGTGTTCACACTCTAAACATGGATCATATACACCCAAATTTGGTTACCTAGTTATCATTGCCTCAAAGGAACCTCTAATTCAACACTTACGGTGGAAGCAACTCTGGAAGTTGAAAGGACCAGCCAAGACAAGGATGTTACTAATGGGCCTCCAAATTATACACAAATTAAGGCCCATCTAACCTTTCTTAGTCACTTGAAGGCTATATTAAACCTTTCATTCTACACTTAATAATGTTTTTTAGCTTTAATATTTTCATTAGGAAGGTTTAGATATCATTTCATATGTGTGCCTAATATTATTTATTTTTGTAGAATATTGTGAGAATATTGGGCAGATTATGAAGGTTTGGTGGAGGAGATAATTCAGGGACTTGCTGCCTACTACAGGAGGATCAATATTGGATAATAAATCAACAAGATATTATGAAATTATTGCACAAATTATGGAGTTCCAATGATTGAGAAAATCTAGGAATGTGTTACCTGTCATTTAATGCAAATTCCTAGTGTTGGGAACCAGATACACTATTCGAGGGATTTTGGAGGGGAAAGATTCCTCATTTCATAAAGAATTATTCATAATCATTTTGTATAAGTACTAAATCTAATTTTCCTGTAGGGGTGGGATTTTCTTAGTCTTGTTTTGGAGAAAAGTTGTATTCTTGCAACTCCACTTTCATTTCTTGCAGGGATGTAATTGTATTGATGGATATAATGAAGATTGGTATCATGTTTAGCTTCTAAATATTGGTTTCCTTCATATTAATCTAATTTTCCTTGGGCTTGACCATCCTAGGATCCTTAGAGCCCTTTTGTATAATTTACTATTCTTCTTTTCACTTCTTATTCACATGCATCTCTTGTTCTTGTTTTTTTCTATCTCTGCATTTAGTATTGATGATTTCTTGTTGTAGGATTGGGTTAAATGGTTGAAGTAAGTTCTTTTGTAGGATCACGAACATGATTTCATCATTGTAACATATTTGGAAGATCATATTAATCATTTATATACTTGGATTGGTTTTCTTATTGCCAGATCTAAATTTCTGGAAGTCCCTTGTGGCAAATAGTAGTAATTTTCTTCTATTTTTTAGAACATGCTAATGAGATTCAATTGAGTCGATTACACTTACATTATATCATAAATGAATTGAGGCTAATAAAATTTTTTATCCCATTTCATTTTCACTTGATTAGGTTAGGCGTTTGATAGATTAACTATCTCACTACTTCTCGAATTTCTAGATTTTAGACTAGTAATTTTATACTATTTTTTAGCATGTGTTAACAAGGTCATTTTTGAGTGATTCCAATTGGAATGAAGACCTAAGACATCCTATTCAATAAAAAAATTGTCCCATCCAATTTGGATTTTATTTTCTTGGTCATTCGGTGAATTATATCTTCCTGTAGCAAATCTCGTAACTTCGTGTAGCAGCCTGTAATGCACTGTAGCGGCACCTGTAACTTCCTATAGAAATATTCTAACATGTAGGGTTGAATCATGACCCCTAGGATCTAAATCCATGATTGAGGAATAATAAACACCAATTAGGACATGCCTTTTTAAAAAGTATATTAGGCATATTTTTTTGAATTCATGCTCTTAGGATTTCAATTTCAAATTGTTGTTCTTGCCTAGGATTAATTTATTTTTTGAGTAAAATTTCCATTTATGAAATTCGTTTAGGATTTGATTTCATTACATTCACTCCATTACACCATGACATTGAAAGAAGGACACATTATATGTTTCACATATAGTGTCGATACCTCTTAAGTTTGTACGAACCCTGGGTTGATAATTAAAGTTAGTAGCCTTGGGAGTTGCAACATTCTTGTTGCAATACAGAGGCTCATCACTTTTTGGCACTATTTCCAGAGAGGTGTCAAAGTATACATTGTTTTCTTCCCTAGTTGATTCATTTGTTTTACTTTCTCCAAAAATACACAAAAAATGCATTAGACATTTTTCATTTCAAAAACAGAAAAGTGCATTGCATTAGTTTTTTCAATCAATCATAAAAAACAAATCTCCAACACCCCTCCCCCGCCCCCATTTGATCATGTGGTGCAGTAAGAGCCACATCACCATTCATTTTTTAGGTAGAAGAATAAGAGGTGACAATGAAGGTAGGATAAATGGATGGAGATGATGACAATGAGGAAGATCCTCTTGGATTTCCTATTCAAGATATTGATGTTAGTGTGCACATGAAGAACATCTCTCCATATTTTCTTCCAAACATTCATGGTCTAAGGTCAGAGGATCCAAAAACATTTCTCTTTGAATTTGAAATTGTTTGTAGATATTATAGTTACTTATTAATAACTCAAAAATTGAGATTGTTTCTGGCAACATTGAAGGATAGAGCTCTTAAATGGTTCATGATTTTAGGGACTAATTCAATAAGATCATGGAATGATAAGAAAAGGATATTTCTAGAAAAATATAAATACCATGATCTTAAGGAAAAAAATCTTTAGAATGAATAAAAAATAAGGTGAGAGCCTTGATGATCTAATAGAAAGGTTCATGTATAACTTTAAGAGGCAAAAATTACATCATTTAGGATCTGACACGCTAAAAACCGACTTACTTAGAACCATTAGGGATGAGTGGATTGATCTCCTTGATATTATGAGTAGAGGTGATGTATACCAATTATTATTTAAAGAAATTTGTGATATCCAAGTGCATCTCAAGAGGAAGGGAAAGAGTAAGTAAATCAACATCAATATTGGTAAGTCAAGTTGAACTTGGAACTTATTTTGATAACATTAAAAAATAAATTCTTAGCAATCTAGGTAAACAAGTAGAAATGTTAAAAGAGCAAGATAAGGAAAAAGGATATGTTGATATTTGTGTTGTCCATGTAGAATCACATGATGTTAAATATTTCCTATCATTACCAAGGTTGAAGGAAGTTTACCAAGATGATAATGGAGCAAGTCAATCACCAAAGAAACTATGTTATGTAGCTCCAAGAGGACCATTGCAACCTAGTCAACCTAGTATGATGCAAGAGCATAATTCACAATTCCAAGCTTATACACATCCATCTCAAAGTAATTGGAACACACCCTTTCCTTGGCAACCTTGTCCATCTCAAACCCAAAACCATTCTTGGTAACAAGGTTTGCAAGGAACTTATGAGAGAAATCCACAATATCCTCATTATTTTCCTCAATATCCTCCATACCCAACTCCATGATATCCCTACCATCCACCTGCACCATAACCACATCCATCTCAAACATCCACTCCCACTCAACTACCTGTACCACCCTTTCCAAACCCACACAAGGAATTAACTTAACCCACTTACAATGCTAAGGTACAAAACTTCCTAACACCCCCTCTTTATCTCAATGGTATTCATCTTAGCTCAGGAAGAGTCTTGCAAGAAAGAGATTGCCTTAATTTCGTTGAAGGAACATGCAAAAAAATAAGATTCAAATGAGAAGATGAAAGAATCACGGGATGCACTTGATGAAGAGCAAACATTAGAATGAGAGATTGAGAAAGTTCCCTCATGTTTACCGTCAGATCCTCTATGTGTTCAAGAGAATAATTAGCAAAAAGAAGAAGATATGAATTTCATGGAAGAAGAAGACATCCAAGATTATCCAAACTAGCAAGTGGACGAGGGCATCACAATTATATTGAAATATGGTTCCAAAAAATTGTTAAGTTGCAAAAATGCACTCTTCTTCAACAATTCCTAATCTCATGTCAGTCAAAACATTCAGGCTCTTACATTCAGGTACATGTCAAAGAATATGTTTCGAGCCTAAATATGATTTTATCTATCATCTAGTTATGGAAGTGGATCCATTGGAAGTATTCCTACACTTGAAAATGATTTTGTTTTTTTTCAATTATAGTTGGATAGGGGAAAAAACATGAAAAATAAGAGGAAAAAATAAAATATGAAGTTAAAACCCCCTTGAGGCACCTGAGATTGCCTCATTAATTGAAAACCTCCATGAGGTAGTCAATGGATTGGAAAAAAGAGAAAAAGGAGAAAAAGAAAAGATCCTAGGTGAAAACCTCCTTTGAGGCACCTAGCAGGCTTAAAGAAAAAAAAATGAAAAATGAAAAATTCTTTGCTCCATGTATCTCTCTGATGAATGTATGTGCTTTCCAACCTTTGCAAGCAACAAAAATAAGTTAGCTACCAAAAGAAAGTTGATGAAAAGCCTAGTCAAAGAAAGTTAAACTTGGAATTTCTCCTCCTTTGCTCAGATGCTACAACAGGACCAAGGCCATGCCAATCCATCACCCTCATCTATTTCCACCACCCACCCATCATTCCCAAGATTTTCCCATTCATTTTCCTTGTTGTCCTAAAATTCTACAGGAAGGCTTTGTTTTTCTACAAGAGGCTTTGATTTTTCAGGGGGATATGCATATGGAAGATGGTAACATGGCCAAGTAATTTCAATGAATTTTGGTGCAAAATGTTTGAGAAATCAACCTCCATCACCTACAACCATTTTTATTTTTTCTCAATATCTGTGCATCCATTTGCTAAGTTGATTCATGGGGAGATGCATATGGATGATGATAACATGCTCAAGCAACTTCAGAAAATTCTAGTGCACAATTTTTGAGAAATTGACCTCCATCACCTACAACCATTTTTATTTTTTTCTCAAGATTCATGCATTCATTGGATAATAATTTTAATGTCTAGATGCATATGGATGATGGCAACATGCTCATCAAATTTCAAGTCAATCCAGTCTACCATTTGAGATATATGCATAAAATAATTTTGCTACAGGAGGTTGTCTTGAAATGCTATAGGAAGTTCTGAATTGCTACAATATGGTCGAGAAGAAGCTACAGGAGGCAATATGATTGTATAAAGGGGTAAAAAGGTCATGTTTTATTTAGGAAAGGTTGATATAGGTCCAACATAGCCTCATCATTCATTTTCCACCCCACTTGACCTCTTCTCCACTCTCATTTTCATCCCTATCCATGAAAAATCTTCATTTTCACCCATTCCTCCATCCCTTCCACCACATAAAAGGCCTTTGATCCTTGTAAAAATATTCCCATGAATTATCAGTATTTTTAAAGGTATCACCTGAAGGATATAATGATCCTAGGAGGGTTTATTTGATTTCTACATGAAGACACACAGTCTTGTAGCAGTCTGCACAAGTCCTGTAGAACCACAATCAAAATCACTTGGAAGCACCAGAATGCATAATTGACCAACATGAAGCATTGAGGGATGATATCCTCAATTTGGGGTAGCCAAAAAACTTCTACAGGGCTACTACAGGGTCACTAATCATCTTAAACAAAAGCAACTTGATCCACCATCAAGAAGACCTGCAATGACAACTTTGATTAGCTAAGTACATTTCCAAAGAAAAATTTCAAAGAAAAGCCAATGCATGGAGAAAAAAAGAATAAGAGGATGACACCTCAAGAATCCAACAGATCATCCATTACCTTTTTCTAGAAGTAGCATGCAACCACTAAAGGGTCACACTAGCAGCTTTAGAACCACCAAAGGCATCTTGAACAGTCATATCAGCAACCTCAATATCACTTGCAAAAATACATCAAGGGTAAGGCTTAGGTATGCAATCCTCTAAAACTTTCCTATGAACCTATTTTAGCTTGAAAAATGTTGCAAGTGTATGAAGGAAAGGGTTTTTTATAGAGAAAATGAGGAGTAGAGAAACCCTGGCATTATCTAGCAAATAACTTCACATTTCTGCCAACACACCCACATGTGTGGGAGAGGAACAAGACAAAAGTGAAGAGGACTTGAGAAATTGGTTTGTAATCATTTAGTAATGATGGAGGACAAGGAGTGTGAAAGGATAAATGAGGGCCAACTCAATTAACTCAAAGCACGTTGAGTTTATTTTGCATGCAACGAAAAAAAAGAGAAAACATTTTGAAAAAAGAAAGGAAAAATAATGAAAAAAATCAATGACAAATAAAAATAAAATAAAAACGGTTGAACCACCACCTCTTGGCATGAAAATATTAGTTTCTACAAGATTCACGTTGTGTGCACCTCATGTACTCACCACTCTCCATCATCGCAGTAGCTCAAAAATCCAATTTTGGCCTCTCTCTGGATTGCCACAGGAAGAGTTTAATTGCTACATGGAGATCTTGTAGCACTATAGGAAGGCAGAGAAACTATTATGGGAAGCTAATAGAGTGCTATAGGAAGGAAAATTTCACCCAAAACAACCACTAAAACCTTAGGGACCAAGGAAATATTCAAAGGAAATGAAAAGGGTGCAAAGAAAAGGTAATGGGGTATGATGATGGGATTGCACTTTAGTTTGCAATAAATTGACATTATCCAAGTGGCCAAGAAGATGAACCAAAAACAAGGTGTTTCCCTAAAAAATAAAACTCATTACAATTGAAGAATGACCTGAGAGAAAGAAGCAACCTCGAACTACATTAGGGCTTCCTTGGGAAACTGAGATAGGAAAAAATATAGTAGCAAGAAGAGCAGCAGAAAGAGCATGAAATAGATCAGAAAACAAAGCATGAAACATGTTATCATACAAGGAGAACAACAAGGCAAGGAGGATGGATAGGTTTCTTGGAGGATGAGCAACAGTTTCAGTAGGGGGGTATGATAAATTAGACACATATTAAGGCTCATGTAACCTTTCTTAGGCACATGAAGGCTATATTAAATCTCTCCTTCTACACTTAATAATTTTTTCTAGCTTTGATATGTTAATTAGGAAGGTTATAGATGATTTCATATTTGTGCCTAATATTATATATTTTTGTAGAATATTGTAAAATATTGGGCAGATTATGAAGGCTTGGAGGAGGAGATAATTTAGGGACTTTCTCCCTACTATAGGAGGATCAGTATTGGCTAATAAATCAACAAGATATTATGAAATTATTGCAAAAATTCTGGAGCTCCAATGATTGAGAAAATCTAGGAATTTGTTACCTATCATTTAATGCAAATTCCTAGTGTTGGGAACCAGATCCACTATTTGAGGGATTTTGGAGGGGAAAGATTCCTCATTTCATGGAGAATTCTTCCTAATCATTTTTTATAAGTACCAATTCTAATTTTCCTCTAGGGGTGGGATTTTCTTAGTCTTCGTTTGGAGAAAAGTTGTATTTTTGTAGCTCCACTTTCATTTCTTGCAGGGATGTAATTGTATTGATGGATATATTGAAGATTGGTATCATGTTTAGCTGATAAATATTGGTCTCCTTCATAGGAATCTGAATTTCCTTGGTCTTGACCATCCCAGGAGCCCCAGAGCCCTTTTGTATAATTTACTTTACTTCTTTTCACTTCTTATTCATATGCATCTCTTGTTCTTGTTTTCTTTCTATTTCTGCATTTAGTATTGATGATTTCTTGTTGTAGGATTAGGTTAAATGGTTGAAGTAATTTCTTTTGCAGGATTAAAATCATTATTTCATCATTGTAACATATTTTTAAGATCATAGTAATCATTGATATACTTGGATTAGTTTCCTTATTCCCAAATCTAAATTTCTGGAAGCCCATTGTGGAAAATAGTAGTAATTTTCTGCCATTTTTTAGAACATGCTAATGAAATTCAATTGAGTTGATTCCACTTGAATTAGATCACAAAAACATTCAAGTTAATAACAAAATTTACCCCATTTAGTTTTCACTTGATTAGGTTAGGCATTTGATAGATTAACTAGCTCACTACTTCTCGAATTTCTAGATTTTAGACTAGTCATTTTATGCTATTTTTTAGCATGTGTTAACAAGGGTATTTTTTGAGTGATTACAATTAGAATGGAGACCTAATATATTCTATTAAAAAAATAATAATTTTATCATCCAATTTGGATTTTATTTTCTTGGTCGTTCGGTGAATTATATCTTCCTGTAACAAATCCCGTAACTTCTGTAACTTCTTGTAGCAACATTTGTAACTTCCTGTATAACTCTTCTAGCATGGATGTACTTGTCCAAGTTTGCCCAAAAATATTGGTTTTTGTCCCTTAGGGTTGAATCATGATCCCTAGTCTCTAAATCCATTATTGAGAAGGAATAAACACCAATTAGGACATGTCTTTTTTAAAAGTAGATTAGGCCTATTTATTTGAATTCATGCTCTTAGGATTTCAATTACAAATTGTTGTTCTTGCCTAGGATTAATTTCTTCTCAAAGTAACATTTCCATTTATGAAATTAGTTTAGGATTTGATTTCATTACATTCACTCCATTACTTCATGGAAGCGAAAGAAGGACACATTATATGTTACACATATAGTGTCGATACCTCTTAAGTTTGTACGAACCACATGTTGATAATTAAAGTTGGCAGCCTTGGGAGTTGCAACATTCTTGTTGAAATACTGAGGCTCATCAATTACTATGGTGCATAATGGAAAAAAAATTACCTATTGGTGACAATATGAAAATGTTCTTCATTCATGGTCCATCATGGTGTGCCTTATGTATAGAATCTTTGGGATCTGTAGAGCACATATTTCTAACATGTCAAGTGACATGTCAAGTTTGGAATCTACTTTACCAGGGGTTATCTATAAAAATTAAATGGAAGGGAGAAAATACCCCATAGGCTTGGGAGAAAAGGTGGAATGAGTAAGCACAAAAAATGTTATGGAACATACCTTTGCTTACATACTAGGGCATCTGGATTGGGCATAATCGAAAGATTTTCCAAAATAATTCTTTCTCTCTAGAACTTATGGTGGCACAAATCTTGGCGATATATAACCTCCTTCATAAAGAGTAAAATTCTCACAACCCTCACATCATCACCGTAGAGTCTATTGATCACACAACCCCTTGGGCATATTTTGATGGCTCATCGCAGCAAGGTCAATGTGGTGGGGGTGTTGTACTACACCTCAATGAATCACATCATTTTGAATTAAAAGATGGACCGGGGCAGGGCACAAATAATTTTGTAGATGTATATAGTTTAAAACTTCTCCTCTTATCTATTGAAAAAAATTGCTGACACCTACATATTTTTGGTGACAAAAAGGTGGTAGTTAATTGGTTTACTCTGAAATCCACATGTTACAAACACACACACACACACACACACACTCAGAGGCATTCTGGATGAATTTATGCTAGTCAAAACACATTTTGACTCCATTTCCTGTCGACATATTTATACATATCGGAACTATCTTTCAGATCAATTATCCAAAGACGGATCGCAGCAGGCGTTTAGGGTATGGCATGTGAGAAAATATCAAGGGACAAGGAATTATCAGTATTATCATCGACCATTTACCGAAGCTCCTTTGGATATTGTAGACACAGTGATGAAATTTTTGACTATTTTTATATTTGACTCATCAATGACAGATTCACAGTGACACCATATTGTTTCTTTTTGATACATCTCACTACAGTACTTGGCACTTAGCTCCATCAGTATAGATCCCATATTTACACAATTTTTCTACTATACCTATATATATATATATATATATATATATATATATATATATATATATACATACATACATACATACAGTTTGATAGGCAGTATGAGGCTTGTTGACATGATCATCAATTACGCTTGACATGATGTATTTGAATTATACAACATGTAATTTTCATCACCATATTAATGAAATTACGATTTTTCCTGGGGGAAAGAAAAAAAATAGAGAGAGATATAGTAGTCAAATTAAGTAATTCAATCAATGATACCATTTTCTATCAAGAGTCTCCAACTAACCTATAGCCTCTTATGCTCCCTAACCTACTTCCACTCCCATCCTATTCACCCTCTGTTGCAATATACTATGGCATCGACTATATCGATCTAACCACTAATAAAACCAATATGGAGGAAGTGCAGACTATATTGACCTAGCTTCCCCAGTAGGAAATTGGAAATCATCATCACACATCTAGGGGAGTGTGTCCATCATTTTCCTCGCACGATTCTAGGCTTGGAGGTTACACGATGAGAAATTCCTCCACACCTCTTAAAAGCTAGTGTTAGCACCATAATATGGACCACACTACAATGCTAGTTGGATATTTGTCATCGGATAATCCAGTCAGGAAGTCATGCTATCATCATGTTATTAAGTCTAGTATCCATGTTCCAATTTTGTAATTCATATCAACATACTGGAAGTAAATCTTACATTAGATAAATCATCGCTTAGATAAGTCATTCATTAGATAAAGCGTATCCCCTTAAGCCATACATCAAACAACAATAACTTTGATAAGTCATACACTGGATAAATCATAATAAAGTAAGACATACATTACGTAAATCATACATGAAATATTTTAACAAATAATACCTAATCCATCAAATCATTTACATAAGTAGTTTTATTTTTCAAACTAAAATGCCACAATATTACACAACATTCATAAATAAAAAAACATGAAAATACAAACAAAGCCTTAGCATAGGTAGATTTTTAAGTCAAAATGGGCATCATAAATGTTGAAAAAGTGAGGGGTAGTCACGAACTATAGTATTTGCATCCTCCCAGGTAGAAAATATTGGGCTATATTTGTACCACTAGAACTTAACCTAGTTCACCAAGCGACATATGAGTTGTCAAACCTTACAGTCCAATATGCGTAATGGTTTGACCACTACGATTCCCACATTCGAGACCTGCAATTCCCTCCAATCTAGTTTGTGAGATTCATTAGAAAAATAATGTCGTAGAATAGATACATGAAAAAAATAATGAGTTTTATGAAAATGGGGTGGAAGTAGAGGATGATAGGCAATTGGTCTAATCTTCCCCTTGATTCTAAAAGGTCCCATAAACTAAGATGCGAATTTCATCCCTTTCCCAAACCAAATGGTGCTTTTTTTGGGTTGGATACGAAAAAAAATTTGGTCTCCTACTTCATAACTCCAATCAATAGTATGTGCACTGACATAACTCCTATGTCTATCTTGTGCTTCCTTTAACCTTTATCAAATGTGTCTTATGTGTTCCTCCATTTCTTCGACCAATTCTGGCCCAACTATTATTCGGTCCTCAAATTTTTCCCAAATCAATGGCATCCTGCATGGCCTCCCATGTAGAGCTTGATAAGGAGGCATCCCAATTGAATTGTTGTAATTTTTATTATAGGATTTTGATTTAATCATGACGTACATTCTAAGCATGTCTTCCATGACATGATTTACTCTTTATTCTACACATTTGTTTCTGGATGATATGCAGTGCTTAGGTTCAATTGGGCCTCCAAAGATGACTACAAACTTGTTTAAGACCTAGATGTATAGTGAGAGTCTCTATCAGAAATGATCTTTATGGGTAACCCATGTAGCTGAATAACTTCGCTTATAAAAACTCGTGCCACATCAGTAATATCATAAGTGTCTCTCACTGGGATGAAATAGGCACATTTGGTCAATTTATCAACTACAAAAAATATAACATTGTGCCTCAGTGAAGTGAGTGGAAAAACCACAACAAAATCTATATAAATGACTTCCCATTTAGATATAAGATGCCATGAGGTTGTAAGAATTCTACTAGATGGAAATGATCAACCTTCACTCGTTGACATTCAAGACATTTGGTGATAAACTAGACTATCTCATGCTTCAGGTCTACCCAAAAGAAGAGCTTCTTCATGTCTACATACATCTTGTTCACTCCAATATGTGCACAATAGGGTGCTTTATGTGACTCTTTGATGTTGGTTTTTTTTTTATATCCCCTTCCTTACAGATGTACATTCTCTCTTGAAATCTCAATAGTCCATCTAGTTCAAGGACATAACCCTCAAAATTTTGTTCTATCTACTTCCCACTCTGAGGTGCTGATATAACCTTCATATGCCAACAATCTTCAAAGAGTTTCTCCAACACAAGTTCACTCAAATTGACCCTCAAGGGTACTAGGGAGAAGGTCCATGGCCTCCTAATTGGTGCATCGAAAACCACATTATCCTTTCCCTTAATGTATGTGATCTGAAAATAATACTCACTCATGAATTCACTCCACCACCTCTTCCTAGAATTTAAATATCTCTGAGTGAATAGGCGCTTCAATCTCTGGTGGTTAGTTCTTAATCTAAAGGTTCTCGTGATGAGGTAGTGTCTCCATAGTTTCAAAGTGAGCATCATTGTCTAAGTCATGGGTAGCATACAATTATTCATGTTTCTTCAACTTTCTAGATGCATAAGCTATTACTCCACCTTCTTGCATCAACAATGCTCCCAATCCTTTCTTTGAAGCATTGGTGTAGATAGTGAAGTCATTTTCCATGTACGGTATACAAAGTATCGATGCACTAGTTAGTAACCTATTTATTTTTGTGAATGTAGTGTCACATTCATATTTCCATTAATGTATAACCCCATTTCATTTTAATGTGGTGATGGGTTTTGTAATATTTAAAAACCCTTCCACAAATCTGTGATAATAACCTACTAGCCCCATGAGGCTACACACCGCATAAGCATATTTCAGTATTGGCCAATCCATTATGGCCTTATCTTTTCTTGGTTAACTGAAATCCCTTCTCCTAAAACGATGTGCCCAAGATAATGAAGTTTCTTCTGAAAGAAGGAACATTTTGATAATTTTCCATATAACTAATTTTCCCTTAAGCAGGTCAATATAACCCTTAGGTGCTCTTCATGCTCATTTTAATTATTTGAATACATGAGAATATTGTCGAGAAAGACTTGCACAAAATGGTCCAAATACTACTTGAACTCACCATTCATGAGAATCATGAATATCGTTGGTGCATTTGTCAAACCAAATGGTGAAACTATGAAATTGTAGTACCTAAACCAAGTTTAAAATGTATTTTTTGGGATGTCACCTTCCTTAGCCCTCGATTTGTGGAATCCAAATAATAGATAGATCTTTGATAAAAATGTTACTCCCTTCATTTGGTCAAATAGGTCATATATTCTAGGTATCAGGTACCTATTATTTATTATGGCTCGATTCAAGTCCCTATAATATATGCATAGCCTTAAGGAACCATCTTTATTCTTGAAAAAAATCACTGGTGAACCCCATGGTGAAATACTAGGTCTAATAAATCCCAAGTCTAAAATCTCTTTTAACTACATCTTCTACTCACAAAGTTCTGGAGTTGTCATCTTGTAGGGTGTCTTCGATATCGGTTCTACACTAGGTTTTAGGTCGATTATGAAATTAATCTCCCTTAGAGATGGTAATCCAAACAATTCCTTAGGGAAAACACCCTCAAATTCTGACAAAACTAGGTGTTGATCAAGAGAGGGTCCTTTCTAGTCACTTACAACCTCGAACACATATAGCTTACAACCTTGTTGGAGACAACATTTTACCTTCATCGTGGAGATGAATAATAGGGACACTCCTCTCTTGATACTACATATCTCAATTGACCTACCTTCATCATTTAAAGAAATCACCCTCTTATTGAAACAATATACCAAAGCTCAATGAGCCTCTAGCGAGTCCATTTCGATGATTACAGCTTACGTCCCCAGTGTTGTGACATATGCCTTCAACTTTGTTGTAAACACCCCAAGGTTTACCTGACATTGATAAATACTATGTCCTACTACTTATTTTATCCCAAAAGTCATTTCAACTTGTTTAAAGTCATTGTGCTCATAGGATTCCAACCCACATTTTTATAATGCAACTGGTGAAATGAAACTCTCTATAGCACCAAAATCAAACAAAATTTTAAGTTTTACTTGGTTTATCATACTCACGGTTTCTACCACAATAGATTGATGTTCAACTTGATGTTCATCAACTACTACATAGATTCGATGGTGGCTTCTTGTCTCCCCCATTGGTGCTTTTCCTTCTCTACGGTTGTTACCAGTTTGTAAATAAGGAAAATCACACCAGTAATGAGGTCCTATTCATCCCCATAAAGTGATGCATGGTAGACCCTAAATAGAATGTTGTGGAGTTATTTGGAAAGAGTTCATTCCCTTGGGACCCCTTCCCCTACTTGTGGTTCCTTAGGTATGACTTTGATTTGCACGAGTCCTTGAAGCTACACATGAAGATCCACTGGAAACCATTGAAATCCCCACTGTCAGTACTCTGGGTACAACCCTGTTTCCATATGGTGGTGGCCACAAAATTCCTCCCCTGGAAAAGGTACGAGGGGCCTCCCACATAAACCTTGATTTCTGTGGAAAGATGGTTTTTTTCCACCTTTTAAGTGTAAGTTATCTTCAACATAGTAAGCATGTTCAATAGCTTCTACCGTTGAGGATGGTTTCCACATCCACACCATCGCCCTAATCTTAGGGTTTAATCCATAAATGAAACAGTCTTATTAGCGCTAATTAGTATCCATGTAGGAGACATACTTGACTAATCACATGAATCTAATATCAGATTATTCTACTTTGCGATTTCCTTCTACCAAATAATGGAAGGCTCCTACCTCTTGTTCTTCATAATATGTTGGTAGTCAATTTTTCTTGAATCTTTGCTCAAATAAATCCAAGGTAACTGTGTCAAGAGTGAGGTGTAGTTGTCGCTCTATGTTACTGCACAAGTTTATGCAACTATATTTGAGTTGGAATGTCACTATTTTAGCATTTAAACTGGAAGTATAATATCTTAGTGCGAAGAACCTTCTCATTCCCTCTAACCAAGATTCTACTTGTTCATTGGCACGACATCCAAAAAACTCTGGGACCTTAATCTTCTGGAGGTCCCTAGGAATGTCCTCATTTGTAGGTCCTTTATCTGAGTACCTTGACCCCTTGAACTTTCCCAACCCTGATGGAGGGTGCTCTGCTTCCATATCAACTGTGTGGTGCCCTCTTAAAGTCTCATTATTTACCTCTAAGGAGCACAAGATGAGAGCCAAATCTAATGATGGAGGTGGGTCATTTGTAGAAGGTCCTTGTGATGACCCTCCTCGATAAGCCTTGTATGACACACAAGGCTTATTAATGCAACTTAGGACTTGTCCGATCTTAGTTGACTCACACACATATATAAAATGATAGGCATAAGTTATTCTTTTTGTTTTTCTATGCTCGTAAACAAGCATTACTAATACTGAGTAGATCACCAAGGATCTACTAAATCCTCTCATGTGTGAGCTCTACATAACTTACAAATTTTCTCCTGATAATAGGCAGGTTACTAGTGCAATTTACCTATCACCCATACTCGGATTTTTTCTTAACATCAAATTACTCTCTTTAGTAACCTTAATTATTATTATAAAAGATATTTCTATAGTTAATATTAAAGTTGATTAATGAAATGGTTTAATATGTTCAAATAATTAAATTAAATACTAAGGTGAGTAATACCCTTTCATTCATGCCTTCCTTCTATGGGAATTAGTTTCTCCTCCCCAACATTTATAATATATTCTAAAATCATTTATGTCCATTTTATGAATCTTAGGATCTCCTAGAGGACATATAAACAATTGGTCTCCCCTCTTGAAGAGGCAGTGTCCTTGAAGCAAGTTTTAGAAAATAACCATGAATGTATCTTGTATTGTTATCCATCAATTGACATCATAGATCAATAGTAGGTGGCTATTTGAAATTACACTACTATAACTTAGTCATCCTTTCAAATCCCAATCGTCTTAAATGATGATAATATGAAAGAATATATAACACATTTAAAGTATATATATATATATAGATATGTATCACAACTTTTTTAGTAATCATATTCTTACTAAATTTCTCTAAATGATATATGACTAGAAACAATATTGTCTATTGCAATATTAATTTCACAAATGATCTTCTCATATCATCATAAATTTATGTCTTAATTTAATATGGATCACAAATAAATAATATGTATATTATCTCTTATCACTTTTATTTAATTTTTGTAACATTTATATTCTTATGTTAAACCCTTAAATCATGGCTTCTTCCTCAATATACACATTCTAAAAGAAATTTCAACTAAGGTTAAACAAACCTAGATCCATCTTAACTCTCGATCTATCAAGGGCGAGAGAGATCAAATCTCTTTTCACTTTGAAAGAGGTTTTCATCTCAAGAGATTTGATCCCTCTTCGCGCTTGGTAGATTAGGAGTTAAGATGGATCTAGGCTAGTTTAATTATTAATTATAATTATAATTATTAATTTTGTGTTTTATTTTATTTTATTTTGACCAAGTCAAATATTCAAATTTTTACATACAAGTTAGTTCTACTTATGAACTTCAAATATAAAGAATATTTTTAATAAAAAGTGGATTGGATGAGAGGAAATCTTGGATAAAATTTAATACTATAGTATTATATTTTACGCAATATTTATTACTAATCTCACCCAATAAAAAGTGGCTAGGGGTGGGTAATTACTAATTAAAATGTAATATTATTACATTTTACCTAATATTTCCCATCACCCCCAACCTAAATATTACATTTTACTGAATATAAAGGAAAATTACAATAAAAATGAAGCAGTTGAGGGGAAATATTGGGTAAAATATAATATTATAGTATTTATTTTACCCAATATTTCTTGCAATCTAGTAAAAAGTGGATGAAGGTAGGCATACATATTAGATAAGATGTAATAATTACATTTTACCTAGTATTTTTCCCACCTCCTCCCATCACCTCAACTCACTTCCATAGTTAAGCTTATTCATTTCTAAACTTACCATCCTAGGTCAAGAAAAACTCTATTTCTATAGCACATTTATATACATAAATTAAGATAATATATTAGATATATTAAATTAAAGTGATTATCAAAGAAGCCATTAGAATGAAGAAGCAACTATTGTTATGCACTTTGTGCAATCTTGTTTAACCTTACACTTCTTAAAAGCACCTTCTTGAATCACCTAATAGGTTCCAGGAAGCTCTACATATTCTATGCATACAAACACATTATGTATTCATCTAGTCAAGGATAGAAACAAAACATGCAAAAATACATAGAGCCACCAAATAGATACATACAAATGTTAGGTCCAAACATATCCATAAAAAACGTTTTACCTTTATAGGCTACATGGTGTCAATGCCATCATTTTATACAAATAAATTATGTATCTAGGATAGTTTAATTACCCCTTGAATAGGTTATATTCCACATGAATACTATGGTTTAATAGCATGGGTTCTTAATACTACGGTCATTTTTATTTTATTTTCAACAAGTTAAAGGTTTTACACATATCTAGCATCTTGGGTTGGAGAACACCTCTCCAACTAATAAATGAGTAATATATATATATATATATATATATATATATATATATATATATATATATATATATATATATATATCATTTTAATATAGAAACATTTTAATATAGAAATATTATATTCAAAATCTAGAGTCCACCCACGTTAAATAAACTATTTCACCCTTTCTCACAAACAAAATTCCACTTTCATTGTGTGATGAACTAATTCCACTTCACTTTCCGTAAAAATAATGTTGAATTTATATTTTGTTTATACATAATAATTATGTCCACTTTTAATTTATAATTAGCTCTGACAATGACATTAGATTAAATTTGTAAAATGTTAAACATTTACACTTTCCATATACCCCATACTATCTACCCCATGGTGGGTTGTAGAGCGCCTCCGGTGCAAATATTATGTGTAATTAAAACCTAAATGAATATTCTTTGACATTAATACTTTATTCTCTCAAAAAGCATATATATATATATATCTATATCTATCTATCTATCTATCTATATATATATATATATATATATATATATATATATATATATATATATATATATATCCAATATAAATTTAAATCTCAATTAAATTTATCTAATTAATTGTAATTTCTTTTTATCTAAACAATGTTATATAATACTAAAAAGAATATTACAATTATTAGAGACATATCATGTATATTAGCAAATCATAAAAGTAATAAATGGAGAATATATAAACTCTTTTTCCAAGAACAAATTTTTCTAATATATAAAAATAATTCAAAATTAAAAGCATGAAATATTAAAGGGTAAGCTGATAACTTATGACTAATAAATAGACAAGTTATCTCATCAAAGAGTCAATAAACAAGTTATATTTATAAACCAGTTACATTGTAACAAGATTAATATTATTGTAAACAAATTATCAAATGTATTTTAGAGTTTAACCACCTGTATACATTAATTTGCACAATACATTTTACTCTTATCACCTCAAAACCAACCATACAATTTCAAGCATAATGTTCAACTAATATGACCGATGAATACGGTGGGTTAATACAATGGGTTCACATAAACATGGAGTTCCAAAACCACCAGTAACTTCACCAAGTCAAGTTTACCTTATTATTTTAGTTCAAAGTTATTTTTTACTTAATAAAGAGTTCTTTTTAATTTTCTTTATTTTATTTTTGAAAAAGTAAAAATGTTTAAAATAAGCTTCTTTTTTTTTAAATTATTAATTGTATACTTTTGTTCAGTTTTTATTTCTATATTTATTTCATGAAATTTCTCTTCATTAAGCAACTAAGATGTCAAGCATCTCTATTTCTAAATAAGAATCGCAACTTCTTTTCAAGGGGCATACAAAAATTTTGGCTGAATTCAAACATTTTTTGCCTCATATAATTTGGAAAGTTAAATAAAGAGAATTTGATAGATTGGAGTATACTTAAATAATGAATCCATACACATGGGGAGAATTTTAATAAGAGAGGAATAACCTGCTAACGAGTTTATTTAACCTAACATTTTGAACTTCCAAGTGAGTCCATCCTCATGAGATAAGCTAATTGATTAAGAGGAGATTAATGATGTGTTTCGAACTTCCAAGTGAGTCCATCATGAGGAGATACGATAATTGATTAAGAGGAGATTAATGATGTCTACTAGAATTGATCTGATGTATAAATGTAGTTTAAAAGTCTAAGAAATAAGGAGATCCATATAGTAAAAGATTTGGTAACCTAACTAGAATTTGGATAGACCAACCTATGGGTTACACTATTGTCTAACTAGCCTAAATATCCTTTTAGATTTCACATTTTCACATAGTTTTCCCATTCCCTTTTATCTGTTTAGCTTAATATCTAGTACTAATAGTTTTCGTTGTTTAGCTTAATATCTAGTACTTGCATGGCAAATGTCCATTTAGGCATTTGGTATGTTGTGATGCCAATTGGAGTTATGAATGTGTACCTACATGTTTACAAGATGAAAGATGCAACTGGATTCTATTACCATGATTATTGAAATATACTTTACATGGTAGGTTTGTTAGGTTTGTTGCAAAACTTTATTACTATTCTTTATGTATAATTTTCTCTATGAAGTACATATTTGTTATAAACAATAATTATGGACATATGAGATTGATTTATTGATTTTTTTTAATTTTTTTTTTCCAGATGGAAAATCATTTTGTATCTTTTTTAGTAATAAAATAGAAAAAATACAATTGAAAAGGTTTAGTCACAAAGAAAACCTATTCTCTTCAATCTCTCTTATACAATTTGATAATTCTCTTTAAACAAAGCATGTTAAAAGAATACTAATATCTTCTCTAACATCACATTTATGAGTTGGAAAATGTAGACAACGAAGCCTCAATGACTCCTTGTTCATTTGTCTTTTTTATCTCGGATGTTTCTTCACCATCCTTGACAATGACGTATTTGTTTTATGCTTTTTTTTTTCTTTAATACTTTCCTAAATTATTTTATTTTATTGGTTTTTTATGTTAGTTTTTTTTTTTTATAGGGAGTGCTCTTAGGTTGGTTTGAAGGTATAGATTTTGAATCTAGGCTCTGCTACCACATATGAGGACCTAATTTATGTCCTCTAACTAAAACAAATTTATCATTTAATTTAATAACAATAAGAAGGAAAATGGCATGTTTATAACTCAACATATATTTTATAATAACATATGAGAAAAATTTGATTAACAACATATTAAACATGTAAGGAATTTCATTTGTGGATATTTTGTAACAACCCCAAGTTAAAATTTGATGTAATAAAGTTAATAAAGACAAAATAACACCAAGGTCATGGGACACACATTCCAAGTTGAATGTTGGGAAAGACATCCTAGTGGGTGTTCATTTTGTTTATTATGGCTAAGGGGAAATTGGCAAAGGCATTGTTAAAGGCTATGGAGAGACAAAGTGAGATTATTTGGCATTTATTTATGAAAATAATGGAAAATGGGAGAAAAATAAGGTGAAATGTCACTGGTTGCATGTGATGAGGAATATGAAGGAAAAATAATGGAAATTGAAGAAAATAGAGGCCTCATTGATAGAAAGGCTTCTGAGGATCAGTTCACAACCTTTTAACAATTTAGTTTTGGAGTTTTGTCTCTCATACTCTTGCAAACTTAGAACATTCCTAGAACACTCTAGCATTGGAAAAAGGAAAGAAAAGGGAAACAAGGACCAAGTGAGGAAAAAGTTGGATCAAGCATCTACAATATGAATACTTGTGGGAAATAGGGTGCATGTGTGATTCCATAGCTGGTTCATGGATGCTTGGTACATGTATGTGGGTATTTGGTTCTCTCATTGTCATTGGGATGGCCTTTGCGAGGTGTGACAATGGTTTCATCCTTGTCTTTCCATTTCCAGATATCCATAGTGTGATGGGGTTCCTTTACTTGGTTGAGCTAGATTTCTGGATGGTTTTGATACTGAGTGGGGTGGTCTCAGGAAAACTTTCACAGGCCTTGGAATCCCTTGACCGGTAAATGGCGAGATACAATATAAAGACTGAGGGTGGAGACAAGAAAATTCCTCACAGTTTAGGTGGATAGATCTAGAGGCATCCACGCTTGTTGAGGTTATAGTAATCCCTTGATTGTTATATAATGGGATTATGGTAAATCTTGTAGTGTAATTTCTTTGCTTGGGCCTAGGAATCCCTTGACCTGTAACAGAGGGATATACGATAATGCATGAATTTATAAATGAGGGTTTTGGGATTAGGAATCCCTTGACCAGTAATGGTGGGATACACAATAAAGCTTGAGAAACCCTGGTTGGTTTTGTTGTGAGTCCCACATTCATGCTTGGAATATGGCACAAGGGTGATTGGTTGAAAGAAACATTTAATTCATCTCAATCTATGGTCGGGTGGTATGTGGAAGTCCCTGACTTGGTTGGCTTTTTCATATGTTAATAAGAGCTCTTTTTTCCCTTTTATTTCATGAGTAAATGTACTTGATATTATGTACCTTTGATGGTTGCTCTATCATTATTATTATCCTAGTTATGTGTTGGTTATAACCATGGTTTTATGACAGAATTGAGTTATGGCTGTCATCATGTTTTGATTAGTAGATGAAATGTTAATAAATGAATGACGTAATAGATGATAATTCAATTATTTTAAGAGGTCATTGAACCTTCTTGACGAATCTCAGATAAGTATGAGGATAGATGGAAAGACAGATAAGTATCATCCGTAGACAAATGGACAGATAGATAAGTATCATCTGTAGATGGATGGACAGACAAAGAGGGTCAACAGGATACTAGAGAATATGTTGAGGATGTATGTGATGCATCAGCAACAAAAGTGGGAAGATTACCTTCAACTGATTGAGTTTGGTTACAACAATGGGTATCATGAGTCATTGAAGATAAGTCTATTTGAGGCACTCTATCAGTGGCATTGTAATACTCCCATCAGTTGGAATGACTGTAGGTTTTAACCCCATACAAAAATTACCTGCATATGAATTCTAAAACACAGAAAATAAACAATGCGAGAGTATAACACATAAAACACATATATACAGAGATTTTCCCCTGGATCCCAAAACCGGGACTACCAGCTTGATTTTTCATTATGTTCCTTTCAATGTTACAATACATATTTATACATGCCGAAGCATCCAGTACCATGGACTGAAAACCATCGTGTCCAAAACCATGGACCAAAAGCCATCGCGTCCAAAACCATGTGCGAAAAATCATGCACAAAACCATAGGTAGGTTCTCCCAACCTAATATAGGGTCCAAAAAAAAAAAATCCGGGGCGCTGCCCTGGGCCCCATAGAGTGGGGTTACCTGCACCCCTCAAACCCCCTATGACTCACCCCACTATGAAATCGGTGCAACAACGGGGGGGCTCCACCCCCGTTCTAATACCCCGGTTAACTATGTGGGCTAGTCGTGGATAGAATATAACAGAACACAACAATGATCCCATGAACATGGTATTGATAGGACCAGACATGTTGGCAGAGATGGAACAAGAAACACAGATTATCAAACAAAATCTAAAGGCAACACGGGATAGCCAGAAGAGTTACGCAAATCATGACACGACATTTAAGGAGTTTCAGTTTGGGGATAACGTGTACTTTTGCATCAATACCAAGAAGAGCTACTTGAGGATTGAGTCATGTACGAAGTTCGCACCTCCATATTGTAGGCCTTTCAAGATCCTTGAGAGGATTGGACTAGTGGCCTACAAAGTTGCAATGCCTCCAACAATGAAATTCCATGATGTTTTCCATGTTTCATTTCTTAAAATATATGTAAAGGATGTTGATCATGTTATTGATTGGTCTGTATTGCACGTGTATCTAGAAGGAGAGTTCTAGTCGCAACCTTAGTGCACTTTGCAGAGAAATATTCTCATGCTTCGGAACAAAGAAATTAAGAAGGTTGAAGTGAAATGGAAGCACTTTGGGCCTGGTGAAGCTACATGAGAGATAGTTGATCAAATGCATGCTATGTATGCTTCATTATTTGTTGGTTGAGGCAAAACACTTTTGGTATATGTATATATGTATATGTATGTAGATACCGCAATGAGTTTTGTTATAAAGCTCCAATAAATGGTATGGGTGTCATGTTATTATGTTGTCATGTTTACTTGCTTTTCAGCAGGTTGATCATTGTAAATATTGCATCGAAATTTGTTATAAAAATCCATGGGAAGTATGTTATGGTTTTCATAGGTTTTTTTGATTGTAACTGTAATAGAACACTAAGGACGGTCTTCCCCTAAAGAGTAGGGGTTTGTAATATCCCTAGGTTAAAATTTCATGTAATGATGTTAATAAAGGAAAAATAAGACCAAGGTCATGGGACATTCATTCCAAAATGAATGTTGAGAAAAAATATCTTAGTGGGTGTTCGTTTGTTTGATTATGGCTAAGGGGAAATTGGCAAAGACATTAGAAAAGCCTTTAGAAAGGAAAAGAGGAATTATTTGGAATTTATTTATGAAAATAATGGAACATAGGAGAAAAGGAAGGTGAAAGGTCACAAGTTACATGTAAGGAGGAAAATGAAGGAAAAATAATGGAAAATGAATAAAATAGAGGCCTCATTGATAAAAAGGTTTATGAGGATCAGTTCACAACCTTTTGTCCATTCTGTTTTGGAGCTCTCTCTCTATTCTCTCTCCCTCATACTCTTGGACACTTAGAGCATTCTTGGAACACTCTAGCATTGGAAAAAGGAAAGTAGAGGAAGGAAAAGAAATCAAATGAAAACAAGGATCAATTGAGAAAAAGGTTGGATCAAGAAACAACAATGGGAATACTTGCAGGTAACAAGTTCCATGTATGATTTCCTAGTTGGTTCGTGGATGCAGGGTACATGCATGTGTGTATTTGGTTCTCTTGTTGTCATTGGCATGGATTTTTCCAGGTCTGCTAGTGGTTTCAGCCTTTCCTTGCCATTTCCAGATAGTCGTGGTGTAATGGGGACCTTTTAGTTGGTTGAGATGGATTACTGTAGGAATTTACAGGGTAAGTTCCTCAGATAGAACACCAGAGGACAACGCTCAAAAACAGATCACAAATCAATACACCAATATTCTTGACATGGTTAAAATCCTCAAATAGGGAAACAGTCCATGGCCTAAGCCAACACGACCACTTCAGGCAATTTGTTAATAAAAGAATGAAAATTTACATAAGCTTCTCTCATGAACGGTTACCCTACAAATGACTCTCCATGCTCTTTAAATAGAGATCACAGACCAATCGGGTGTTAAGCAATGGATCAAGTGTCAGTAATACCGAGGAGAGAATGAACTGTCGGATCACTACATATCATGACCATCAGATTGTAAGATACAAAAGTACATAGTAAAGAAACACACTTTACCTAACTCTACACTAGACCAAGTTATACTTAACTATTTCCTATGTGTCGGAATATCCTAACATCCACCCTTAAGAACAAATTGGGATAGGATTGAAGGATGTACAAATATGACACAATAGGAGAAGGAAGGAGGCATTAGAGCCTATCCCCCCTCAGTGAAAACTTCCTGCACTCCAACCATAAATCGAAGTTTAGTAAACTCTGCCTCTATGAGAGCCTTTGTAAAGATGTCTGCAACTTGATCATCTGTTGAACAATATTGCACTTCAATAACATGGTCATGAATGACCTTTCTGATGAAGTGCATGTGCAGTTCAAAGTGATTGCTGTGCTGATGTTGGACTGGATCTTTGCATAGTTAAATGGCACTTTTATTATCACACCGAAGTGTAGTCGGATGTTGCTGCTGAAAGCCAAACTCTGATAGGATCTAACGAAGCCACAGGGCTTCCTTACTAGCTTCTACAACACCACAATACTCTACTTCTGCTGAAGAAAGAGAAATGGAACTTTGTTTCTTACAAGCCCATGTAATGGGTCCTGAACAAACAATGAACACATAGCCTGCAGTAGACTTCCGATCATTAGGGTCACCAGCCTATTCGGAATCAGTGAAACCAATCAATAGAGGAGATGCTCCGGCACTGTAATCAATCCCAAACTGAACTGTACCTCGAACATAATGAAGTATTCTTTTAGCTACTTCCCAATGACTTTCATGTGATTTTTTCATAAACCAAGAAATAAGGCCAACAACAAAGGAAAGGTCAGGACGAGTATGGGTCAGATACAAAAGTTTTCCTACAAGTTGATGGCATAAGGTAGCATCAACTTCAGGGGAAGTACAAGTGACTGAATGTTTGGCTCTAGACTGAAAGGGAGAAGGGGCTGGCTTATAGTCTTCCATGTGAAAATGGTGTAGAAGATCACATGCATACTTGGACTGGGAAAGGGAAATACCTTCCTTGGATTGCAAGACTTGAAGACCAAGAAAATAATGCAAGTGTCCTACGTCTCTCATTTCAAACTTCTTTTTAAGGTTGGACTTCACATGGTTTATAAGGTTGGGATCACTACCAGTAAGGATAAGATCATCAACATAAAGAACAAGAATTATAAGAGACTTGCCCACTTTCTTGGTGTAGACAATATTGTTAAAATGACACCTACAAAAGCCAATTTCTCAAAGAAAGCTATCCATTTTGGCATACCAAGCCCGAGGGGCTTCCTTGAGACCATAAAGGGATTTCTTAAGCTGACATACAAGGCTGGAGCCTGTTTGGATAAAGCTAGTAGGTTGTTCCATATAGATTTCTTCATTCAACTCCCCATGCAAGAAGGCATATTTAACATCCATCTGATGGACTTCCCATTTGAAAGAGGTAACAAGAGAAAGAACAAGGCAGATAGAGTTCACTTTTGCAATAGGGGAGAAGGTTTTAGTATAGTCAATGCCTTCAACTTGTGAAAAACCCTTAGTGACAAGACTAGCTTTATGTTTATCAACTTTTCCATCTGGTCCGTACTTGGTTCTGTAAATCCATTTTCATCTAACAAGTTTTCATCCCTTTGGAAGAGGAACAAGATCCCATGTATCATTTGCCAATAATGAACGATATTCTTCATTCATATCTACGTCCCAATCTGGATGGCCTGAAGCTTCTGCAAAGGTGTCAGGATCATAATTCACTGAAGCTTGAGCCAGTAAAGAAGAGGCCCTATCGAACTGAGAACATGTAAGTCATTGATCTGTAGGATCATCAGAATGAGAACTTGCTGCATCCTGAGTAGCACAAACCCATTTTGGAAGCTGAGGAGTTGAAGGAGGATCCTGAGAACGTGAGGGAGGAATTTCATCCTTGCTATCATCATTTGAAGAAGAAATATTTTCAGAAGTAGAAGGGATAGAGAGAGGTGGCACATCCACCGAGCTAGGCTCGTAGGCCAATATATTTTCAGCAAACTTTACATCTCTTCTAATGATAACATTTTTGGACTTAAGTGGAATAAGTCTATATCCTTTGACATCTTCAGAATATCCAACAATAATACATTTTTCACTCTTAGGTTCTAAAGCTTTATGTTTCTCATCTAGAATATGGGCCCATGCTTCACTTCCAAAAACACGAAAGTGACTTACATCTGGTTCAATTGAGCTCCATGCTTTTTCTGGAGTGATATTCTTTAAAACCTTAGTAGGAGTGCGATTTATTATGTAATTTTCACAGTTAATTGCTTCTGCCCAAAAATTAAGACTAAGTCCTTTAGATTAAAGCATACAATTAGCCATTTCCTTTAAGGTGCGATTCTTACTTTCAACTACACCATTTTGTTGTGGAGTATGTAGAACAGTATGTTGCATTTGAATTCCATTCACAGTGAAAAAGTTGATGAATCTGTTGTTAACATATTCTCCTCCATTATCAAATCTTAGCTTAAGAATTTGATGTCCATATTGTTTTTCAACAAAGGCCTTAAAGGCCAAGAACATGTTAAATACTTCACTCTTGAGTCTTAAGAAGTATACCCAAGTGCATCTCGAGAAATCATCAATGAAAGTTAAGAAATACTTGTAGCCAGAGAATGAAACAACTCGAAGTGGACCACGTAAATCACTATGCACAAGCTGTAAAGGAGCTGAGGCGTGCCAAGAGGCACATTTTTCAAAACTATACCGATGATGTTTTCTGAGTACACATCCGGAACAAACACCATCTCCGCAAGATACCATTGGAAGACCGATCACCAACAATGTAAAATTTGAAACGGGAACTGATACTGTTACCCGCTTTGTAGAGATAGCAAAAAAGTGACGCCATTTTGAAAAGGGGTGATGCAGAACACACATGTTTTTTTTAGAGCATAGTTTTTGGCACTATAAATATTTTTATGTACATTGCGTTTTAGAATGGTAGTGATTTTGATGTTGATTTAAAAATGTGGTAATTCTACACCATGCCCTTTTTTTAATAGGCTTTTTTTTTAACTTTTAATTTTATAATGTATGAAATGCAAATAATTATTTTGTAAATTTAATAACTTTGGAAGTGGTCTTTTTCTTCATATTTTCTTGTTTTTGTTTTTATTTTTATTTTTTTTGTAGTGAGGTTTTTATTGTTTTGCATATTTAAAGAAGGTCGATATTTCACATTTTTTATATTCTACATATTTATACATCGTTAATTAAATTTTCAATCCAGAAACAATTGTCTCTAAAAAACATATATAAAAAAGACGAAAATGAAAAATAAAAAATGTTAAAAAAAATTATCTTTTAAACCATAAAAGAATTTGAAAAAAAAAATAATAAAATAAAAAAAAGGATATAAATATAAAATTAAGTAAAAAATAGAGAAATTGAAAAAAACATTAGCAAAAACTAGGAAAAAAAAAATAAAAAAATTAAAAACAATCTAGTTAGAAAAAAAAATTAACGAAAAAAAAAACTAGTAAAATTAATATTAAAAAAAGCAAAAATTAACTCAAATTAACATATATATATATATATATATATATATATATATATATATATATGAAAATTATTTAAAAAGAAAAACCAAAAAAATATAACAATATAAAAAAACAAAAAAAAATTTGACACTTACATTTTTTTTAAACAATTTCTTTTTTTATTTAAAAAAAAAAAATTATTATTATTAACTTTTTTTTTAAAACAAATTTTTTTCTTAATTAAAAAAAAAAATCAATAAAAAAATTTAAGATTTTTTTTAAACGAATAAAAATTTAAAATTTAAAATTTAAAATTAAAATTTTTTTAAAAATTATTTAAAAAAAAATTAAAAATTAATTAATTATTTTTTTTTTTTTTTTTTTTTTTTTTTTTATGGATTTTTTTAAAAACATTTTTTTTTTATTTAAAAGAAAATTATTATAACAAAAAAAATTTTAAAACATTTTTTTTATTACAAATTTTAGAATATATAATTATTATTTAAAAAAAATTAAGTTTAAAAATTTTTAATTTAAAATCACAAGATATATGAATATTATTTAAAAAAAAATTAAACACATGGAATTTTAAAATTTAAAATTTAAAATTTATATTCATCATTTTGAAAAAAAAAAATAAAAAAAAAAATTAGTTTGCCCGCTCCCGGCCGCCCGTGGTGGCGCGGTGGTGGGCGGAGAGCCTGCGCATAGGCCCTCCGCCCATTGCCGCGCCACCGTGGGCGGTCGGGGGCCGACAAAATATTTTTTTTTTTTAATAATAAATATAAAATTTAAATTAGAGAAAAATGTTTAAAAAAAAAAATTAATATAATAATTATTTTTTAAATAAAAAAAATGTTTTTAAAAAAATCCATTAAAAAAAAATTTAATTTTTTTTTTTTTTTTTTTTAATAACTTTTAAAAAGTTTTAAATTTAAAGTTTAAAATTTTTATTTCGTTCAAAGAAAATTTTTAATTTTTTAATGAATTTTTTTTTTTAATAAGAAAAAAGAATTGTTTTAAAAAAGAAAGTTAATAATAATAATTTTTTTTAAATAAAAAAACAAATTGTTTAAAAAAAATTGTAATGTTAAATTTTTTTTGGTTTTTTTATATTTTAATACTTTTTTGTTTTTTAAATAATTTTCATATTTTTTTGTGTTTTTTTTTAATAATTTGAGTTAATTTTTGGTTTTTTTAATATTAATTTTACTAGTTTTTTATTTTTTTTCGTAAATTTTTTTTCTAACTAGCTTGTTTTAATTTTTTAATTTTCTTTTCCCTAGTTTTTGCTAATGTTTTCTTCAATTTCTCTATTTTTTACTTAATTATATATATATATATATATATATATATATATATATATTTTTAATTCTTTTTCAAATTCTTTTATGGTTTATAAGATAATTTTTTTTTAACATTTTTTATTTTTCTTTTTTGTCTTTTTTATATATATTTTTATATTTGTTTTTTTAAGTAATCAACATTTTCATCTTAATTTTAGTAGTTTTTAATTTTCTTTTGTTAATTTTCTATTTTTTTTAAATCTAGTTTGTTTTTAAATTTTATTCTAAATTTTTTAATTTTTCTTTTTTTTAATCTATTTTTTCTATTTTTACCTACTTAATTTTTAGTTTATTTTAAATGTTATTTTTTCTTTTCCATTTTTTTTTTTTTCTTTTTGCCAATTTTTTTTATGGTTTAGAAGGATTTTTTTTTTTTTTTATTTTTTGTACTATTTATTTGTTTATAATGTTTTTTTTTTTTTTTTTTTTTTATATATCATTAATTTTTTTTTTTTTTTTTTACATTTTTATGAAAAAAATATTATATTTGATTTTTTTTGTCGTTTTTTATTTTTATTTTATGTTTTTTTTTTAGTATATATTTTAATTTATGTTTTGTTATTTTTTTAAACTTTTTTTTTTTGTTTTGTGTTTTTTCATTGTTTTAATTTTTATTTTATTTTATGTTTTCATTATTTCTTTTAAATTTTAATGTTTTTCAGGGTCATGATAAAATATTTTACGCCATTATTTCGAAATGTTGAAATTTTACTTTTGAAAAAAAAAAGTGTTTTCTCAACGTTAACACTTTTCGTTTTGAGGGTGTTTTTTGGACAATTTTTGCCCAAAAATTTGGTTTTCACCACCATTTTTAAAACATGTTGAAAATTTACCCAAGAAAAAAAAGGTGTTATTCCAGCATCAACACTTTTTGTTTTTAACACTGTTTTTGATGTTTTTTTGAGGTTTTTTGGCCAGAGTTCCCGTTTTGAGTTTATAGTTCCCGTTTCAAAGTTTACATTGTTCACCATATTTTCTTTACATAGATTTTGAAGGGAGCGGTAGTTTAAGTGACCAAATCACTCATGTCAAAGTTTTCTCACTTCATCATTATGAGCAACAAATACCGAGGGAATATTTGATGACCCAAAGTTGTTAAAATTATACAACCTTGTAGAATCATCATCAATGCTAGTAGCTAAAATCTGTCGAGGATCTCTTAGCTCCTTAATTTCAACATCGTGAGGTGAAAATTCAACGATTTTACCTTCACCTGAATGAGTTATCTGATATACAGATCGAAGGTTGTAGGATAAGGTTGGAACACATAATACATCATTAAACTAACCATTGTCTAGATGAACAGTTCCAGTCCCTACAACACTAAGAGATCTATCATCACCAACATATATATTTTTGGTGTTACAATCATTTAAAGAAGAAAACATGGTTTTGTTTTTCGCCATGTGATAAGAAGCTCCAGAATCAATGAGCCACTCATGAGAATGAGAAGAAGAAGATAAATTTAGTGCATAACCAAACCGAGATGCTTGACAACCACATGCAGAAAGTGTTATTCCTGAAGATGAAGTTGAAGTTGAAGAGTGCTCCAAATGGATGTTATGCTTCGTCATTGCTGCTTCCAAGGCTTCCATCTTCTTAAAGCATTTGGATTCTAAGTGGCCATCTCGATTACAAAAGTGGAAATGTATATCAGTCTTCTCTTTGTTTTTATTTGCCTTATCATTTTGTGGAAATGACTTTTCATTTTGAGGCTGAAATTGCTTAGGACTCTTGTTTGGTTTAGGACCATTCTTTTTATGATACTACTTCTTATGATTCTTTGAATTTGGTTGTTGTTGGCCAGCTAAGGCTTTCTTAGAAGAGTTTCCAAGATTAAGAAGACCAAGATATAAGAGCTTTTCTTGTTCTCTTATTAAAGAATTAGAAAAGGCATCAAAAGAGGGGAACTTGTAGTCTTTTACTTGAGAAATAAAGGCTTCTATAGTAGAATGGAAGGTTGAAAGAAACATAGAGTATGCTGGTCCCAACTTAGTAAGAATGGAATAGATAAGGCTACCATCTTCTTTCTTAACCTTAACACCTTCCAAGAAAAGTCTAAGGGTCTTGAACTTGGACAAAAAATCTTCAATGGAAGAAAAATTATTGGGGTCCAATTTCATTTTTAATTCCAAAAGCTTTAGTGAGTTGTTTCATTGCTTCATTAGGTGCATTAATTCTGCGATATGGAATCTAAGGTCACGATAAATAGACATCCCGATCAACCCACATGCTTGATCTTTCCTATTTTCCCATTTGGCTGCCTTATCTTCATCTTGAGGTTTGGTTTCTTGGCCTAAGGCTATTTTGTAAAGACCTTTACTTCTAAGTAAATCCACAATGTAGGACCACCCTTGGAAGTAGTTGGTGCTGTTAAGAATAACTTAGCATGGACTTTCCATTTTAATAGAAAATGAAGCTGTAGATGTTGAAACTAAGTGTTCCAATGGAAAGATCTCGAAAAAATAGGTTGATTAAAAAAGAACGGCTTTGAAAATGGCTTCCGGATGAAGAAGTTATGGCTTTTTGAAGAAAAGTTGTTGAAGATGTTGACAAAGTCTGTGAGTGTGCAGAAATGAATGATAATGTTATATTTAAAAAGAAATCCCCCCCCTTTCCAAACTTAATCTAATTAGCTCACTTTAAAAAAAAATTATGTGACTCACTTTTATAAATAAGTGAAAGTCACTTTTACAATTGTACTTTATGAGCTACCCACTAAATTGTAACTTAAATAAAAGATAAAGTGGCTTTAGAATTATAAGTGACTCACCTTTTATAATGGGTGAGAATTTTTTTCCATAAAGTAACTTTAAAACATAAGTTACATGTGCTTTCTGAAAAAGTAACTCAACAAAAAGAAAGACTTGAACTCGAGACCTCTATTCTCATAAAGTAACTTTGGACCAAGTGAGTTAATTTAAAAGGTTAGTACTTTTTGGAAAAGAGGAAAGGGAGAATTTTTTTTTTAGTCACTGAAGCTTTGGGGTGCGTGCTTACTTGAAAAAATTCTTTTTTTCCTACAAAACAAAAAACACAAAACCCAACACGGACATGCAAAAAAAACCAAACCTTACATCTTGAAGTTAGTTTTAGTCAGAAACTAATATCTTGAAGTTAGTTTTAGTCAGAAACTAAATATTTTCCTCAATGTTTCTAATTTTCCGAGATCACACTAAGGTGTGACGGAAAAGAGCATACGCTTGAGAAAAATCCTTCCTTTCTATTTTTGATTTTCCCATATTGCACAGAGTCGTAGGGAAAAGAGCATACGTAGAAATCAAAGGTATAGATCTGGTAATAAAAAACAAAGAGCTAAATAAACCAAAATAAACATAGAGATGAATAGCTAGAACTGCAAATAAAGATTGTATACCTCCAGATCTTAAAAATGACGTAGCTAGGGCTACCGGAAACATTTTCGCGTGAAACAAAAGGGGTTCCTCACTAGAACAGATGTTTCTAACACAATAGAGTAGTCCTCTCAGCTTGAAAGCAGTCAGAAACAGTAGAACTAGGAAATGACAGTCGGATGCAGTTGTACCGACTTCATATTTGGATCACCAACGGATGCAGCCCTCAAATAGCTTCGATACCATGTAGGAATTTACAGGGTAAGTTCCTCAAATAGAACACTAAAGGACAACGCTCACAAACAGATCACAGATCAATACACTAGTATTCTTGATGTGGTTAAAACCCTCAAAGAGGGAAACAGTCCACAGCCTAAGCCAACGCGGCCACTTCAGGCAATTTATTACTAACATAATGAAAATTTACATAAGCTTCTCTCATGAAAGGTTACCCTACAAATGACCCTCCATGCTCTTTAAATAGAGATCATGGACCAATCGGGTGTTAAGCCACGGATCAAGTGTCGGTAATACCGAGGAGAGAATGTACCATTAGATCACTACATATCATGACTGTCAGATTGTAAGTTACAATAGCACATAGTAAAGAAACAAACTTTACCTAAATCTACACTAGACAAAGTTATACTTAACTATTTCCTATGTGTCGGAATATCCTAACAATTACCAGATGGTTTCAAAAATGAGTGGGGTTGTCTTAGGAAAATTCACAAAGGCTTAGTGATACCTTGGCCAGTAAATGGCATGATACACAGTAAAGTGTGACGATGGAGAAGGAAAATTCCTCATGGTTTAGATGGAGAGATCCGGAAGCATCCATGTTTGTTTAAGGCCTAGTGATCCCTTGGCTGGTATATGAAGGGATTGAGATTAATATTGTAGTGTATGTTCTTTGTTTAGGCCTAGGAATAAGTTGATTGGCAATGGAAGGATACATGGTAAAGCCTAGTTGTATAGATGAGGGTTTCGGGCCTAGGAATCCCTTGACTAGTAATGGTGGGATACACGATAAAGCATGAGAAACCCTAGCTAGTTTTGTTGTGAGTCCCACATTCATGCCTGGAATATGACACAGGGGTGATTGGCTTAAAGAAAGATTTGGTCCATCCTAATCAATGGTTGGGTGGTACGTGGAAGTCCCTAACTTGGTTGGCTTTTGCATATGTTAATAAGAGCTCTTTTTTCCCTTGTATTTCATAAGTAAATGAACTCTCTATTATGTGGATTTGACAGTTGCTCTATCATCATTATTATCCTAGTTATGTGTTGGTTATAAGCATGGTTTTATGACAAACTTGAGTTATGGATCTCATCATACTTTGATTGGTAGATGAAATTTTAATGAAAGAATGACCTAATAGATAATAACGCGATTATTGTGAGAGAGCATCAGACCTTCTTGACGGATCTCAGATAAGTATGAGACCCCTATGTTCAGATGTGTATTTATGACCTGTACATTATAGGTTCATGATGTGTTTGACAAAATTCCTGTCATGGTTAGGATGGGTTATGCTAGGTCCTTGTTCAATTTTTGCATTAAAGGCCTCGTGTTCTTATTGTTTATCATTTTTAAGAGTTTCATTAAGTTTCAGGCATAGGCCTGGGTCCTAGCCTTGAAAAAGTGGCTTAAATACCATGGTCGATCACACAAAACTGACTGAAAAATACTGCAGTTGCTAGGAAGCAGGCCTATCGGAGTGACTGGAGGGATTTAGTCACATCGATGCCTTGTCATGGGAGAGACTAGGGGTTTAATTTAGTGAAAGGATAACTCAACTCAATGGTTGGGCACCTAGGCTGGTTGGTTAGCTCCTGGGTGCCTTGAAACACCTGAGGGAAGTATGTGAACTTTTAGTTTTTTGGCTCCAATTCCTTAACAATAATTATGGCGTTTAATCATATCATAGTAAATTTTCATCACATATTACCTGGTGGACCGGTAAGCTTCGGTAAATGTGAGAGAAGTTGGTCACAAATTTATATAACTACAACAAAAAATGGAACAATACTTGTTCCAATGGCTTGGTTGGGATGCTCCTCCTGGCTAACCGACTGAATTTACTTCCTAACCAACTAGGAATGATTTCCTATCCCAGGGAACCTGCATAGGTTCCCTAGTCCTTCAAGCCCAAGTCCAACTAGTTATATTATGTCCAAGTTAAAACCAACACTCTCCAATAGATCCAAGCTTTATTTCTCTCATTTCTCTCCCCATTCCCTCTATTTTTCATTCTCCACATTCCTCTCCCAAATAAAATTCTCCAATGCCAAAAATCAAGAACAAGGATCTCCCCCTTCTCTCATCCTCCTTTTATTTATGTCTCTTCCTCTCATCTAGCTCAACCACCTAACATTAATGCCATGAATACCCTCCCATTCTTTTAATTTAATGACCTTGACTTTTCGTTCCATATCTTATACCAAAATAAATTTGATTGAAAACTTAGGGAATAGAAATATTAATCTCTAATTCATAATTAAATTGGAGAATACAACTTGGAAAACCTTGGGAATTGAAATATTGATATTTAATTCAAAAATAATTTGGATAAAACCATATCTTGTCCAAAAGTAAATTTGAGAAGACACATTGGGAATTGAAACATGGATATTTAATTCATAAATAAATTGGAGAAGAACATATCTTATCCAAAATAATTTTGAGAAGACAGGCTAGAATATAAAATATTTATTTTAGAAATAAATTGAAGGAAACTTGGGAAACCTTAGGAATTTATTAATAATTAAATAATAACAAATAATAAAAAGTCATACAAGTAAAATAAAATTACAGATTCCCAAGTGTAGGTATATACCAATATTACTTAATAATTATAAGTCAATATTTTCAGGTTAATTAAACATTAATCAAAATTAGCATGATAGGATTGAGTAGGGAATTACAATATGTTGGTGATTGGAAATGACAGAGAAATTATCTAGGATGTCATGGGATATGAGGAGTTATTGATTTTGGGTATGAGAGTTAGGAAAGTGGCATTAAGGGTAAGGAGAACAAATCTGGTTTTCCTTGATTCTTGCACCAATTCCAATATTTTTCAAGCCCAAGAATGACCAACAAGTTTGAGAAAAGTTTGGTGTGAATCCATTGGGACCTAGGGAATTATTTGTGGGCATGTATATTACCACTCTTCCACCTCTTGGATGGCAATTTCTCGCATAAGGGAAAAAATTATGATTTAGGATTAGAAGGCTAGGAATGTGGGCCAAAATCATGTTGATGGTCATAAACTTGTTGGGAGAAGGTTCCCTCATAATATTGTTGTAGAAGTTCATTAGCCCAACTTCAAGCTATAATGATTTGTGAAGTTTTTTCTTGATCTATCCAGAAGGGAGAAGATCTTGTTATGGTGTTAATATTGAAGCATTTACTTGTGAAAGAAGCTAATGTTCCCCCCCTCCCTTACCTAGTTAATTCTTGACCAAAATTCACCATGAATTTTCCTTCCCTTTAAATCAATTATTTCCAGGTCTTGCGTCCTCTTATATTTTATTCCTTTGTATATATTGGTTATTTAGAATATTGAAAGTGCTTTTTTATTAACAAATTTGGTGACATAGACTAGGTTCTTTGGGAGAGTCAATGAATTTATTGTATCAATTTTGGAATAGCTTCAGTTAAGCTCCAAGGGTTGTAGTTATTGAGAGGATGATATATTTTGTGTCAATTTCATCTGGGCAATCTTCGATGGGCTCTAATTGAACTTCCTGGATGATATGCTGTGAGTATTTTTGAGGCTTTCCCATTTTGACCTTTGGTTCTTTTGAATCAACTTTGTGAGATTATAGGTTCTTTGTCTTCCTCATTGTGGTGTCCTCATCCATAACTTATAATGCCTACTTCGCTTCTTCTGCCTCTTGTTCTAGGGTTTTAGAGTGCTAAAATGATTGTTAGATAAGATATTACCTCAATTTATTGTTGGCTGAGTTTTTTTAGTCCTTCTTTTGGTGGGAAGATCCTAGAATCCATCTCAGTTTGGAATTGGGCCTTGAGACTAAGGAGTCATCCTTTGGTTCAAGGGACAACCTTGGAACTACCTTACAAAACATATATGGAAATATAATTGAATGGCACATTGCAACATGCCATTTACTTGCAACTAAAGCTATTCCTCGTGTTTTTTATTTTCTGAAAACAAGGGGCAAACAAGATGGATTGATTTTATACATAAAATGTTTCTAGGAACATGATAAAAATTTCCGGATAGTCACAATGAAAGAACTCAGACAGTGATGTTCACATTATATGCCTTTAAGTAATGCCACATCTAAAACCTACCAGAGTAGCTTGATCCAAGTTGTCACCATGTTTACACTCGGGTCCAAACCATAAGACATGCCTTCGCACCACTTAATATTGTCCTGATAAGAGCCATCCACATGTATGCCAATAAGATGGCCATATCAACTATTCTATCAGTATCTCTGATATCAAAATTTGATGTCCTACAGAGCTTAGTGTCTTTACAAACAAGTAAAATTTTCTCATCGAATTGACCATAAGTGTCATTGACAGAAAGAGGCCATTTATCAGAATTATTATTTTATAATCCCTTGGTAAATTTTTTTGTGTAGCCATCCTCATATTTGTGACTGCAACTAATGATATTTACTATCCATTTATTATTCATTGTTGTATGAAAAGTTGTGTTGTCCTCATAAATCATCTGAGATGCTTCCTTTTTCTTGTTGTGGTGATATACCCTGTTCATTCAATCCTCTCGAATCTCTAAAAAAAAATTAACATCACAATGTTTAATATCAACCGTCGTTTCATTGAATCTTGATGTCTCTTCAGCAATCCTCAACCTTTGAGTAACCACATATGGGAGACAAACGTGTGTATGATCCTAGCACTTCCTTCACGTGGACCTAGCCCATGCCCGAAATGGACAACATAGAGCTTAAATACTACCTCCTCCTCATCCTAATCATAAGAAAATGTCCCATCACTAGCTCATAAGCAAATGTCCCATCACTAGTTGATGTGGGGATGTACTTATGGGATTTCTTTTGAAGAAAAGATCTCATTGTTGTGGCCATTGAGGCAATAGATAAGCTTGTCCTAGATGCATTTCCACACCACCAGGAGTCTGCATCAATTTTAGGATTGAGAGCCAGTCTATTGTGAGATCTGGTTTTCTATTTTCACGTGGTTGTTGTTCCTTTCCAACCATGTTAAGGTCGGCATCTCCTTTTCTTTTTCTTATTACCTCTCTTCTGTTATCTTCATTTTTATAATTTTATAGAAACTATTTATTAGATTTTCACGTTGTCACTTCTTTGCACCTCCAAGATCTGTACCATATTGAGTTTTAATAGGGTAGATTATAGTTATTGGACCTCTTTTCTATTGTAGTGCCAATAACAATATTATCAATAGTGTAGACCTATCCATTGGAAGATGAGGGTACCAAAACTTGCCTAGTAGCTTTTTGTGTTCCTCCTTGCCCTTTTTCTAGACCCATCATATGCTTTCCCTAATTCTTCATTCCATGGATATGTCGTAGTTCTTATTTAAATGAAAGCACAAATTATTGATCCTCACCATGCCTTAGATAGCTAAAAACCCTCCAATTACTCTACCCATTGCTCATGGAATGACATCCAATGTGACTGTATGGATTGAATAGTGGCTCTAAATCTCTCTTTTACGGGTATTTTAGGTCCATTCCCCACTCATGTCACAAATATGGTACCGATCTGTTTGATCAACATCTTCAATAACTCCCTCAATGGAAAAATCCACTCCAACATATCAAAATTAAGGGACCTCATGGTCCTCGATGTCTCCTATAACTCCCTTAGTGGAAAAATCCCCTCCAACATATCAAAAGTAAGGAACCCCAAGGTCCTCGACATCTCCTATAACTCCCTCATTGTAAGTCTCCCGTCCAACATATCAAACTTGAGGAACTGTAAGATCTCAAATCACTAAATAATTACAAATCTAGAATATTTTAGTGTTCTAAATGAAACACTAACAAGTCAAGTGTAGAACACAAAGGATCTAAAGAAATGCAACCTCTTATTTATATTATTAGGTGAAAACAAAATGCATTCCTATACAATAAAACTGGAGCTCTTGCAAATGGCATCCATGGTTGCTCGTTAAAAGATTTTTCTAAGACACTAAAGCTCAATTGTGGACCGTGGATGGATCCACCAAATAAATTCACCATAGGGTTTTCATCCCATGATAAAAAATGGAACTAGCCACGCCAAATTCTCAAGAAAACATGAGAGGATAGATAAATTAGAATGATCCAAATGCGTAGCTTCTATCCCATTTTAAAGGCTTAATCAACTCTCTAGAACCTTATTTTATTATTTCCCCTCGAAAAGCGAAGGAAAATACAATGGGAAAATACCACAGTAAATGCCATTGATAGATCCCATCCAATTTGACCATATCAAGAAAATGGATATTACAGATCCTCTCACCCAAAGATTTCTTGTTTTTAAGCAATCCACTTCTATACACAGTCGAAGAATTGGTACATTGATACCAGTATCCACTACAAACTAGTGTGCTATCCGATGCCTCCATGCTAAATGATCATGAATGGATCCTTTGATTCCTGGATCCCAAACAATCCTCTGACCAATCCTTCCCTCAAAAGATTTACCTGGATCCCAATGCCACCTAAGTCTTGGGACCTTGTGGGTTATGATACCGCCTCATTCTTACATGATTGACTATGCCTAAGAGCCCATGTTGTGATATTCCCTTGGCTAAGAGTGCCCTCCTGATAGTCATCCCATCAATAGAGTACCAACTCATAATCTCTCACAAATCCATGTTGTGGGAAGGATGAATACATGGAACAAATATAAATGCCGATGTTGCTCGACGTCCCACTCATGTTGCCTTACCTAAGTCTTGGGACCTATGGGTTATGATACCACCTCATTCCTGCATGACTGACTGTGCCTAAGAGCCCATGTTGTGATATGCCCTTGGCTAAGAGTTTCCTCCTTAGAATCATCCGATCAACAGAGTACCAACTCATAATCTCTCGCCAATCCATGTTGTGGGAAGGGTGAATACATGGAACAAAACTACTATGTTGATGTCACTCAATGTCCCACTCATGTTCCCATACTCAGTCACTCAACATGATCCCTTGCTCTCCTCAATGTGTACATACGGGTTGGTAGTACTGTAAGCCTTATCTATGTACTCCTGTAGAGGATTGTTTTGGAAATGCCCACTCTACTCCTCTTGCTGCATTGTGAGGGACTGGCGTCACTCCTCAACACTAGACAACTTGGTCATTAATTTGATACATACTCTTATGCACTCCTCAATTTTCCTATTCTCCTGTAAGGCAGTGTCTCAGACTGCCCAGACTTTTTGCGTCAACATCATAATATCTATATTAAAATGAATCATCTTTTCTTGAAAGTCCTCTACTCGAAATTTTGGTGCCCTACTGAATGTCTCTGTACCTATCTACACCAGATTCCTAAAGTTTGTAACTCCAATTTGAGCCTTTGACCGACTCTCTAGGGATGGTGCATTTTACATCTTATGTCTATTTTGTTTCTCCACACGTTCATGCTCATCATGATGGTTCACTATTGTTGGCTCCTCACTCAAAATTTCCCTGGCCTCCTCCATTTGTGAAGATGATATGTTATTCATCCTCTCCAATTGTTGAAAATCGATGCACTGGTGGACTGTTATCTATACTTGAATGTTCATATTCTTTATGGACATCCCCTGGAGTCCTATCAACTCAGTTGTATAGGAATCTAACTCATCAATACCATTAGGTAAAATTTCCTTATGCACTTCCACATGCTTGTCATCTTGCAAGTCTCTCTGAATAATATCACGTTGTTGCTCACCATCCTGAAGATCAATAGACCCAACTACAGAAGACTCCCCATAATTCGAAGGAATCTACTCTTGTTCCATCTTTGTTGCCTCCTTTCTATTAACTGGACATGAATGGTTAAGGACCCAAGATCCCTTGTAGATAAAGCATAGTCCCCTCCTTCTTATCTCATTCTTGTTCTAGTTTTTGTTCTTTCTCCTCCATCAATCCTTCTCAACTCCTTCTTAGTCAACACCCTTCTAACCACTTTTTTGTTTTGCGTGACTAACTTCTCAACTAGATCATAGGTGTTTGGCAATAGGATTGGTTCCTTCCTCCAAATGGTCAACAATTTGGCTCTTAGTATCTTACATACGTCAACATCTCCTTTTAAGAACAGGGACACAATCTTTTGCATGCATTCCTTGACATGGTCTAAATGAGTTGAAATACTGGTGTAAAAGTTTTGGAGAAAATTAAAGATCACCTCGTCACACTCTAGATTCAGCATGAATGTACCAAAGTTTAAATTTGCCATGAGTTCTAAGATTCTGTGTCACTTCTGAAAAGTAGGATGCATCATATTTTTCAACCCTTGAAGGGCTTCCGCTATCAATTGCAATATCTCCTACATGATATCATTGTTGTAAGGTGGTAGTGGCAATGTTAAAGCTATGGTCTTGTTGAGACATGAGGCAACTGTGAGTCTAACATTTTCACAAGGATGTTCCAAGAACATGGGTTATATCAAAGAAATCATTGATGGCTCCAAGGCCCAACCTGACCTTTTCCAATCTGATTACTTTATTAGGGACAAAGACATATCTAATGTGTCCAACCATAAGAGTACATCCTTAGAATTTGTATACTAAAATTTGGATCCAAGTTCAAGGAGACACTTTCCTTTTACAACTTCCTTCTATATTTCCTTTGAGTGCTGAATAATAGCATGGACCTTCTGAGAGAAAGGCTTATTGTTTAGTTCATGCTTCAGATCTGTAATTTTTTTCCATTTTTGATCCGCCAAAGTATTGTAGCCCAGAGGACGAGCTGATTTATTACCATGTCAATTCCTGAGGTGCTTCCAAAAGTAAAATGATGACATTATGGCTTGGCAATAAAGGATCCTAATACTCAGCCTCCCTTCTTTAAAAAAAACAATTTACGACCTTTTGAAACATTGATCTCTACTAGGATTGAAAGGAAACAATTGATAAATATTCAATCTCCTTGCAGTTTGGCTTGTACCAATTTTTTCCTATGAATTTTCTCCCGTTAATTTGAGGATCATATATAGCATAAGTATGATATAGTATGTAGAAATTGGATATAAAATATGGACAAGACCTTCCAAGCTATTTTACACCCAAATTTATTTTTACCTCACTAAAATAATCACTTCACTTTTAATAAACCTCTCCAACACCATAAACCATTAAAGATATTATCCCAATACCCAGCACCAAGTCCAAATTAAGATCCCAAACAATTAAATTTCCATTATGTCGACTCTATTTCTCACCTCTTTGTAGTTTCTATGGCCGCATGTGAGGCCCATGCCATAGCCCAACTATCTTACCCTCCTATGTGTCCCGACAGTCGAGTATGGGTAGACTTCAGTTGGATCGGTGACACAGGTGTTCGGCTCCTTCAACCCTAGCCCGTCATTCCCCAGACTTTGATTTGAGACAAAGAATATTGTAGTGTCAAGTTAGTCCTTCCCACTCTGGTAGGACTGACCCTAAGGTAATAATTGTCACAACCAATATTTGGGTATGACAAGCTAGTCAATATTGTTGGTGATCGTTACCATCAAGATCGAATCAGACCATTCGTCGGTGACGGCTCCTTAGCAACTGCATCTCTATGTCGTGGCAGCATCTCAACCATGAATCGACCCTGGTGTGGCTTATCAGTCCTTCAATAGCTACAACCTCGATCCAAAATGCTGATGGTTTTTTTATTTTGCAAGAAAGTTCACCTTAATATAATGTGGTTGAATTTGATGACCCGAGGTATGTCCTATTCACCTACAATTTCGACGACCCAAGTTGGGAACACAACCTACCCGATTGATGGCTATGTTGACTCAAACCTCCCTTCACTCAGATGGATCCACAATGACGGGTATAGTGTCCCATGCTCAATGATTAGACATATATGGCTCGATCCTGCTCCACAACTAATATAAGATATTCCTCAGTTGTCTGCATGAGTATGGGTGATAAGTGTGCTCAACCTCCAGAGAGATGCATTGTGGGTTTGGTCATCCTCCACTTGTTATGATTTCTCAGCCTTGACATGATGGCTTTCAATGAACCAATGAGCTGAATGTACGGCCTTCACAAACACCAATTGATAATGGTTTCACTTCGTAAAATTCCATGATAGAAAATATGGAAAGATAGGAAATAAAGCTTCCAAAACTCTTAACACCTAGTTCTTGTTTCATTTCATTTTATTGGATAAAAAAATAATAATAAATTGGAATACCCAAGTGCATATGCTAAAGAAATAGCATCAGGATTATATTCTTCATCACATGATGGCTTAAAACGTTGTATCCATATTTCATACTAGGGAATCAGTTGATTGGATGAATGAGAACCCTCAGCAGTGAGTATGTAATGCTCCTCTTCCTTCTGCAGCTTCGGTGTCCCACTCACAAAAAAACAAAAGTCCTTGTTGTGGCTATATTTTGTTTTATTTCCAAACAGTGGATCAAACCCCTATGGCCCTACATTAGTGAATATTGCTGACAAAAAGGTTCTCGATCATACCCTCCACCTGTTCAGGTTGCCAACTCTACGCATTGATCCAAACCAATATCTTGTACAAGTCTAATCTGGCGACCACGTTTTATGCATAATGACAGATCCAATGACGTCACGCTCCAATCCAATGGAGTTCCAATGTAGCCATGCAACCATGAATTTCTTCCCATGGTGGCTTGGTCAGTGTGGCATTAAACTCGATTCACCTTAGGCCTGTGCACCTAAAACTTGGTGTGATCTCGTCACAATGATATGGTCCATGACCTCTTTATTACCCAGCAAGAAAACCTACAAAACTACTCCATTGATCCTAAGTTTGAATACTAATAACTCCATCTGTTAGATGCCAGAGAAGTAGGTAGTCTAACCTACGATTGCATCCTCTATGATTTTGTGGTGGCAATGGCTTTATTCTCCTTGGACGTAATATACTTATTTGGCCTTCCATATATATAAATTTGGTCTGGATATATGAAAAATGGAAAATAAGAACCCAAATAGGGTGATATCAAATATCACCGAAGATGGAATATGTTGGCTAGGGTGAGAATAAATCACACTGAAGATACATGCATAAAACCCTCAGGTCTATAAGATGCACAACTCTGATACCACTGTAAGATCGCAAATCACTAAATATTCAACAAATCTATAATAGTTTAGTGTTTTAAATGAAACATTGACAAGCCAAGCATAGAACACAAGGGATTTAAAAAATTGCATCCTCTTATTTATATTATTAGCTGAAAACAAAATACATGCCCATACAATAAAGCTGGAGCCCCTGCAAATGGAATGCATGGCTGCTCATTAAAAGACTGATCTAAGACACCGAAGCTCAACTGTGGACCCTGGATGGATCCACCAGATGAATTCATCACAGGGTTTTCATCTCGGAATCAAAAATGGAACTGGCCACACCAAGTTCTTAAGAAAACACAATATGATAGATAAATCAGAATGATCCAAATGCCTAGATTTTGTCCACTTTTAAATGCTTGGTCGAGTCTCTAGAACCTTATTTTATTATTTTCCCTTGAAAATAGAAGGCAAATGCCAGGGGTTGATACCATGGGAAAATACCACAGTAAATGTCGTGGGTAGATCCCATCCAATTTGACCATATTAAGAAAGAGGATATTACAATAATGGCATCCAATGTGACTATATGGCTTGAATAATGGCTCTAAATCTCTCTTTTATGGGTATTTCAGGTCCATTCCCCACTCATGTCACAAATCTAGTACTGATCCATTTGATTGATGTCTTCAATAACTCCCTCAACTGAAAAATCCCCTCTAACATATCAAAATTAAGGAACCTCAGGTCCTAGACATCTCCTATAACTCCCTCACTAGAAGCCTCCCCTCCATCATATCAAACTTGAGGAACCTAGAGGTCCTTGATGACTTTCACAATAAGTTGTCAAGAGCATTGCCACTAGATTTGAACTATCTCATGAAGCTTAGGAAATTTGACCTTGGATTTAATTACCTCTTGGGAAGCATTCCTCGTTAGTATGGGAAGCTTAAAAAATGTGGAATCTCTTAGCTTGGTTAGAAATAATTTGAGTGGAAGAATACCCTTAGAGCTTGGCAATGTCATGAACTTAGAATTAATGTATCTTGATTCTAATAATCTCTTCGGTGAAATACCCACATAACTCACCACGTTGAAATTGTTGAGACAATTGGGTCTATCCAACAACTGACTGCATGGATATTCCATCTTTCATTGAGGGCTTTCCAAATTTGGACTCTTTATCTATTTCGGGCAACAATTCCACATGTTTCCTTCCTCAAGAATTGAGCAATGGTGGAGAGCTACAAGAAGCCTTCGGCTTTGACAACAAGCTAATTGGTGTAATCCCTCCAAATTTCTACAAGGGCAGAAGGCTCTTGCTTTTAAACATGAAGAATCGTTTATTCTATCGCTCGATTCCTAACTCTTTGGGCACATGCAATTCTCTAGAATATATCTTATTGGGGGGAAACTATTTGAATGGTTATATTTTCCCTTATTGTTTTGGATCAAATTGTAGGGAGATTATCTTAGTGGGAGGATACTAGACAAAATTAATAATGTATCCTCCACTCTATAGTGGATAAATATTTCCAATAATCATCTTAGCAACTCTCTTCCTTCATCCATATGTAAGTCACCTTCATTGCAATTTATTTTCATCCATGGAAATTAATTAGAAGGTTATTTACTGCCAGAGATTGGCCAACAAAAGAATATTGAAAATATTGATCTCAGCAAAAACATAATTTATGGTATGATCCCTATGAAGATTAGTAGGTTATATAATTTGAACACTCTTCTGATCTAAGGAAATCAATCAATAGGAAATGTTCCACCAGTGGTTGGTCGACTAGGGAATACTGAATTTATGGATTTGAGTAAAAATACGTTTTTTGATATGATTCCTAGGGAAATTGGAAACTGTATTTCTCTGACACACATTGATGTTAGATGGAACGAGTTCAGGGGTCCCATTCCATAGGAAATTGTCAATATTCTCATACTCAACTATGTCAACGTATCCATAAATCACTTGAACATGACATTCCTAGAGAATTGCAAAATATGGCTACTTTTACCTTTCTAGATTTCTCTTATAACTATTTCTCCTATCATATTCTAAAGGGTGTTAAACATGAAGCCAAATACAGAAGACGACGCATACTACTCCAACACTAGCGTCAAATTTTGACACTCCATCATCTACAACTGACCGCCACCCACCGTCATTTGACTTTTAACTTCATCGTGTTCATGAATTTCACATGCATAATTTTATATCTTTCTTCTTCTTATATAAATTTGTAATCTCTCCTCTTCCTTTCTTCTTCTTATATCAATTTTTAATCTCTCCTATGCCTAAAAAATGCAAGCCAAAGCCTTCTATGAATAATAGGCATTTATGGCTTTTCTGTTCTCCATTCTTGTTTCTTGTGTTCTTCATTTTTGCTATAATTTGTCTCTGTGCTTTGTTTTGTTCCTAACATCTTGTATCCAAGCCATAGATCAACACATGTACTATATAAATCTTCTCAAGAATGAAAGAATTCCAACGAAGAAATCAGGGAAGTTGCGGCCAAATCTAGTCCGTTAGAGCGTCTATGGAGGATCTCAACCAGAAAATCGTGTCAATTGTGGATCACAAATATAGGATGTGCATTTTTTAGCTTTTATTGGCACACGTTACTATCACATCTCATCATGAAGTCTAGGTATCATCAACTCAGCTACAATTGGTGTCAAGTATGTTAGTTTTCTTTGTATAAATCGAGTGTTAGTGGTGGTTTATGAAGAAATAAGTAAATTGATTAAGTGGGAAACGATATATATATATATATATATATATATATATATATCCTTTTATCTCTTAAACCAAAGAATGGAAGTCATGTAGTTTAATTCAGCATTATTAAATGAAAACATAAGCACAGTTATGGTTGTATGATTCTTGCACCAAATGACCAATCACACACAGGTAAAATACGGCAGCAACAAGTATAGTAGTAACAAGTTGTGTATCTTGTTGGGTGCTATTTTTAATTGGGATTTATTTTATATTATAAAAAAAAAGTAATTAAAAAAAGAAAGGAAGAGTTCATTGTTTTTATATAATTTTTATTAAAGGAGATTTATTTTGGCCTTTAATTTGAAAAGAAAAAGGGTGTATTAATTGAAGTTTTATCTTGTAAGTGGAGTTTTAATTTTAGGAGTGTGAATTCTCTTGAGAATGTAGACAACAGTAATTGACATGGAGAAGTTGAGAGAGCCTAATTTTTCCCTATGGAAATTACAGATGGAGGAGATATTGATTTTAAAGGATCAGTATTTTCCGATTGAGGGTGTAACAAAGAAACTCTCATCAATGACATATGAAGAATGGAATAAGCTATATATAAATATGATTGCGACAATCTGCCAATATCTAGCAAAGAATGTGTATTTTAATGTGTTCGGAGAAAAGATGACAAAATGATTATAGAAGAAGCTCTATGATCTATATGAGAAGAACACGACATCAAAAAAAGTGTTTTTGATGAAGAATCTTTAAAATCTTATGATGAAGGAGGGTGCTTCAATTGTTGAGAACTTGAATGAATTTAATATTATTACTAGTCAACTTGCCTCTATCAAAGTCATTTTAGATGATGAAATTAGAGCTATCTTCTTAATGTGTTCTATGCCAAGCAATTGGTAAAATTTAATTTTAGTTATGAAAACTTCAGCACCTACAGGGACCCTGAAGTTTGATGATATCAGTAGTAATTTAATGGATGAGGAGTTGTGACCCAACTCAATTGTGGAAAACGAGGGAGGAGAAGCTCTAGCTCTAGCTGATCATGGTAGGAGAATTGATCGAGCCAAACAAGGGCAATAAAGATCGAGAGGCCATTTGGAATCAAGGAGGGGAAGGCTCATTTTATTTCATTGTGGAAAAAATTGGGCACATGAAGGCAGAATGTTGAGTCTGGCAGAAAAGACAAAAGGACCAGAGACCAACCATTACAAACCATAAGTCATCCAACATAAATGAAAGTGAGACTATTGTTGTAGCCACATATGGCGATGTAAAATTTACTATTTCAGTAGAGGATGCATGTTTATATACATATAGCAGTAACTTTTACTGGATCCTTGACTCTAGGGAATCTCACCATGTAACCCCATGTAAAGATATTTTTGTTGCATATAATCCTAGTGATTATGGTAGAGTGCATTTGGGGAATAGTCATTTTTGCAGTATTGTTGGAGTGGGAGATGTCTAGATCAAGATGAAGGATAGACAAGATATATTGCTAACACAGGTCAGGCATGTACCATAAATGCATGAGTTTCATCTCTATGGGATGACTAGATGATGAAGGATAATCCACAAGATTTGGAAAAGGAGGATGGAAAATTATTTCCATGTTTGAAATGCTACAATATTGATCTTTGTGAGCATGGCATATATGGTATACAAAGAAGGGTTCCATTCCTTGGAGGTGGCCATGAGAAAAGGAAAAAATTGTTAGAATTGATACACTCATATGTGTTTGGGCTTGTTAACATCAATTCATTAGGAGGAACATCCTATTTTGTAACATTTATAGATGATGCATCCAAGAAGGTTTGGGCCTACCCCATGAAAATTAAAAATGAAGAGTTTGAAATATTTCAAAAATTCCATGTTGTTGTTGAAGGAGAGACTAACAAATTGCTCAAGTATTTGAGAACAGATAATGGTGGAGAATATTTCTCAAAGGCATTCAAGGAATATTGTAATAAATTTGGCATAAAAAATGAGAATATTGTGCCTGATACTCCTCAACATAATGGTGTCAGAGAAAGGATTAATCACACCATTATGGAAAAGGTGAGAAGTGAGTTGTCCAATTGTTTGGAGAAGCATTTCTGGGTAGAAGTTGTAAGGACAAATTTCTATCTTATAAATCGATCTCCAAGTATAGCCTCAGATGTCAACATCCGTGAAAATTTTTGGATTGGTAAGAATTTGAATTATTGTTATTTAAAAATCTTTGGATGTGAAGAATTTGTACATATTCCCAAATAAAAGAGAACTAATCTAGATGATAAATCTATGAAATGCATTTTATGGGATATGTGGATGAAGAATTTGGTTATCGTCTATGGGATCTAGTCAAACATAAAATTATTAGAAGCAGGGATGTTATATTTAATGAGTCATAAATGTTTAATAGGATTACAGGTGAGATGAAGGTCAGTAAAGTCACTGATAGTTTTTAAGAAAACATGAAGACATCCCAACAATGCAAGGAAATGGACAAAAAATTCAAGAGCAGGAAGGACAGCAAGTGGAAACTAATGAATATCAAGAAGAAGGAATCTTGAAGGAACCTTTATAGGAGATATAACCTGATAATCCACCACCAAGGTTGGTTCATAGATATTCTAGGCCTCATAAGCCTTCACAAAGGTATCCTCCTTCAAACTATATTTTATTGAATGATGAAGGTGAGCCTAATTGTTTTCAAGAGGCTTGTAAAGTTGAGAACAATAAAGAATGGAAGAAATCGATGAAGGAATAAATGAACTCTTTGATGGAAAATAAAACTTGGGTGTTGGTAAACCTCCCAAAGGGTAGAAAGGCTCTGCAAAAAAAAAAGGTTTTACGTGATTAAGTGTGAAGGTGATGAAAAGAAGGAGAGGTATAAAGCAAGGCTAGTGGTGAAAGGATTTGCCCAAAAGGATGGTATTGAATTCACTGAAATTTTCTCTCTTGTTGTTAAGATGTCATCCATTAGAGTCATTATTGGTATTGTTGTTTCTTTAGACTTAGAATGTGAATAGTTATATGTAAAAAACTATTTCCTTCATGGTGAAATGGAGGAAGAAATTTACATGGAACAACCAAAAGGCTTAATTGAAAAAGGAAAAGAAGACCTAGTTTGCAGGTTGAAGAAGAGTCTTTATGGGTTGGAACAGGCACCTCGAAAATGGTACAAGAAATTTGATTCATTCATGTTGGAACATAGTTTTCATAGGTTCGAATCTGACCATTGTGTCTATATTAAGAGGTATGATCAAGGAAAGTATCTCATATTATTGTTATATGTGGATGAAATGTTCATCGTTGGGCATGATAAGTATATGATCAATAGGTTGAAGAAATATTTGTGCAGAAAATTTGCAATGAAGGATTTGGGTCCAGTAGAAGAAATATTAGGCACGAGGATCATGTGTGACAGGAAAAACAAAGGTTGTTGTTGTCACAAGAAAAATATATCAAGAAGGTGCTTGATAGCTTTAATATGAAGGATGCCAATCCAGTTGGTACACCCCTTGCATCCCACTTCAAGCTGAGTACTAAGTTATGTCCTAGTGATGACAAGGAGAAGGAAGAAATGAGAAATATTCCATATGCTTCAAAAATTGGAAACTTGATGTATGCGATGGTATGTAGGCAACCACACATTGCATATTCAGTGGGAGTAATTAGCAGGTTTCTTGCCAATCCAGGAAAACAACATTTTCAAGTAGTGAAATGGATTTTGAGGTATATGAAGGATACTATTAATTATTGTTTATGCTTTGGTCATAATGAGACTATGCTTGAAGGATTTATAGATGCAGATATGTTTGGAGATATAGACACCAGAAAGTCCACTACAGAATATTTGTGTACATTTGCAGGAGCAATAGAATAGCAGCTCTCTCTACAATAGAGGCAGAGTATATACTTGCAATAGAAGCTTATAAAGAGATGTTGTGGATGCAACAATTCCTAGGAGAGATAGGAATGAAGGAGGACAAGTATGTGCTATATTTTGATAGTCAAAGTGTCATTCACTTGGCGAAAAACCCAACATTTCACTCAAAAACCAAGAACATTGACTTTAGGTACCATTGGATCCAGCATGTGTTGGAGGAAGGAAAATTATCCTTGGAAAAGATACATATTGATAAGAACCCTGATGATATGCTCACTAAGATTCCACCAAGAAATAAACATGAGTTATGTAGAGTCATGGTAGGACTTGCTGTGACTTGATTCAAGAATCTTCATTTGGTTTCAAGTGGGAGAATGTTAAATGTGAAACCAATAAAGATGTTGATGATGACTGATAACACCATTCAACACTAACCATTTCCCATGCTGAAAGATACAACCTACTATGTTGTCTACTGAATCCACTGTACAATCATGTATTCCACCTGACATAATTGGAGAATTCTAGAGCTTCCCTCAACTATAAATGTGTAATCTCTCCTCTGCCTTAGCAATACAAGCCAACGCCTTTGATGAATAATAGACATTTTTGGTTTTTCTGTTCTCCATTCTTGTTTCTTGTGTTCTCCATTTCTATTATAATTTGTCTATGTGCTTTATTTTGCTTCTAACAAAGGGTAGTCTATTTTAACATTTCAATGGAAGCTTGTTTGTAAGGAATCCCAACTTATGCTTACCACAGTTAGGTCGTTGCGGGTCAAGGCACATCAAGCTTGGAATTAAGACTTCTACTTGTTTACTCTATTGTATTGGAAATTATGACAGTCAAAATTAAGATGAAACTCATCAAGAAGGAAGGAGATTGTGTATCCTTCCACAATCTCAACTTTGGGAGCGATGAGTTGTTGGAATCCATAAAAGAAGAAAAAATCATCGGCAATAGAGGAGTTGGATTTGTGTATAGAGGTATCATTCCCGATTTCCAAGAAATTAAATTGAAAAGTACAACCTCTTCAAGTGATCATGGTTTCCCTGTAGAGATTAAGACAATTGGAAAAATCCACCATTAGCACATAGTTAGATTGTTAGTGATTATCTACAAACACTATACTAATCTTATGTTGTATGAATACATGGGTAATGGATGTATGGGTTAGATGTTTCATGGAAACAATGGTGATCATCTCTATTGGTGTGGAGGTTGGTTGTGCAGTTCAATTGCACAAGTAGGGGTACATCGTAAGTGAGAAAGGAGGTTGGTTGTGCAGAACAAAGTCGAGAGAGTCATGTGCTCATTTTTTGTTTGTTGGAGAGCCATGTGCTAATTTTTTATTCATATGAGGATGACAAAAATAGAGGGTTCCTATTGGATGGGGTGAATAGTGGCAGCTCACCCCAAGCTCACAAAGAAAACACTTTCAGTGTAAAAATTATAGGATGTTGAGTTATAAAGATAGACAATCATTGTTAATATATATTAAAAGAAATCTTAGTTTATTGTTTTTTGTTATTTAAAAAATTGTATTATTTTTGTTAAAATTGTGTTATTTTAATTATTATGATTTATAATTGTGATGTTACGAATATAAAAATTAAAATTTTATGTAAATGTTATTAATATTATTATTGTGTAATAGCCATGTTTATTTTAAAAATGTTTTTCAAATTTTGTATTTAATTATTAATAATTATTAGATGGATGATAAAAATTAGCTTCCATAGAATATTCTAAAATATTGTTAGTAACAATTACAAACCAAAGGTTACGATTTATTTAAAAGTAGTTATGCTATTTATTCACTTTTAATTAAATTGATTAATTAAAAAAGTATCGTATGAATAAGTAGGAAATGAGTTATGGTTTTCGGAGCATGTGGTATTGATAGGCCATACTACTAACCCATGGTATTGTAACAAAGTCTCTCCATGGTAAAGTGAGAATGAATATCCATGGTTAAAAATATTGTTACATTATTTTTTATATGTACATATGTTTTTTCTTAATCCCTGAGGGTTATCTAAATTGAGTGATTCCCCATCGTTAACGCTCCTTTGCAATTGAGAGGTCATAGGTTCAATTCTCTCTACACTCTTATAGTTAGGCTTTGTAGTTGAGCCATCAAGTGATTCCTTTGGGTGTATTTTCCTGGTACAAAATTTGTCAACAATCTTCGAGGTTCGTGAACCACAGAGATAATATATATATATATTTGTAGTTGAGTCGTCAAGTGATTCCTTTGGGTTTATTTTCTTGGTACAAAAATTGTCAACAATCTTCAATGTTCATGAACCACAGAGATAATATATATATATATAATTAGTAATAAATAAAGTTATAATTTAGTTAATTTTTATTTTCTTCATAATCTTAGCAATACAAAATGTATCATAAGTGTTTTAATGTTTAACATTGATTGATACTATCCATGTCTACTAGAGATTTAATTTATATGAGTAAGCTAGTATATATTTTTATATTGATTTTTTTTTGTAAGCCGATAGTTTCCATTAAATCATCTAAAAAATACATCATGAGGAGCTTGCTTTCAAAATAGCTTCGGCCTCATTCCTAGCGGACCTTTTGGCCAGAAGAAAGTGACCAAAAAACTATGACAACAACAAAAGGAAACTGAGAAACTTCATGCAGCTACCCAAATTAACCAGAAAAGTCCAAGAACCAAAATGCAACCCACTATCATCCTTGATCAAATACATTACATGGATTTGGAGCATCTGGTCCATTTCTAGGAAGTTGGGGAGGATGAAAATCTTCACATACATGAGCCTCCATATGAGACAGTCTACCTTCCAACTCATCCTTCCTATCGTGGATCTATTTCTGGCCACAACGTAGAGAGACTAACATGTGTATCTTATGCCACTAGTTGTGATGAAGTGAACATTATAACCTAGTTTCCATCATTGTGCCTATATCGAGCTAATTTCTCAACAATTAATGTAATGTGTCGAATATGATCTTCTAGCAAATCAAAAGGAGGGGGTAAATCAAATCTCCCTCGTGAATTGGAAACCTCTTGATCTATCTCCTCACAAAAGTCCTTAAATTCCACTTAGTTGCTTTCATCCTAGCCCTGAGGGTTAGTTCCCCTATGTGCATGTCCACACTGGTGTTGCATCAACCCTTAACTCACTTACTAATGCAATTTTAGTAGAGGCACACTCCAAAAATGAGAACAACTAGGAGTGGCCTAGCAAACCTCCCGACAAATAACATCAATACAATAAATGATAAGTGATCCAAAGGAAAATCCTCCGAGACCAAATTTACCACCTTCAAACCTTCAGACCAATCGAGACTCACAATGGCTCTCACCAAAATCCCGTAGTCAGAGGCACAACCACCAACCAAACCCCTCCACTTGAGGGAGCCCCCTTAAGGCACTCGACCCACCTCTCAACTACAACACTTGAGATGAATTGACAAAGAGAAGGGTACCACACAATACTGAGAGGTTGTCTCCACCTCTAACTACCCCTCGAACTAACCTCAAGAATGCAATAAATATCTCTTGAACAACAAAAAAATGAAACTATAAAATTTTACCCTTGAGATGGAGATGATGGAGACCATGAGAACCAATGCGAGAGCAACCTTCCCTACTTGGATTCCAACATAACCTAATTTCTGAAGCTTTGGTTGAGCCTAAACAAGTCACACTAAACTTGGTTTCCAAACAATTACATCCAGTTCCATCACCATGATGAAAGCAACACCATACACACTGGAAGTATTGAATAATTTATAATTTAGTGAGCAAGCGGCAAGGGATGACTTAGAGAGAGAGTCACCTTACACACCTGAAGCATAATTCCCCAAAATAATCTTACCACCCTTCCTATGAAGTGAACAAAAGGAACCTGCAATTAAACAAACACCAAATATACTCATGAACTTCCCCCGAACCTTCAAATCCCACTCACCAATGAATTCGTCCTTGACATGTCTCCTCATACTATAATTCCACGCAGGGGAGGAATTAAATGCCTCTCTATGAGAGTTAGAACTATCTATTACCAGCCACATCGGGGAATTTTTAGATTTAAATTTAATATAGATATGGTAAGCGATTTTTTTTTTTCTTTTTATTTTATTTTAAATCAATTTATAGAATAAAAAGAATATTAAAAATATTATCATGTTAGAATTTAAGGAAAATGTAAATTAAGATATGATAAGGAGATGATAAAACAAATCTCAAAAATAAAAAAATATATGTTAAAATTTAGATTAAGATATGATAAAAATATTATAAACACAAATCTCAAAGACAAAAATCATCTTTTTATTTAAATAGTGTAAAAATTAGAATAAATGTTGCTGAAATAACAACAATTGTTTATAAGCTTTATTGTGAAACTATGTATTGGTCAATTTCCAAAATATTATGGGATAGAAGAGTTTGTTAACTTTGTGATACTACTAGGATTGAAAATGAAAGGAACTTTTTAACATATATTCAGTTTATATATAAATTTCGAAATATAACAAAACAAAACTATGGTTATTTTGGAAAAATTTTCTTAATGTTGTTCTTTTAACATAGAAATAAAATTATAAAGCATTCCTAGTAATCTCTTATCTTCTTAATGTCCTATACACCATGGTAGGTCTCAATGAACGTTAATTATCATCATGATGATCAATATTACAAAACATAATATCATAATGTTATTATTACTTATTTTATATATATCAATAGTGTGTTTGTAACTTATGGAACTAGCGTGTAGTCTAAGAAATAACAACCCAAGAATATGTAAACCATCATAATTACTTAAAATATCTCAAGGTCTCATCTTTGACTGCACCAACAAATTAAACTTTAGGTGTCCTATTCAAAATTCTAATGTTAAATCACTGTATAAATAAAACGCTTTCAAACTAATTAAATTAGCAAAATTTATTGTGTCAAGAGGCACCCTATAGCCCAGTATGGGGGAGATGTTGTTAATTCATATAATGATATGTAATATTATATTATTTTATGTTGGCTCAGAAACTATAATTAAATAATAATTATAATTATTAATTAAGAAAACTAGAATTTTCATATTATAATAATTAAAAATTATAATTTGAAATGTTAAATGTCAGCTCACACCTTTTCAAAGAATCACAACAAAAAATATTGCATATGAATATTTCAACTTACTTCTCACTTCCCTAAATGCAATAACTGTAATAAAAATGCCAACCTTTCTCTGCGTCGACTATCTAGAAGAGCTTCCAAACATCCAACAATATCAAGAAAATTCTCATTGGTAAGGAATTTGTGCTAAGGTATGTCCTCTAGCATTGTGTTAAGGTATTTACTCTGCGTTTTTTATTTCTTTAAATCTACATGCGTGACTACAAAAATTATCATAAGCATATATATGTAATTTATCAATATATTGTAGAGAATATTTTAAACAATTGAAACCCCTTAACGTTTCACTTGCATGGGTGAATGCATATTTTAATGTATAAATGTGTTGATTCCTCACACATCTCTACGTACCACATTTCATGTTAAATGTCTTTGAAATTTGGTAATAATTACTTCGCATGTTCTTAATTGTAGCTCTGAAAAAAAATAAAAATTATCTTCTTCTACTCTCTCATTCATTTGTGTGTTCCTATCTAAGTTCTTTAACAACTCTTCATAAAATAGATGGGAATCAAATTAAATGGTGGATCAAATTCCAATGTCACATGTGTTGTAGAGGTAATGTTTGTTCAAAACAACCCTATTGATTGATCCAGTCATGATTCTGAGGTTGGGTGGGAGGGGAAATGATAAACCTTATAATAATTAATAACAAAAACCCTATCCACTGATTCACCCATGACTGTGGGACTAGGTTGGAGGGGAAATGATAAACTTTATTGTTATACGAAATCTACGACTACGGACAGAAGTATCTTCCCTAGACTAGGTGACCTAGTATAGAACAATAGAAATAAAAGAAACCAATTTTTCCTTAAAGTAAAATGACAACCGGATGAAGCCTACCTGGAATCCTCTATAAGCCTTACTCCTCTCCTATCTTGTATGCTCCAACCCTAGATTTGATAGTTATAATTAGAAATTTCACAATCATACAACACAAGCCAAAGATCTATGACATCTATGTATCATCATCCAATCACATCATTCAATAGATGAACATGGTATTGAAATACACAAAATCATAACATCACATATAGGAAAACAATGAACTCTTTGTATTAATCGAAATGGAGAGAGTTACAACCATATAAGAGTTTATGTTGTAGAATATCTACTCCAAGTTGACTTATCCTTCCTTGTCACAAATTGAGTATCTATATCACCCTAATGCATGGAATAATCACTTTCACAACAACAAAATTAGGGTAGAATCTATCTCCAAAAGCTAACCCCTAGCTTGTGGATGTAATTAAATATATAGGAAATGATAGTAGGTTAGGAATTCTTATCCATTTACCAATCTAGGGTTGAGATCCACTCTTGATGAGAGGATGAGATCAAGGGATAAGGGTTGAAATATCCAAGGTAGGATAGGATAAAATTTGATACTTTCATCCAAGGTAAATGGTTATAACAACTTCTAGAAGCTTTTAGAAGAGGAAGCTTTAGGATTCTTTTTATTTTTCTTTAATTTCTAGAATCAATACACCCTCAGTAAGGGGAACCTACTAGTAATTAGTGTAGGTCTAGAGAAGGTCAACTTGTTGGTGAACATAGCCTCTCAAATGTCCAGGGTGTGTTGGGCCTTAAAATAATTGAAATGAAGCAGTTAAAGGCATAAACTTTGGGATTAGGGAGATGCATGCTTAGGGCTTTGTGAAAAGATGATGACAACGGGTAAAAGGATGTTGATTGATCCAGTTAAAAAACCTATTGACCAGATGTGAAAAATGGCCTATAACAGATTCCCCCCTAAAGCGCAAAGTAAAAAATGACATCTGATGACTGAAGTGCTTTACCTTGTGAAAAGTCAGGATCAAGAACAACCAGCAAGATCATTATCCATTACAAAACAGTACATCATAATGACCCTACCGAGGGAGGCATACCCATGCTCAACATATAAGCTAACATTACATCTACAATGAGAAAAAGACACGTCCATTGATGACAAAAGGTGGACCCATGACCAGATGACTGCCTTTATGATTATAACCATTATACATTGTGATTTTGTGTTAATCCAGAAATCGCAAGCCATATGGATGGAAATAAATCCTAGGTCTTTTATCTCATTCACATGATCGTCCAATGTACGAGTCTAACCATGTGAATCAATGAGTTGGAGTCAAACATGGTAGACACCATTAGATTACCAACCAATGATGAAAGTTGTTAACATACGTGAGAGAAAACAGTGATGATATTAATGGCTCTCAAGATACTACAGTACAATCAATATGGTGTGAATGAAGGAATTGAAGTCAAATGCCACACAGAATCAGTTATTCAAAGGCCAATGTTGTAAACTTGTCATCGAGAGTGAGGAAAATCTTCATTGATGTATGCAAGCACCAAGGTACTAAAGGGTTGTTCCTAAGTCAATTTCCTGTATAATAAGTTGATGTTGTGTTGTGCTGTACAACAACCCCCCATTTCTATAAAACTTTTACACAAAATTGTTAATAAGAAATGGGTCCTTTTTTGAATAAACTTAGTAAGATTTGTGAGTTGATAAATAAAATTGGTATTGACCTCATTACAAGAAATATCATTATCAAAAGGCCCGATGTAAACAATTCATCTTATAAAGCCTTTTGAAAAGAATAAAGTGTTCCTTTAAAATATTATAAATAATTCTACATTGCGATAAAGCGATCGAAGATCGCATATCGCAATGACAAAGGGACACACACAAAGAAAGCCTCATCAAATCCTCTGATCTAATTAAGGAAATCGCAATTAGCAATTGGAGATATCATATGACAAAGGGATAAAGCGCAAGCCAAACCCCAATTGCGATCAATCAATTAGGCGCACATCTCAAGAGGAAAACATATGCTAAAACAGTTTGCCTACATAAGTACTACGCCTTATTATAATATTACTTTTTGGCAGTCGGAGATATTTGTTGCAAGTCATAAAGCCTCTCCCTTTGAAACTCCTGATTGTGATTTGCGATTTATCGTCAGTTGCCGATCAAGGAAATCTGAAGACATGCTTGAAATAATCATTTATACCATCGACGAGATGGGTATTTATGGTATATATTCACCACAATTTGCGGTTCAAACGGCTATTAAATATTACAGTTAAGAGTAAATCCTTTAAAATATTTCATTCGTGGTAATACTTAACTACATCTGATGTATCATATATCAATCACCTTAATTCTGTTCATTTTCATATTGGCTTTCAGTGGTGATATCTTTGTGTTACAGTTTGAAATTTTCTTTGCAGAGTTTCTTCAAACCTATGAATCCAGAGAAGATGGGGAAGAAATCTAAGAAGGCCAAAGCAACTCCTATGGCCAAAGAACTAGGACCGAGCAAGAAGGGATTAATATCAGATACAAGATGTCTTGGTCTAGGAAATGCTAGCTGGGAAAGCATTTATAATTTGATAGAAGCAGAGGAGCCTGAAGAATTAGAAGAGGAAGCCATAGCCGATTCAACCAACAATTCATAGGGAACTCTCAAAGAATTGCCTTGTTCATACCTTCACAGGATAGCAGCGTGGGCCAAAATTTTTCCATATACTAATGTGGTTAGATGGTTTGTTGAGAAAATCCCAACTTCAGCTAAAAAATTTTCCACGACTGATAGAAGGATATTTGGGTCATTCAAGCCTGAAGATCTCAGGAAAATGTACCATTTGCCTCCACCCGAAAAATGCTATAACAAGGCATTCCTGGAAGCATTTTCAAAGGAAAACAACTTGGAGTTGGACCCGATCAAGCACTGGAGGCATTTCCCAGAGAAACAAAAGCACGAGTCATCAGGTAATTATTTTGTTGACTCATTAGCTTCTCCTTACTGCTATGCTGGAGATATGATGTGTAGATTGTGGGGACAACATGATTCTACCAAATTTACTATAGATATGGTCTCGTTAATGGAAGCTGCGACTAATGGTTATGTTATGGATTGGGCAAATATTTTGTATGATAAACTAGCCACTAAGATATTAGAATACAGAAGGAAAGCATATACAACTTCCCGAATCATTCCTCCTTTCTACTACAATGCATATATTCCGGATATTATTTGTTTTAATTCTGAATACCCAGCACTCGAATGGAAGTGCATTTCCCAAGATCCTAATCCTATTCATATCTATTAGAAACAGTTGTGGAAGGCACACTATAAAAATCACCTATACACAATTTTCAATGGTTTTGTTTTACCTGTATATTCTTCTATTTTCAATAAGCCTGCCCCCAGGATATCTCAGGAAGCAGCAATTGATCTGATAGTAGTAGATAGCTGGTTCAGAGAGGAGAAATTTACCTATGTGAGGATTTTTGGAAGTCTCACTAAACCCCATGTTCTTCCTCTATATGTTCCTGATAAATTTTTAGCCCAAGACTTGGCATATCAAATAACAATTGCAGGAACATCAAGAACCCTAAAGGATTCTAAGAAATAGATGTGGCCTATATTCCCCCTACAATGTGGCATTTTCACCTTACCTGATTACAAGCATGCAGAGAAAGAGGCAAAGAAGATTTAGATGCTGAATCTTGCAACCATTCTGAATAGGTAATATGACCCAAGAAAAGTTGCCCATAATGTTACCGCTCAAGCTGAACTTGCCAAATTTGATCACGAAGTGGATGACTTTGATGATTAATTTGCTTCGGTTGAAATATTTTTTCAGGTTAGAGGATTGGCTACGATCAGGTATGGAGAAGAGGGGCTAGAAACATTGAATAGGCTCAGAAACCAGAGGTTGAAAAATTTGCCTTTGGACCTATTAACTACAGCCCCGACAGTTCAACCACAGAGTCAAAGTGAACAGAAAGTTGTCGACAAGACTCTTGTAGTGGACAAGATTCCCAAAAAATAAAAATTACCAAAGCAGGAGTAGGTGCAAGGAAAAAGTAGTGAAGTCATTGATTCAAGCCTTTATGTTGACCCTAAACTGATCAAGGAATGGTAACAATTTGATTCCATCATTAGCAATATTGAGAGCCTTCAAGGATTCAGCACACCTGAGGTGACAACTGGTCAAAAATCAGTAATCAATACAGTTATGACTAAAGGAACTAGTGACCCACCCATGACTCACAAGGATGTAGAAATAATCCCTGAAAATCCCTTCAATGAAATTGTTTTACATGTAGAAGAAATACCACCATTGGATGTCTTCTACAGCCCTAAGCATAGGGCTGTAGTCAAAAGACAAAGGAAAAAGAGGAAAGTTGATCAATCTCCTCTTTCAACTTCACAAATGGAGATAATAAATGTGGTATGGAGAGAAGAATTTAATCATTCTGAAGATTTCACTAAACTTGCCCAAAGAAAAATACCAAGCAATTATTTTGCTGGAAACATAGGTACAAGAGAAACAACAGAAAATAGAGTAGTTGGAACAACAGTTAGCAGCCCAGAGGTAGTTAAATGACCAAATGAAGGAGCAATTACTCAAAGAAAAAAAAAGGATTGATCAACATGCAATCCATAAGAAACAACAATTATCCCAAGCATTGAGAAAATTGCAATCATTAAATGAATAGTTGAAGAAATCAAAGGAAGAACAGATCGCTCAACTATCACTCTAGATAGAAATATTTAAAGAATATCTCCAAGTGGGAGAATTCAGATCGAAGGCTCTACAAATCACCAAGGCATTGTCTAGTCAGTTGAGCCTATTATGTCATAATATCTGACTCGTTCTTCTTCTGTGTGAAATTTCATCATCTATGGTTGATAAATCAGTTGATGTGAGACTAAATTTGGAAAAAGCTGATGAAAGATTAAGAAATTTTATCTCTTAGCAAGAAACCAAAGAAGAAAAAGCTATTAATCTACCACAAATCCTGAAATCGCATAAAGAAGTCTTATTCACTGAATGGCAATCTCAACTAATGAAGGCAGAAAGAGCGACATCAAGATGCAGATCAACAACAAACAATATGATTGAATTAATTAATGATACTATTTATTTGTCAAACTTAATTACAGAGTGTTCTCTACGGAAACTTCCATCAGTAAAAGCATTAGAACAAACATGGAAATAGGATCTGGAGCAAAGGGAAAGATTAATCGCAGGCATTCAAACTTTAACATGGGAAACATTTTGGTTTTTCCTTGTTAAACCACATAGTCAGCGGACAGCGATGAAATGCCTCACTGATGCAATCGATCATATGATTCCCAAAATTAATGATGCCACATATATAGCTTAGTTACACTCACACATGAGTCATCAACTAGAACTTCAACCAATGCTCGCCATTTGTCAGCTCAAGTCACAAGATAATTAACCAATACAGTGAACCATTCTAACCAACTGCAGCATGCCTATTTTGAGAAGATTGTCACATTTTTTGTGATTTGCTTATAACAGCACATAGCACATTTATTTCATAGTTTATTAGTTTAATAGTATTTATAGACCCTTTCATGTTTTTAGAAAGGGTCCTCAAATTTTTGTATTAAGACTTGGATCGGAAGTTGCACTACTGTGCTTCCGATATATTTATTTTTATGAAAACTGAACCTCAATTCTGAATTTTGATAAAGAATACTTTTATGTGATATGCACTATTGCTTCCTGTAAAAGAATTTCTAAGTTGAAAGGTGAGATTTGAATGCAATTCATATTGGAGGAGACTCAGATACATATGGTACTACTATCTATGTTTTTGCTTCATGCTTTTATGTGAACTAGCATTTATTTATTTTGCTATCATTGACATATGTATATGTTTTCACAGCAATTCTTTGCCTTATCACTATTGAATGTTTAAGAGTTGGGTTTCAGAGATCTGTGGCTTGAATCTTTTGAATAATTGACCGGAGAATCCACAGTTTTATCATTTTTGAACCAACGTTTCAAATCCCAAGTGGGATCCATCTTCAGGATGAGAGAATGATGATGACAGAAGAGCAGCGAAGAAGTAATAAATAGTGATGAGGATGAAACATTTAGGAATAACAAACATGTCGGCTGAATTAATAATTTTTATTATTTTTATTTTTATTTATTTTAATTAATTTTAATTTTAATTTTTAAAATTTTTATATAATATTAATATGTTTTAAAATTTTTAAAATTTTTATTTTGATTTGATAATTAATATTAATCTTAATAAGAAATTAATATCTAAATAATTTAATTAAATTATTAATAATATTAATAATACTAATTAATTATATTATTAATATTAATTAAATTGATTATATTAATATTAATATTATTATATTAATTAATTAATTAATAATAATTATATTAATAATATTAATTATTGTTATTAATTAATTATTTATGGTTATTGAATATATTATTAATCCTAAATATATTAATTAAAATATTATTAATATATTATTAATACTAATTATTATTAATTATAAAACTAATCATACTACTTATATTATTAATATTAAATATATTTTTATTTTTAATTTTTTTAAGAATATAATATTAATTTTATTATGAAATTAATTTAATTTTATACCTAGGGAAGAAATAATTCTAATAAGAAATTGATATAAACCTAGGGGATATTAATAATATTATTAATTATATTAATAATAATAATAATATTAATATATTATTATTATTATTAATGTTAATTATTTTAATTATATAATATATTATTATTATTAATATTAATTATATTAAATTATATTATTATTAATATATTAGTTAATATTATTAATAATATTAATTATAATGATTATATTAATTATTATTATTAATTATTTAATTATATTAATTATATTATTATTTATAATTATAAAATAATTCCTCAATATATTAATTAAATTATTATTAATATATTATTAATTATATTATGATTATTAATATATTAATTAATATTAATTAATTATTTATTTATATTAATTATATTATTTATTAATTATAATATTATTAATAATAATTCTTATTAATAATATTATTATTAATATTAATTTGTTTTAATATATAATATTAATTCTAAAGTGAGATTAATGTTATACCCAGGGAAAATTTTTAATAAGAAATGGATTTTAACCTAGGGAATATTAATACCAAAAGGAAAATAATATCTAGGGTTAGAATATTCTAGAATTTTACCAAAATCCTATACCTAGATTTAAATGGAAACAAAGACTAAAGACACAAGAAAGGAGAGGGATAACTTACCTGCTTGAGGCCTTTACCTATTACCAGGGGAAGTGCTTGCGCTTTTTATTTCCTTGATCAAGGGAAGCCAACTCCCGCTAATCTCCACGCCATTATCTCTGTTTAGATTATGAGGATGTTTGATGATTTCAAGCGCTTCTCTGATCTTTTGTCTCTGATGTTGCTCTTCCCTAGCAATAATTGATGCGCTTTCCAGACAGATATGGTGTTTTGTCTTTAAGGAGTGCTCTGCCAGGGCTGAAGTACGAGATCTTTCGTTCTTAATATCCGTGCCATGTTCTTTGAGTCTTGTCTGGAGGGAGCGACCTGTTTCACCAATGTAGCATTTTCCACAGGAACACTCTATTTTATAAACTCCTTTAAGCTGCTGCTTGTCGATATCATCTTTAACGAACCTCAAACTTTGTCTGATAGTACCTGGGGCAGAGAAATGAGTGATAATGTTTTTCTTTTTTAGGACTTTGGCGATTTTGTCCGTAACCCCATGGATATACGGAAGAAAAATAATACCACAGTTAGGCTGGTCTTGAGCCTTAGGCTCATGGGACAACAACTTCCTTTCAGCTTTCTCTATGGCCTTATTAATTTCCTGCTCCTTGTAGCCTATACTTTTAAAAGTTAGGATTAGGTGCTTCTTCTCTTCCTCTAGGTGCTCTGAGTCGGAAATTCGAAGGGCTCTGATGGCCAGCGTGTTTAGAACACCAATCTTTTGCACAGGGTGATGGTGGGAATCGGCATGGAGGTAACTCTTTGTGTGGGTTGATTTCCTGAAAACCTTGTGGCCCAAAGAGCCATCTTCTTTTCTGATGATTAGGACGTCTAAAAACGGAATGATCTTGTTTTCTTCAAGTTCCATTGTAAACTTTATATCTGGAGAGATCGAATTTAAGTGAGTGAAAAACTTTTCGAGCTCTGCTTTACCATGAGTCCATTTTATATTGGTGTCATCGACAAATCGCTTCCACCAGGCTGGTTTCAAAGGATATGAATTCAGGGCCTTCTTTTCAAAGTATTCCATGTAAAGGTTGGCCACTATTGGCGAAAGGGGGGACCCCATTGCCACACCGGATGTCTGTTCATAAAATACTCCTTGGAAGGTGAACACAGTCGACCTTAGGCAGATCTCAGCCAGCTTTGCAGTCCCCGGATCAGCAACTTCTTTTATAACCTGAATGGCTTCATCAAGAGGGATCTTAGTGAATAAGGATACCACGTCGAAGCTTACAAGGATATCATCATGTTCCAATTTTTCATTCTTAATAAGGTTCACAAAGTCTTGGGAGTCCTTGATGAAGGAATCAGTGTTTCCAACAAGGGGCTTGAGAATTTTTGCAACATATTTCGCAAGCTCATAGGTTGGGGAACCAATAGTATTAACTATTGGTCTAAGGGGGACCCCTTCCTTATGGATTTTGGGTAATCCATAGATTCTGGGAACAGTTTCACAGGAGGGGGTCAACTTCTTTTTTAACTTTTCGTCAAGGTTTGAACTAGAGATAATCTTTTTTACATCCTTCACGATTTTGGGGATGGGATTGCTGCTTAGCTTCTTATAACTGCCACAGTTTAGGTGATCATTCATCTTACAAACATAATCTTCTTTGTCCAGAATGACCGTAGCTCCTCCTTTGTCAGCTTTAAGAACCACGACCTTGTCATTGCTTCGCAAGGAATTGAAGGCTTTTTGTTCTTCTTTGCTGAGGTTGCTTTTGGGGATTTTGGTTTTCCTCATGATTAGAGAGCATTCTTGCCTCAAGAGTTGTTATTTTTCATACATATGTATGTCAATGATATATAAAGATTAATGTGATAACGTTTTAATTATTACTTTGTTCAACTACTTGAACAAAGTAATTATCATATGAATAAATATTTTTTTTATAAGTAGAGTCATCTATATGCCTACTTGTCAATGAGAATCATAAAAAATTGCACTAAGTGAAAGGCTTTTCGGGATAGATTAGTTACTTATATTGTTGCACTTTAGAATAAATCATCCATCATTCCCACTAGATATTAGAAAATCAATCACTTATCTATCCCATTTATAAATCATTGGGAAACTGGTCCTATTAATCCAGTCGGAGCCACCACACCAAATGGAAAAGGAGTTGCTTTTATGGTCTGGACCGGGTGGCTTTCCCCGATGTTGATGCGGCAATTTTCAAGGCATCAACATTTTTGGCACTAGAATGAGGGCATGAACTGTCAATGGCGAGCAAACCCAAATCTACAGTCCATTCTAAGAGTAAATCTCCCTCTACCTCACCTTTGACTTCTCCCTTGCATGTTGAAACTCCAGTTTTTAAGTGAGAAGTTGAGAAAACAACAACCATTGCTCAACCCAAAAACATCTCAGATAAATCAACTTTAAAATCTCCTGAAGTACAGTCTCTAATTCAAAAACTTCAATGATTCTCAATATCACCATAGAAATCCAAGTTATCTCAAGGCAGTGTGACTTCGCAATTCGTTCATTCTCACCCCCTCACCAAACTTCAGAGTGAAAAGCTTGGTATTGAATCTAATGAGTTACCTTTTCCTAAAAGGAAAAGAGCAAGGAAGACAACTGAAAGGTCTGATAGTGAAACTTTCTCATTATCATCATCCATTTCATCTTCTCCATTGCGAAGTCAACCATCCACTCCTCCACTCGATATTGTAGTTCAAAAGGGTACTGGGACTTCATCATCTCTTTCCCAACCATCTCAAACTTCAATATCTACTCCTTCCCAACTATCTGGAACTTCATCTGTGCTATCATCCATTAGTAGCTCAACAAGGGCACATAACCCATGGAATAATCTTGGTGTAGTCATAATGCCTACACCTTTGAACCTATTGCTAGCTCATCCCGAAAAATGGTTGCCAAAATTCAATCCAGATGTAGGCATACAGGCAGACGAACACATAAACAACTTTATGTTGTCAGTCAACTTAAAAGGAGTTACTGAGGAGGATGTGGTTGTCAGAATTTTCCCTTATACCCTACAAGGATCAGTTGGGTCTTGGTACTTTTCCTTACCATCAAGATCCATTACTAGTTGGAATATTTTCCTAGAACAGCTCTTAACTAAATACGGTGATGGCAGATCTGTAGCAACGTTAATCAATGATCATTCAAATCTTAAAACACAATCTAGAGAGTCTATAAAAGAGTTCAATTCACGATTTAATAAACTCTTAAATAAGATTCCTACTGCCTCTAAACCTTGCGAACAAGTTAGAAGTGAATGGTATATATCAGCTTTACCTTCAAACATAGCTATCTTTGTAGATAGGGCGGCAAAACCTACGCTAGAAGAAAATATGAAAGAGGCAATTTCTGTGGAAAAACGTATCATCGCCTTAGAAAAGAAAGCTGCTCTTGAAGATAGAAAATCTAAAAAAGTCTCATTCAAAGATGATTCAAAGAAGAAAATGGCTAAAGATCCATACGATATGGAAGGTCTCCAAAAAGTTCTAAAGACTATGTCAAATGAAATGATAGAAATCAAGAAACAAGTAGCCGAGACTTCAAATAAAAAGCCATTTAGAAACTTTAAGAAACTAGAATCAAAACCCCCTAATGCTATATCCAACATAGATTCAGACCTCGATGATGATGAAGAAGAAGATATAGTCTTATCATCTAAAGAAACTAAAGAAGAGATAGCTGTAGAATGTCATGGGGCGTGGAACTTCATTTTGCCCAATTCTGATACTGAAAATGAATAGGAAGCTTTCCCAGTAAGTACTACGAGTAAAGGCACTCAAGAACCTGTTCAAGTAACTCAGAATAAAAGGAACATAGGTACAACTGCTAAAGAAAAGGCTCCCACAAAGAAGTCTACAGCAACACCTACTCAAAATCAGCCATCAGCTTCCAATCCACCTTCAGCATCTAAAACATTAGTAGTTGTAGACTCTATGGATTATAACATCATTGAATACATGAAGAAAAAAAAAGCAAATATCAATATGTTTGAGCTTAGTAAACTCAAATATCAACAAAAATTGATGCTCAAAGAATTAGATGCAATACCTTCTTCTCCGCTTCCAAATGCTGTAATGTCCAAAGCTGCTAATGAGACAGGTAAACCACCACCTAGTAGAGTAGAAGCTATTGATGTTGTTCTAATCAGAGATAGATCAAATTCCCATACTCTTCCTTTTCTCTTGACCTATGAGATTTATAATAGAAATCTAGACAATTGCTTGATAGACTTAGGGGCTTCATCGAATATAATGCCGACCTCGGTTTGTTCTAAACTGAATATTGAGCCCCAAAAGTCTGCAGTGCATATTGTCCAGTTGGATAGAACTAAGGTCCAAGTAATAGGAGAAATCAACTAAGTTACAATTAGGTTATCAGTTGATCCAAGAGTGGTTCACAGAATTGACATATTAATTGTTGATATTCTTGAGTTCTATGGTTTGATTTTAAGTAGAGACTGGTCTAAGAAACTTCATGGTTACATTTCTACCAATTGGTCTCACATGTGGATGCCCTATAAAGGAAAGCCAAATCAGATTAAGATTGATTGGGAGAAGCATATGACTCATACTGTAATAGAGTTTGAATAAGAAAACCAACCTATAGCATTCAACAATAACATTCTTGGTAACTACTCATCTGAATCATCCTTTGGTAATTTTACTTCTCAATCATCACCTTTCCCAGTTAATAATTTCACATCTCAAATCGAAAATTTTTCCCAAACAGATAAATCAAGGTGTATTAAAATTGGTGAGGAAATTGTAAATAAAGCTGTAGATAAACCTTTATTTTGGTCATTATATTTTGATGGGTCTAAATCTAATGAAGGTGCAGGAGCAGGATGTATTTTAGTTAGTCCTGAAGGAAAAAAGACCATGCTATCATGTAGATTAGAATTTGAGTGCACAAATAATACTACTGAATATGAAGCCTTGATTCAAGGACTTTATAAAGCAATTGGTCTTAAGGTACAATATTTGAAAGTGTTTGGTGACTGAAATTGTTATAAAACAAGTCAGAAATACTATACATTGTCTTTCTAGTCACCTTAAACATTATCAATCCTTGGTACAAGACCTTCTATCTCATTTTCTAGAATTTAATATTTCTCCCATCCCTAGATCTCAAAATGCAGCAACATATTTACTAGCCAATGTTGCTTCTAAGGTTCTTCCATCTGAAGATTACAATCCCAATAGATTTTCAATAGAGTTAATTTTCAGACCATTGATTCTCGATAATGTCAGTAACTGGCGAGTATTCAATCATGATGAAGACATTTTAAATTTCTTAACTTCTGATAAGTCCTATGATGATCAAATTATTGACGAAAGTGAGCATGATCTTCAAATGAAGGAAAAACTTGAAGAAAATTCAATATCTAAACCAGTGGTCAAACTTGAAGACCTTTATGACATCAAATATAGGTTTAAACAAGTTACTAATTCGAAGCTTCAAAGTTCTACTTTGAGATTTGAATTAATAAACCTTGGTACAGAGGACAAGCTACAAAACATCAATCTGGGATTAGGACTTACTTTAGAGGAAAGAATTGCATTTATCATATTATTGCATAGATATAAAAATCTCTTCGCTTGGAAATATGATGATTTGAAAACATATGATACTTCTATCATACAACATACAATTCCAATGATATCTAAAAAACACTAGTACAACATAAATTATGGAAAATTCATTCCAATCTCGAGAGTCAAATAAAAGTCGAGTTAAAAAAACTCTTGAAAGCTAAGATAATTTTTCTTGTTAGACATTCACATTGGGTGTCCAACATGGTGCCAGTAAGAAAGAAAAATGGTGACATTAGAATTTGTATTGATTTCAGAAATCTTAATAAAGTGAGTCAAAAGGATAACTTCCCTCTACCAACAATGGAGCAAACTCTCCATTCAGTAGCTGGTTATGAATTAATGTCTTTCTTACATGGTTTTTCAGGGTATAACCAAATTTTGGTGCACCCTGATGACAGACTTAAGGCTACTTTCAGAACTAAATGGGGAACATATGCCTATCAAAAAATGCCTTTCGGATTTATTAATGTTGGAGTTACATTCCAAAGAGTGATGGACATAGCATTCAAAGGTCCAATCAATAACTTAGTAGTTTTTTATTTGGATGACATTATTGTCTTCTCTAAGAAAAGATCAAATCATTTACATGATTTGAAACAAATCTTTGAATGCTGTAAAAGGTATGGCATTTCACTCAATCCTAAGAAGTCCTTTTTTGCTCTTAACCAAGGTAAACTCTTGGGGTTCATTGTTTCAAAAGATGGTATTTATATTGATCCAGATAGAATCAAAGAGATTTCTTATATTCCATTTCCACATAATAAAAAAACAATCCAATCATTTTTAGGTCAAATTAATTCTGTAAAAAGATTTGTTCCAGATTTTTCATAGCTTGTTTTACCATTACAAACCATGATCAAGAAAAACTCAGTGTTTAAATGGAGGCACATAGAAAAGGAGGATTTTGATTCAATCAAGAAAGCAATCATAAATGCTCCTACACTAAACACTCCTAATTTTTCAAATCATTTCATTTTATACACTCCTGCATTTGATTCATCTTATGCAGCAGTGTTGACACAAATCAATGATCAAAACTTGGAAGCACTAATTTCATTTTTTAGTTAAAATCTTCAAGGTGTTGAACTTAATTACTTCGAAGTTGAAAAGCAAGCCTTTGCTGTATACAAAGCCATTAAACACTTTAGGTCGTTTCTCTTAAAGGCTCATATAAAAGTTATAGTCCCTTTTTTCAGCAGTAAGACAGTTACTAGTTCAAAGGGAATTGGGAGAAAAAAAGGCAAACTAGGTCATGGCATTACAAAAGTATGATTTCGACATTAGACCAGCAAAGATTGTCAAAGGCCAAATTTTTTGCAGGTTGTTAGTAGGAGCTTCTAATATTTAGGAACATGAAGGTACAAACAATATTGAAGAAACCAATGAGATAAGTACCATTACTCCTGAATCCCAATATGCAGATTTGATATTCTATTTGAAAAATGGATATGCTCCTTCTAATCTTTCCTATAAAAATAAACGTGCCATAAGACTAAAATAAAAAAACTTCATGATTGTTGATGATGTGTTGTTTAGACGGAACTATGATTCAATTTTGTTAAGATGCTTAGAAAAGCTTGAAGTGCAAAAGGTCTTGTAGGAATTACATGATGGTCCAGCAGGAAGAGATTTTGGAGCTAATACAACAGCCCAAAAAATTATTCATGATGTGTATTACTAGCCCACCTTATTTAAAGACACTCATGAATATGTAAGGAAATGCAGAACATATCAAACTACCAGTGGAAGACAAAGGAAGCCAGCTTTTCCTTTGCAACTAGTCAACATTGAACAACCCTTTGAACAATGGGGATTGGATATCATTGGAGAAATTATTCCACATTCATCCAAATTGGAGGCTCTGTTGGTGGATAAAGATCAGTGGATCATGGTAGATCTGGGTACTAAACGAACGGGAGTGTTTGATGAAGAATGGAAGAAGTTTTATCGGAAGGCAAAGAGCACAATACGATTGTGTGTCTCAGATTCAGTATTGTTGAACGTATCAGGGGAACCTACAACACAGGCTTTGTGGGACAAGTTAAGGACTTTGTACCAATTTAAGTCTCTGGTGAATAAACTATTCTACGAAAAAAGTTGTATAACCTGAGGATGAAAGATGGAGACTCAGTGATAGAACATCTCAATGCATTCAATACTGTGGTAAGTCAGTTATCGTCTGTTGATATCAAAATTTCATATGAAGATAAGTGCATTAGTTTGTTGTGTTCTCTACAAGATTCATGGGATAGTCTCGTTATTGTAATAGGTAGCAATGCTACTGCCTTGTAGTATGATGAAATAGTCTCATCCTTGCTGACGAAGGAGATGAGAAGGAAAAATATGGAGAGCCAGAATGGTGATGCCTTGTTTTTACCAGGACAGTCCCAGAAAAGAAACAAAAATAAGTCATCGAGTGGGAGATCTAAATCTCCAGAAAAACCTATAAATGGTGGTGTGCTGGAAATGTGGAAAGGAAGGGCACTACAAAAGGGACTGTAAATCTAAAGCTCCTGGCAAATGAAAGGGATCTCATGATGCTCCTTCTGCACAGGTGAAAACCACCTCAGATGAAGGTGGGGATGTGTACTTGGCTTCTTCAAGTACACATGTAGATCATGAGGCATGGTTGATTGACTTAGGTGCATCCTTTCACTTCACTCCCCATAGAGAGTGGTTCTGTGAGTATGAGAAATACAATGGATATGATGTCTTCTTAGGGGATGATAGGAAGGCTAGAATTGTTGGTCGCAGAAAATTAAAGTTGATGTTGCAAGGTGGAAGGGTTAGAACACTTCTGGGTGTTCTACATATTCCTGCATTGGCCAGAAATCTGATTTCTATAAGCAAGATGGATGACGCAGGTGTAAAAACAGTGTTCGAGAAGGATACCTAAAAGATGGTTCGAGGAGAACTGGTATTGATGCGGGGTGTTTGGATTGGAATTCTGTACAAGCTGCAAGGTAGCACTATTGTTTATGGATGCAACAGTTCTATGGTTCATGAAAGTGGACTAGAAAATCTAGTGGTCTCTGGAGAGAATGCCATGTTGTGGCATCAAAGGCTTGGACATAATGGAAAGAAGGGTCTTTGAATACTTCATGGTAAAGGTATCGTAGAAGGTATGAGTAATAGCTCTATGGATTTTGATTTTTGTGAAAATTGTGTATATGGGAAGCAAAATCGGGTGAGTTTCCCCTCTGGTGATAAGAGGGTGAAACAGATATTAGAGCTTGTACACAGTGATGTGTTTGGACCTATGAAGGTTCCATCACTAGGTAAGTCTGTGTAGTATGTACCATTTATATATGAATTCTCAAGGAATACATGGATATATTTCCTTAAGAAGAAATTTGAATTCTTTGACAGGTTTAAAGAATTTAAGGCTCTGGTGGAAAACCAGATAGAGAAGAAGATAAAGGTGTTGAGTACAGATAACGGTGGAGAGTTTTGTAGTAAGGAATTTGAAGAATTTTGTAAGAAGTGTGGTATAGCACGGCAAAAGACTACTCCATATACACCTCAGAAAAATGGAGTTGTAGAAAGAATGAACAAGATGTTGATGGAAAGGGCAAGAAGCATGCTCAGTGGTGTTGGGTTAGGACAGGAATTATGGGCAGAGGCAGTGGAGACAACATGTTACCTGATCAATAGATCATCTTCATCAGCATTGGAGGATAAGACTCCACAAGAGGTATGGACTGGTAAGAAACCCTCTCTTTTATATTTGAGGGTATTTAGATGTGATGCATATGTACATGTTCCAAAGGAGAAACAAACCAACTTGGATAGTAAATCTGAAAAGTGCATCTTTATTGGGTATAAGGATGGTTTAAAGGGTTATAAGCTTTGGAACCCAGTAACAATGAAGGTTGTGTACAACTGAGATGTGGTGTTCAGAGAGGTGAAAAATGTTATTAAACATGAAGTCCAACCAAAGGAACTTGAGAAGATAGAGTTTGAGCTAAAGGAGGAAGAATCAGACTCTACAGCAGAGGAGGAATCAGAGGATGAAGAGCCACAAACTCTAGGTGTTAGAATATTAGTTCGAGAAAGAAGGAAGCTTGAAAGGTATAGTCCATCTGCTTTCTATTCAAATTTTTCTTTATCTATTACTAATGATGATCCCAGAACTATGAAGGAAGTAGTATATTCAAAGGATGGAAAACTCTGGAAAAAGGCCATGGTTGATGAAATGGCATCTTTGCACAAAAATGAGGCTTGGGATCTGGTAGAGTTGCTGACTGGAAGGAAACCCATTGGCAGAAAATGGGTGTTCAAGAAGAAGACAAATGCAGAAGGAAAGGTGGAGAAATACAAAGTTCAATTGACAGCAAAAGTTTATTCCCAGGTGCTGGGAATTGATTTTGGTGATATTTTTTCTCCTTTTGCCAAGGTCACTTCTATTAGATTAATTTCATCTGTTGCTATTTCTTTTGATTTTGAGGTATAATAGATGGATGTGAAGACAAAATTTCTTCATGAGGATCTGGAGGAGGAGATCTACACAAAGCAACCTAAAGGCATTGTGGTGAAGGGTAAGAAAGAACTGGTATGCAAGTTAAAGAAGTCTCTATATGGGTTAAAACAATCACCAAGGATGTGGTATCAAAAATTTGATACATTTATATGGGGACTTGGCTTCACCAGAAGCAAAACATATCACTGTGTGTATTTTAAACTAATTGGCGACTGTGCTATTTATCTGGTCTTGTATGTGGATGATATGTTGTTGGTTGGAAATGACAAAGAAATTATCCAGGATTTGAAGACCCATTTGTCCTCCAAATTCAACATGAAAGATATTGGTGCTGTAAACTATATTTTGGGCATGGAAATTAAAAGAGATCGAACAAAGAGTAAGCTCTGGTTAAACTAGAGGAAGTATGTCAAGACAATAATGCAGAGGTTTAATATGAAGGATAGTAAACTAGTGAAGGTGTAAAGTTATCTATTGAACAGTTTCCCAAGACACAAGAAGAGGAAGAGGACATGTCTCGTGTTCCATATGCAAGTGCAGTCCATAGCCTGATGTATGTGATGGTCTGTACTATACCACACATTGCACATGAAGTGGGAGTATTGAGCAGGTTTATGTCAAAATAAGGGAAGGAGAACTGGACAATAGTGAAGCAGGTTTTCAGGTATTTGCGTGGCACTAGTGATTATGGTTTGTGCTACCAAGGAAGACCAAGATTGGATAGAGTGTTGGATATTCATGGCTTTTCTGATGCAGACTAGGCTAGAGATCTGGATCAGAGAAGATCTACAAGTGGGTATATGTATAACCTATTTGGAGGTGCAATCAGTTGGATGAGTAAGAAACAATATGTAGTGGAACTATCAACTACAGAGGCAGAATACATGGCAGCCACTCATGCAAGAAAGGAAGCAGTTTGGTTGTAGAGATTATGTTCAATTATGGGGTTAGTACAGGGAGCTATAAGGATAGACTGTGACAGCCAAAGTGCAATTTTCTTGGCAAAGAACCCTGCATATCCTTCAAACACAAAGCACATTGATGTTCAGTATCACTTTGTGAGGGATATGATAGAAGACAAAAAGGTGTTTTTGGTAAAGGTGGACACTTTGAAGAATACTACAGATGTATTGAAAAAATTTGTGAGCTCTGAGAAGTTATCTTGGTGTAGAGAAACAATGGGCATTACAGGGCTGGATAAATGACTAAGCTCTCTTGTGGCCCCCTGTGGAAAGAAAACAAAAAGTGGGATAATGTTGGGTTGTGTTATATTCTTTCCATGACTGGCCCACGTAGTTAACCGAGGGGATAGAAGGGGGGTGGAGCCCCTTCTTCGTTGCGTCGATTACGTAGTGGGGGGAGTCACAGGGGGTTTGAGGGGTGCAGGTAACCCCACACTATGGGGTTCGGGAAAATGCTCCGGAAAATTTTGTTTTTGGACCCTATATTAGATTTGGCAGACCTACCTATGGTTGGGTGCATGATTTTTCGGACATGGTTTTGGACGTGATGGTTTTAGGTCCATGGTTTTGGATGCAATGGTTTTCAATCCATGGTATTGGATACTTTGGCATGTATAAATATGTATTGTAACATTGAAAGGAATATAATGAAAAATCAAGCTGGTAGTCTCGGTTTTTAGATCCAGGGGAAAATATTTGTGTATATGTGTTTTATGTGTTATTCTCTCGCATTGTTTATTTTCTGTGTTTTAGAATTCGTATGTAGGTAATTTATGTACAGGGTTAAAACCTACATTTGGTATCAGAGGAAGAAGTTGGATCAGAAGGCAAAGAGCACAATACTAGGGATTTCCTGGATTTGGACTTGATAAATTCTAAACCAAACTCCAGTAGGATGATGATCCATTTTGATTACTTTGCCCCCAACATTTGACGTGACAAAATATATGTCATAAGGTTTGAATCTGAAACAACCATAGTGTTTTGGAGTAATATATAATGATGAAACGTTTGGACGGCTTGGACAACCACCAAAGATAACTTTTCTACATGGGTGTACTTGATTTCAGTATCTTTAAGATTCAAACTCAACTAATATATGAGATGTTTTGTCACTAGATCATCTTCCTAGACCAATACCATTTCTATGTTAATATTTGCAGTAGAGAGATACAAGAAATAATCACATTGGTAATCAGGGGGATATAATAGGGATGTCTGAATCAGTACATCTTTCAAGGAATTAAACGCCTATTAAGTAGTGTTATCCAATGGAAGGGAACCCCTTTCTTAAGTAGGCGAGTGAATCCTTTCGTCGACTCAACATAATGAGGGACAAACCTTCAAAGAAAGATAGCCTTCCCATGTAGTCATTGAAGCTAAACGAGGGAAGAAGCAACACACAAATCGATGATTTCCTTAACTTTCAAGGGATTGACAAGAATTCCATGTTTTGAAAACAAAAAACCAAGAAGCCAACAAAAACTAGCACAAAACACACATTTATGAGGATTAAGTCGAATATTGTAATGTCTACATCGTAAAAATATGGCCCGAAGATCCATGAGGTGATCAGTCTGGTGTTTAGAATGAGCGGGTAGATCATCCAAATAAGGTTACATGATATGTTTGATATCATGGAAGGCACAATCCATGGCCCTCTAAAACGTAGCCCCGACATTCTTTGAGCTGAAAGGAAGTTTTTGGTATGCAAATGTAACCTAGGGAAAAATCAATGCAGTCTTCGGTTGATCCACTAGGAGAATGTTCATTTTATTATAGCCGGAGAAACCATCCATGAATGAATATATCTCTAAATGGGCATAATCATTAACAAATTTGTTTAGTGAACGAGGTTGAGTAATTGTCCTTTGGATAAGCACGATTTATATCTCAATAATTGATGCATACATGGATTGTTCCTTATTTCTTCATGTCATGAACAATATTTGACACCCAATCGATCAAACAAACTAGGTAGATGAAACTAGCACGTAGATTTTTTTCAACTTCAGCTTTAATCACGGTAGCCTTCTTGGGATTGGCTGGACATAAGGACTGCCAGACTGGTTTTGCATCAGGATAGGTTTTAATTTCATGCCCCACTATATTTACATTGATACCTCACATTTCCTCATACTACTAATTAAACACATCTCAAAATTCATGGAATAGGCCCTTATAGGTCTTAATCTCATCCGGACAACAGGACGAACCAATGTGTATATTCTTGACAATACCCTATTTAATTTCGATACCAAGAGGTATCATCTCTTCGATTTTTGATAGGTTCTTTACTATGGGGTAAAATGCACGGGATGAAGACTACTCTCAAAGGTCTTCCCGGGACCTTCGACAGACTATAAGATTATCTACAAAAGCTACCAGTTACACACATGTTCATCTATCAAACATAAATTGACAAGATATGGAAAGAGGATCACCTTCGGTTCCTTCTAGATTCGCTTGGGGATCTCTATGCGGCAAGAAGAACTCCTTCAAGGCTGGCTCCAAGAAAATTCCTGCAAAAAGGATAAGGCAAACAAATCATAGAATATACTCTTGAAAACTAATGTAAGAATCTGTAACAAACATGTATTAATGTATAACTTAACTACTCAACTCGACAAGAATCATAATGAAAAAATAAATGAACAATATCACTGACACTTTGGAGTAGGGAACACAACTGTAGTTCTATATTCAGAATGGAAGAGTGATTACAACAATTCATTGTATCAGCCTTCCTTACCCCTTCTTCCTCTCTCTCTCTCCCTCTTTCAGCTAACTTCTTCAAGAATATGACAGTTCACAACAGTGCTATGGGCTATCCTTCCAAATGCTCTGAGCCTTTTGCAATGGCCCTCTCGCTGCTTATGTAACGATCGAATTAGGGCTGCCAAGCTTCACCTAGAGTTCATTAGGGAAAAAACCATGAACCTACCCTATTTACAAGCTTTTTCCCATTTGCCTTCATTCTTAGAATGGAATTTCTCCAAATATCTTGATTTTTGGAGTTTCCTTGCTTTTCTTGCACAAATTTAGGGATTTAGTATCTAGATATTTATGAAAAGATTCATCGGCATGACCTTCTGAACATCACTTAAGTTCCCTAATGCTCCCCCAGGTCTAACAACATGAGTTAGCAGGGTGACTAATGCTCCTTTATGCTTGGTAACAAGCTTTATAAAGCAGGTTGTCAGTGTATAGAGAGTGTTAGTGTGGATTTTGGGCCTGCAATTGTGGTCATTGCCTTAGTCATCTTGTCTTTTACCTCTAAGTTGATGAGGAGGTCAATTTGTCCTATAACAGATGCCCCGTAAAGTATGAGATCAGAGGCAGAGACGATGGCCGAAATACTTTATCCAAAAACACTGTAATTTGGTATCAAATTCTTTGTATAGAGAGAGAGAGAAGTTTCGGGCGGCAAGGAAAACCTGATACAACACAGATACATATATATAAACTGCTAAAATCATGTGTTGAGTCGGGCATTCCCATGCTCAGTAGCTATGTTAGAGTAATTTTCTCATTTGAGATATAACAATGATGGCCACCAATATGGCACAAGGCGGATCCAGTGTCATAATAGATCATCCTGAAATAGCTGTCTCCAAAGAATAATATCCGCAGCTTGGGAGAGGAAACAAGGCTAAATGATGCAAGCCTCTACCCAAGGTCTTGATTCCCGCTTCACCGAACAGCATAGATCGGTACATGTGATAATATGTGTTGACGTCGAACATGCATGAAATCATCTGATTACCAGCCAATAATGGAGACCGTTAACAGATGCAAGGAAGGCCACCAATAATGGTGATGGTCTCCAAGATGCAGAGTGCAAACTAGCGAGTGTGAAATATTTTTTGTCGTTGAACACTCGTAGAATCGCTTAACCAGGAGCCAATAATGAAAACCCGTGATCAAACACAAGGTAACCTGCCACTAATGTCTGCAAGTACCAAGGCATTGAATGTGTTTCTGGGTTATCTTCCTAGATAGAGTGTTGAAGTCGATAGGAATAAACCTGTCGAAAGGTAGGGAATGATGTGTCCTACATCAGTCGACACGAAACCAGACAAGAATGATTTTGTTCTTTGAAGAATCGTTTAAGCATTTGGGTCTAAACAATGGAGGGCATGATGAAAGAAAATGTAGGATCGGTTGATAGAGGAAACAAATAGGGACCCTTGAACAATAGAAGGCACGACAATGGTTTTAACCAGATAGCACTAGACTCATGAACACTACGGATTGTTTAAGATACGAAGATGCAATTACCTTAGGGTATATAGGCTAAAAACTCATAGGTTGTTAGGGTTCATATTGAGAGGCTATCAAAAATGAAGGTTTATCTGAGGGAGTGTCATGTTGAAGGGAACGTTTGCTGCCAAACCACGCTTTCGAATACAGGATAGAGTTGTATTGTCCACTTTCCCCGTCTGATTTTTTAATGAGTCCAAATAGGTAAACTCATCGATATTTTCATGTTTAAAGAGTGTAAAAATGATCGCAAAAAGAATGACTCTTTACCCTATCTGATTAGTTTAATGAGTCCAGATAGGTAAACTCGTCGATTTTTTCATGTTTTAAGAGTCTGAAAAGTATCATAACAAGAACGATTCTATATCTTGTCTGTGTATTTAAAGTGTCTAGACTAGACAATTCGGTGGTTTTTTCATATTTAGAGAGTCTGAAAAGTTCGTAAAGAGAGACTCCATGGTGGTCCCTTTGTCATAGTTGTTAACCGGGTGCGACAAAATTAATAGCATACCCGGATCGGTTACTTTTCCGTATTTTAATCTATTGAACCCGAATAAAGAGAAACCATTTTCCAATAGATATCGACCTCATTTTGTTATGAGTACAAGGCGACGGACTAAACTTGTGTTTCGTCATGACTCTTTAACGAGCTCAGTAACAAAAACTTGGGATATTTCATTTTTTAATGGGTAAGGAAAAGTACCTAAAAGAATGCTCGAGTCATCTTTAGCATGTTTAACGAGTAGCAAGACATAGCTCGAGATTTTTTCAGTTTAAAGAGCAAGAAAAAAGTGCTTAAAAAGGATGCTCCATTGGTCTTTTTCAGTTTATGAGCTGGAAAGAGATCATAAAAGAGTTGCTTAGAGCATCGTTTGCATATATTTAACGAGTGCAAATGATGAAAAACTCGGCGATGTTTATTATTTTTTAAAGAGCAATTGAATGTCACAAAAAGTGCTCTGACCATCGTTGAGTATATTTAATGAGTGCAAATGATGAAACCGCGGAGATGTCTATATTTTTAATGAGCGATAAAATATCCCTAAAAATGCTCAATTGATTGTGGTATCTATGTTTAACGAGCCCTACTACAAAAACTCGGAGATGTTTATATTTTTTAAAGAGAAATAAAATGTTTCCAAAAGTGCTCTATTCATCTTTGTGGTAGTTTAATGAGCCTAAATAAGGAGACTCGAGGTTTTTCAGATTAACGAGCAAGAAAAATACCATTAAAAGAACGCTCGATCTTCTTCATGGTAGTTTAACGAGCCTGAAGAAGGAAACTCGAGGATTTTTCAGATTAACGAGCAAGAAAAATACCATAAAAAGAACACTTGATTCTTCTTGATCTCATCCTTGACAATAGAAGGGTATATGGCATGCATTTCCTCATAAGACCAAGGGAAAACATCGCAGAAGTACCTAAACGGGTAGGTGAAGCTCACAATTTCCTTAGGATTGTGATTGGATCCACTTTGTATGTTTTCCACGATGCTTGTCATGACAGAAATATCGGGGAGCAATGTTTGTGAAATATTGCCCCTGTTTCCTTCCGAGTCCAAAAGTTGGATAGTCATGTATGGTAAGGAAATGATTTCATGTGCGTCAGGTGACAGGATTTGAAGAGGCATCATGTTCGAATCATATATCGAAACATGATGGTGTGAAACCTCCCAAGGTCGCTCTTCTAACCTCGTGATCTCTCTAATAGCTTCGTCCATCGGTAGGACTTGATTGAGTGGATCAAAAGAAAGAGTGGTTATGGGAGGGGCAGTGGTGCCATTGGCTGAAACCAAAGTGACCAGAGATTCAGATGCAAATTGAATCACTTGGTAGGCCTATTCTGCTGGTGACAATGACATTTTCTCTCCGTATGTGTCAATGTCTGAAGGAGCCAGTACGATCCATGGACCGATCTATTCATGAGGAATAGATGAAAGCATATTGACCATCTGTGAAACCTTCGACGGTTGAAGAGGAAAACAACCCATGAGGGAAGAAGCCTTCAGTAGACCGGTACCTAAACTGAAGTAACTGTCAGTTCCACCTCCTACTAGGGGTATGGAGCCACTTGGTAATGGTGAATAATCAGGGGTGCAGAAAGACAACTAATCTACTGTAATAACATTTCCATCCAATGGAAATTGTATGATGCGAAAGATAGTAGATATGACAACCATCATGGCATATGTCCAACTGCGATCCAGCAAGATATTATAGTCGAGTTTTCTGTCCACGACTTCTATGTCCACCATTACGGTTTTCCCACTCAAAGTGATGGGGAAATCAGCTAAGTATCCTTTTGGTATAAAGGTGTGGCCGTTGAAAGCTTTCAAGGAGTTCAACAGTGGGGATAGGGTTGGAGAACCCAAGGCAAGCCAACATGAAGCTGAAATGATGCAGGTCGAAGCACCTTCGTCGATGATAGTTCTATGTATACCTTTACCTTTCATGGTGATATGCACCTGGAATGCAAGGTGGTGAGAAAGGGGATGTTTACACTTGTTCATGTTGAAAACAACAACGATGGAATCCTCTAGGTCGATACCACCATTAGCCAAAAGCAAAGCTTTCCATTGTGTTGGGCATGTTTGTAATACATTGAGTGCCAACATAGCTGATGGCACTTGCGCCAAATCCTCTACAATGTTGTAGTGTTGGGCAGCGCGTGTAGATGTATTGTGCATTGTGCGTCGAAGTGCCCCTTTTGGGCGTCAAATTACAAGGTCCGCAACCAGCCCGTCAATATGCAAATCATTGGTTGGCGGTGGGCTTTGACTTGAGGAAGGTTCCGTTGCATGAGTGACATGAGCTCCATAAGATTTGGCTCTTGTGGCAAGATCTACCGTTCCAAATGTGTAAATGGCAGAAGATCCTTCTCTAGCTGAAGGATGTAACTTGTGAACCATAGTTGCCCCCTGGCGTGGGCTGTTGCTGGTTTGCAATAAGATTTTGCTGCTGCTGAGTGGGAAAAGGATTCCTAAGGACCACGGGGGCCTTACCCGTATCCCTTTTGGCAAGGTAATCTGTGCATTCCTGAAGCCGTGGACAATGCTAGGTTTCATGGTCTTCAACATAGAGTTTACATGGATATCTGGTGGGTTTATCCTTTTCATCAGTAGTAGGTGCATTGTCCTTCTGTTTTGGGTTGGGCTGCTTTGTTGACTGCTCCATTGAAGGAGCGGTCTTTTTCTTATTCTTCTTTTTCTTACCACTGGGATTTTGTGTAGACTGCACAAAGTTTATCGCAGTGGCAGGAAGAGCAGTCATATTGGTAGAGGGGTCCACTGCCATCTTGGCAATGGAACCACCGAGTTGTTTTGCACCAGACCCAGAGGTTGCGCTGGCAATCCCTTCGGCATGCACTCCAGGGTGTTGAGTGGTAGAAGTATTGGGGTTACTAGGAGCATTGGGGATTATGTCGTAAAGAGCGCTAGAATGTGAATATATCAAATCTAAGTGCTGGGCACGACGTATGGATTGGTCTTCTGTGACGACACCACCTAGAGAAACATCTCTAGCAATTTGCGGAAGTAACAACATACAAAACTAGTCCGTTAAGAGGATGTCTAGGAGGGGAGCTTTGAATAACCTCCGCTTACGTCTCCATTCATGAATATGATCAGAGATGTGGGTGGCGGTATCCTGACGAAATGAAGTGAGGAGCTCTGTCCCAGTCTCATAGTGGATAGGTAGTTGGAAGTGCTTCAAGAATTCCATCGCTAAATTATCAAAGGTAGTTACTGACGTGCGTGGTAACTCAATATACCACTTTGTTGCATTGCCAGTAAGGGTGCGGGGAAAAAGACGTAACTAGACACTATCATCCACCATGGAGTTAGAAACACTCCAAAGATGGTAGGTGGTGATATGGGTGCCCGGATCCTCCCCTTCTTTTCCGTTGAACTTTGGAATGTCTGTCGGTATTTTATGCGGGATCGGTGACCATTGTAAGTTGTGGTAGATAGGGTTGTTTGTCAATTTGTATAAGTCAAGAATATCCAATGTTTTGAAGAAAGGCAAATTATTGGGTGCCCCCGACTCAGACCATGGTGATGACAGATGACCTGAGGATCTTTGAGCTCCTCCCATCATTTGGTTCCCCATGGTGTACATGGGTTGCATGGTGTAGCAGTCACTTTGTGGTACAGTGTTGTAGAGTGGCTTTCCATGAGTATTTTGATACTGGGGTATGAAGTTGCCCCAAGTATAAGCAGTGCCCCCTTGAATCATCTGAGACTGTAAGTAGGGTGCCCCCATGGATTAGTTGGGAATCCCTTGTGGATTCCCAACCGAAACAGAACTAACCATATGGCTTTGATTGACAAAGGGAACACTCATGTCAATCCGCGACTATCCATGCATTCTTGAGAATGGTGGGGGAACTGTGACATTCCCACCGGCATGTGCATATTGGGAACCGCCCCAGATATCTTAATCTAGGGGTTGGAACTATACATTGGCGACTGACCTTGTTGTTGGTAAACTAGAACCGTGCCCATAGTGCCACATTGAGTGTTATATGGAGCACTATATGTGGCACTAGTCAAAGGTATGCTTTGTGGTACCATAGGAATGGAACCTGGCATGTGTTGGGTTCCACTTATAGAGGGTGTTGTGTAAGTTGTCGTACCTGGGACAAACGGCATAGCGGGATTCCACATTACCGGTGTTGTGATGACCGTCGACTGGGGAAGTGGTAGAGGACCAAGAGTGTCTCTATAATTCTATAACCCTTGAGGTGTCGACTGGATAGATGGGAAAGTTCCACCTACTGAAGAAGGAAGTATAGATACCATGGGAGCAATGATAGGTGCTGACAGATCTATAAGCGGAGTGTTAAAATGAGGAAGAAATACTTCCATGAAGAAATCCTCCGGAAAACTAGAATCATTGGTCATCCACACAGATCCTGTGTGCGATTTAGGAGATTGATTCCTCGTAGATGAGGAATCCGAGTCAATGGAACTCGGCGGATCCTCCACAATGAGTGGAGGAAGTCCTAACAATCATCTGGATTGACGATGAGGGCTGGATGTAGCCACAGTGACTGTTAAGTTTTATCGAATAGATTCTATGTGATATTCTTTAAAGTCTCAGAAATAATAGCACTCAGGTACCTAAAAAAGAAAAAATACACTAAATATGTCAATCAGTAAACAGAGGGAAAAATACCTTGTCTGATAAGGACCGATTACTAGAGAAGAAACACAGTCTCTCAATGAATAACAGAGAAGGATGGCCAAATGTACGGTTATGATTACTTTGGAGCTTTGCCCAAACCTCAAATTAAGGGGCCAAGTACTCTCGTGAAGACGAGTACCCTCCCAAAAAATGAAGACAAAGTAGATTCGTCTGTTTTAGGTACCAGGACAGCCTGTCCCAGTCACCTTGTGTAGGTACTTAGAAGTTTTGGCCACTAGAGATACCTCAAATCACAAACATTACCAGGGGGGACATAGTCGTAGACAACACACTGTGTGGGTAGGATACCTGAGTCCTCGACTCAGTTTCGAAATCCCCAAAGGGACCCCTAATACACATAATGCCCAAAGGAGATGTAAGAGAAGGTGGGTTACCTTCAATTACAGTCTGATGTTGTCTCGTATTTCGCTCCGTTGTTAGTGGAGTGGTCCTGGTAATATGAGTGCAGAAGGATTTTTCACTCATTAATGACACTAGTTTTGATTTTCAACCTTAGGCAGTTCACTCGCATGCTTATCCCAAGGTCCTAATCTAGCTAATGTTGGTTTGCTCAAAAAGAGTAACTGATTGATTTTAATGTAAATTTTAGTGTACTTGATTATTTGTCTTCGGTAGGGGTGTTGATGTATGAATATGGTGAGACTCTTGACTCAATAAACCATGCAGAACAATGCTCTGATTTTTTTTTTCAATTTCTTATGCAAACAAGTCTTATTCTACACATGTATCTTTTCACATATTCATGGATTCGTCAGTGCATCTAAAGCCATTCAACACTTGCATAACCAAAAGATCATTTTCTCAATATTCCCTAACAACTATTGAAAACCAAATTGAAGCAGCCTACAACTATTTCGATAGAAGGAACAATACAATTTATCAGCCTTTCTTTAAAAAAAAATGTATTTTAAGAGAGAAAAACTAAAACATTTTCTTAAAAATAAATTTTCAAGACACCAAATTTGTTAACATGATACTGTTGCAGATCTTACTTTAGCCCCTAAGACAAGTTTCCTCCCCATTTGGTCCACAGAATCTTCTAAAAAACATTGAAATGGGAGACTAACGCTCTGTTTCTATGTAAACAGAGAGTTATTTTGGCCACTAACGCTCCCTGTGCACAGTCAAAGAGTTTTATAAAGCTCTGTGTAGACTAGAAACCTATGTTAGTGAGGGAAATAGCTTAAAAAAAAGGATATTTAGGATCAATTTCTGAGGAGAATGCAACCTTGTAGGATGTAACAAGATATATGGTGGATCAGAAAAGGATTTGAAGAAGTGGGAAGCTCTTAGAAGAAAGAGAAGAACCGAGAGGAGTCCAGGTTGACCGGGAACTAGATGTATAGTCTCCACCGGAGTCACGAATTCTGCTATGGGGTAGAATGCACGGGATGAAGACTACCCTCAAAGGTCTTCCCAGGACCTTCGACAGAGTGTAAGATTATCTGCAAAAGCTACCAGTTACACACATGTTCATCTATCAAACATAAATTGACAAGATATGGAAAGAGGATCACCTTCGGTTCCTTCTAGATTCACTTGGGGATCTCTATGCGGCAAGAAGAACTCCTTCAAGGCCGACTCCAAGATAATTCCTACACAAAGGACAAGGCAAACCAATCACAACATATACTCTTGAAAACTAATGTAAGAATCCGTAACAAACATGTATTAATGTATAACTTAACTACTCAACTCAACAAGCATCAGAATGAACAATATCACCGACATTTGGAGTAGGGAACAAACTATAGTTCTATATCCAGAATGGAAGAGTGATTACAACAATCCATTTTGTCAGCCTTCCTTACCCCTTCTTCCTCTCTCTCTCTCCCTCTTTCAGCTAACTTCTTCAAGAATATGATAGTTCACAATGGCCCTCTCGCTGCTTATGTAGCAATCGAATTAGGGTTTCCAACCTTCACCTAGAGTTCATTAGGGAAAAAACCATGAACCTGCACTGTTTACAAGTTTTTTCCCATTTGCCTTCATTCTCATAATGGAATTTCTCCAAATATCTTTATTTTTGGAGTTTCCTTACTTTTCTTGCACAAATTTAGGGATTTAATATCTAGATATTTATGAGCAGATTCGTTGGCACGACCTTCTAAACATCACTTAAGTTCCCTAACACTCCCCTTGGTCCGACAACATGAGTTAGCAGGGTGACATACACTTCTTTTTGCTTGGTAATAAGCTTTATAAAGCAGGTTGTCAGTGTATAGAGAGCATTAGTGTGGATTATGGGCCCGCAATTGTGGTCATTGCTTCAATCATCTTGTCTTTCACCTCTGAGTTGATGAGGAAGTCAATTTGTCCTATAACGGATGAATTCTGCTATGGGGTAAAATGCACATGATGAAAACTACCCTCAAATTCTTCCCGTGGCCTTCAACAGACTGTAAGATTGTCTGCAAAAGCTACCAGTTACACACATGTTCATCTATCAAATATAAATTGACAAGATATGGAAAGAGGATCACCTTCGGTTCCTTCTAGATTCGCTTGGGGATCTCTATGCGGCAAAAAAAACTCCTTCAAGGCTGCCTCCAAGACAATTCTTGCACAAAGGACAAGGCAAACCAATCACAACATATACTCTTGAAAACTAATGTAAGAATCCATAACAAACATGTATTAATGTATAACTTAACTACTCAACTAGACAAGCATCAGAATGAACAAATAAATGAACAATATCACCAACACTTTGGAGTAGGGAACACAATTATAATTCTATATTCAGAATGGAAGAGTGATTACAACAATCAATTGTATCAGCCTTCCTTACCCCTTCTTCCTCTCTCTCTCTCCCTCTTTCAGCTAAGTTATTCAAGAATATGATAGTTCACAACAACTCTATGGGCTATCCTTCCAAATTCTCTGACCCTTTTGCAATGGCCCTCTCGCTGCTTATGTAGCAATCGAATTAGGGTTGCCAAGCTTCACCTAGAGTTCATTAGGGCAAAAACCATGAACCTGCGCTGTTTACAAGATTTTTCCCATTTTCCTTCATTCCCTGAATGGAATTTCTCCAAATATCTTGATTTTTGGAGTTTCCTTTCTTTTCTTGCACAAATTTAGGGATTTAATATCTAGATATTTATGAGCAGATTCATTGGCATGACCTTCTGAACATCACTTAAGTTCCCTAATGCTCCTCCTGGTCTAACAACATGAGTTAGCAGGGTGACTAAAGCTCCTTTATCCTTGGTAACAAGCTTTATAAAGCAGGTTGTCAGTGTATAGATAGCATTAATGTGGATTTTGGGCCTACAATTGTGGTCATTGCTTCAGTCATCTTGTCTTTCACCTCTGAGTTGATGAGGAGGTCAGTTTGTCCTATAACATTCTTTTTAGATCATGAATTGAAACTTAATTCGTAGGAAACTCAATGATATTGGGTTGATACAGGTTACTGAGATTATCCTCAATGGAATCTAGTAAGGAGGAACGATGGTGATGATCATCCCACGACATGTCATTTGGCATCATGATCTCCATGATGCTCTCATTGGTAGGGAATGTGTGAGAGAAAATATCAGAATAAATTCCATAATCCAATGAATTATCAATCTAATTAACCAAAGAGGTAAGATCAGGATGAGTCACACAAGAAAAATAAATGGGTTCATAATCAAGCTCAATAGGGCTCAATGACATTCAGTCGCAAAAACTATCGATATTAGTTTTATTTGGTACAACCCAAGGATCGGTTGCGATAGTAGAATATGATATCATATTGATATAGGAAATCAAAGGAGAGATGTCAGGAAGCAAAGGAGGAGGAAGAAAACAGTTTCCCATGAGAGATGAAACCTTAAGGAATCCAACCCTGATGTGTTGATATGGGTGTAGAGTTTCCCTTACAAGAGGGGCACTTCTTGTAACTTGAGAAATAGAGGAAAATAAGTTGAGTTGGTCGATGGCTACAATGCCACCCTTATGGAAAAAGGTGATCATCCGGAAAAAAGTTGAAATGACATTAGTTATGGTGTAATCCCACGTTCAACCTAATATAATGTTATAATTTAGTACTCCATCAAAATTTATACTTTTATGGATACAAGTTTACCTCTTAATTCTACATGTAAGGAGTTCAAAATACCACAAAGTTTATACGTTTGTTAGTCAAAAGCCTTTAAGGTGGTGGGTGACTGACTCAATTGAGGAGAACCAATAGCCTTCTAGCAGGATAAAGACATAATGTGGGTCGAAGCCCTTATGTCTACAATAGAATGATGGATGTTCTCACCGTGGGAAATGACTTGGATTATAATGGCCAATTTAGCCGAAAGTCGAGGTGAATAGTTCTCATGATTGAAAATGACTAGGGTAGAATCTAAAGGACCAATACATCTGATGGTAGAAAGAAAAGCCTTCGTTTGGGTGGGACAGTTTTGCTACACCTCAAGCTTGGACATAGCTAGCAGAGACTGAGCGAGGTCCTAGACTAAATATAATTTTGGAAATCTCATGCATGAGGGTTGAAATAATAATTATGAATGACACCCTTCTGAGGCTTAATGGATAATTTTCTATGAATCGTAGGTAGGGTAGGATCCAATGGAGATGGAGTTGAACATGTAGGTTGATCATTAGCCTGACCATTCATAGGATTCACATTATCATAGAATTTTCTTCGAGTAGCCACCATAATATCAAACTTCGGCTTTTCTTAGGAAAGCATTAAAATCGACTTAGAGGAAGTAGGGTCCTGAGCAACCATGTGAGTCTCCTAATTGGGAAACGGTCAGTCAACACAATGGGGGAAGTAGAATATTTCAAAAATTATTTCACTTCTGCCTAGTGAGAAAAGTCACGAGTGAAGTGCTCCTTGTTAGAGATCAAACATGGATAGCGGGGATTATTTTTCTCATCAGAGGATTGATTTTTTTGTTTATCATGCAGAGGAGAATCTTTCTTTTTTTTCCTTTATCTTTCTTCTTACTTCCTGGTTGTTGTTGAGATTTACCTTTATTAGACTAGACGGTATTAACCTCATAAGTATGAGTCACAGAAGGATTGGACGGACGGTTCTTGGTAGTCATAGGAGTAGTACCAGATGGTTTACTCTCAGACTGTGAAATAGAAGAACCAATCATGCCATTAACGACACATGATTCTTTACCATGAGGTTGAGGAACATTATTTGAGAGTTTCAAGGCATTTGGTATTTTCTCATCAAGTGTGCCAGATTGGGTATAGATGAGATCCCAATACTGGGCAATAGAAATCACTTGCTCTCTAATCACATCTCCACCCTTAGCTACATCTTTTGTGATTGATGGAAACAAAGATTTAATTAACCTTTCCGCTAACAATTGATAAGGAACATAAGTTTTAACCAATTGACGACGACGTCACCACTCATGAATATGATTGGAAATTTGTGTAGCATTATTATCTTTAAAGTTGATCAAGAGTTATGTTCAAGTCTCATATCGTATGGGAAACTGGAAATGTGTTAGAAATGTAGTGGCTAAGGAACTGAAATTAATCAAGATTTAGGTAATTTCATTTAGTCACAGAACCCATAAGCGTACACTGGAAAAGACGTAATCCAATGGAATCATCATTTTGGGAGATCGAAGAAGACCACAGATGATAATTCATCACATGCATGGATGGGTCTTCTTCGAGATTCCCATTTAATTTTGAGATATCAAAAGGAAATTTAGTAGAAATTATCGGCTAGAAAGGGGAATGAGAAATGGAATCATTAGTGAACTAAGTCAAATCTGGTAGTTCAAGAGTTGCCACAAAAGGTATGTTCCTATTAAAAACTAGAGGAGGATATCCTAGATAGGATGGAATAACCTAGGCGATAAGAATCTGGGTTCCATAATAAGGAGGATTTTGATAAAGATGAACCTAGGTACCAGGATAGGGAGGATTCTGATAACTAATATCCTTGTTGGCCAGATCGAGGATAACCTTGCATATGCTGGAGTTGATAGGTATAGTCTTGTTTCCCTTGATAAGGTACTTGAGGGATACCTTGAAAAGGTTGATACCATTGTCCTGTGGGATTTTGCATCATTCCAACATAAGGCAGAGTTGGTGGAGATAGTGTCATACCATATGCAATATGTCCCACTAGGATTTTAGGAATACCTTGTCCAAGAAGTTGAGACTATGAGGCACATTGTAGAGCCTGATTATATGGGATTTGAGAGGTACCAGATATTGTTGGAATAGATTGAGTCATAGTGATAACCTGTAAAGTTTGGGTCACATTCATTTGAGCTTGTTAAGGTATAGATTAATAGGCAGGAATGTGGGGTGCAAATGGCATAGATTGAGAATGCATGGATGTACTCAAAACCAAACCAGGTTGGATTGGAAAATTAGGTTTCCAAACATTAGAAACCAAACTAGAATAAGGAGGATTAAAATAAGGTGAAGCACTAATATTTGGCATACCAACGATAGGTTTCCCCCTACCAAAGGAGGAGGGGGTGATGGAGGAAATTTCCCACTAGGTGAATGGTGCCCAATATAAGGAGAATTAGGTTATTGAAGGCATACACTAACATAAGGACCAACCTGTTGTTTGATTACAGGTGTAGGTGAGGAGAAGGAGTAGACTGCATAGTTCTCATTAGAGAATCTTTAGAAAAAAATCCATAAGTACACATCATGGTAGAGGTCTAGGGACTAGACGTCACACCAGAGAAGGACCAGCAATGATTGGTAAGTAGGTGGGACAGACGGGCCAACATATAGATGTGTCTCTAGTGATGTCATAAACATGGATGAGGAAGCAACAGTGGTTGTCTCAACCAAGTAGCAGGCTGGGAAACCATAGCAGATTCAGTCATGGTTAAAAATCCCAAAGATGATTGTTGCGAAAAACTCAAGGGTGAACTAAAAGGAAAAAATCTAACAAAGGAGGCTGAGATGGAGTCTGAAGATGCGGAAGAGGATAATTCTGATAAGGATGAAGTCCTCTCAAATGAATGAGAGAAGAGGGACAAAGCTCTTCTTATGGGATCCCTTTAATACTCATAAGACCAGGTGGAAGGGGTTCACTGTCGCGTCCTGGATATATAGTCGACAATTGTGTCTGAGACAAAGGAAGAGAAAGGGAAGGTCCGGAGGTAACAAGTGAAGATGGTTGAGGTACGTCAGGTTTAATAACCTCCAATAATAAGGTATTTGAATTAGTAAAATTAAGTTTAATAACCTCACACAATAAGGCTTCTGGTACTTCTATTTTGATTGTGTCAGATTTACTGGGAAGAGAAGATGTAATCACGGGCTTAGAGCTCAAAGGGAAGGATGATTCTGGTGGATCAATTTTAGGAGGACCAGAAGTAGTTCCTAAAATCCCTGATTCAGTAGTTTGCATTTTATTATGCTTCTGAAGATGCCCAAGAGTTTCCTCTGGTGATAGAGGAGGCTTATTTTGAATTCTACGTGAACGATGGGGGAAAGGTGTTTGTTCTTCCACGTTGGATTAATAAATTTTAAAAATTAACACAAAAATGATCAAGAAAAAGGGTAAACTAAGCATAAAGGTTTACCAAGCAACTGTGAACTGAAATATATACCTTGGCGAACTAAGGACTTAATGTACATGTAAATAGTCTCCTGGAATGTTGTGTTTGGTGTATCACAGTATATAAGGCAGCAAAATCAGTTACCTATGGCGAGGATAGCAACCTATGGTGTACTTCTAAAATATATTCAACTATACATGGAAGTGTAGTTAGTAGTAGTGTTTTCTAATGCGTAACGTTTCAATGAGAACATTTCCATATACTTATCATGCGTGGGGCATCATCAAATATACCCAAAGGTACGTAGAATACAATCTGATACACTTACGTACATGGAATAGGATATCACCCCCCAGATACAACACTAGCCAACAATGCAACCTCCTACATTTAACAACACCATAACACGTCTCTAGCCTAGACCTTTAAGTGTTTTCATTATTGGTACAAATGCTTCTTAGGTTGATTCAATAAATTTCAAATTTTGTCTTTGATTAAGTTTCTGTTTTGGGGTTCACCATGAGTTTCACCTGAATTCCCAAAGATGCATGCTAGCATGAAGAAATGAAATCTTTCACTTTCAATGAAAATCTATCTAAAGGAGGGAAGAGACAAAGAGTATGAAGCATACAAAATGCAACAAACAATATGAAAAGTGGAATTCCCTTTTAATGCAACTGTTCCAATACTGATGCACATACAAAACCCTATATGCCAATGAAAAGACAGTTTTATTTTCAATTCCACTTAATTCTCAAATGATGAAAACTAAGATGCATGTCTAATCAACTTTAAAAGCAAACTTTTCAAAACGATGACTAAAACACCAATTCAGTCAAGCACTCAATGATCAAACAAATTAGTTTTCTAATGACCTAATGATAAGAACAAAGTAAAATCTAAATAAATCATTATCAAAGGCACTCAAAACTGAAAGAAAACCAAATGGAGGCTTCTGAAAGACCATAAGGCACTCAGGGACTAAAGGAAGAGTAGCTAGAACAAAGCTAGACAAAGAGAAATTTAGACAAAAGAAAATGTGTGCATGAACAGGGACCAACACAGGTGCTAAAGGGGTAGCAGTGCTATGCAATGAAGGCACAAAGAAGGCTCTTGAGCATTGAAATGCTTTGTCACAAGACCAGAGGGAGCATTGATCAAAGGATGCAAGGTTTCGACACAAATTCCAATTGAAACTCAATGAAAGGTCTTCCTAGGTCAATTCTTGACTGAGTAAGATAGCGAAGGTCTAAAGAAGAGATAAAACAAGAACTAAGGATAAGGAAACCACCAAGAGAATACATTGATACCCAGTTGAGCTGCCAATTTTTTATACAAAATCTACGATTGTGGACAAAAATATCTTCCCTAGACTCGGTGGCCTAGTATAGAACAATAGAAACCAAATGTTTCCTTAAAGTAAATGGAAAATGGGATGAATCCTACCTAGAATTTGTTGTAAGCCTCATTCCTCTCTTAGCTTGTATGCTCCAATCCTAGCTTCAATCGCTATAATTAGAACCTACACAATCAGACAACACAAGCCAAATATCTATGACATTTATGTAGCATCGTCCAATCACTTCATTCAATAGATCAACATGGTATTGAAATACATGAAATCATAACATCACATACAAGAAAACAGTGAAATCATTGCATTAATAGAAATGGAGAGAGTTATAAACAAATATAGAGTTGATCTTGAGGAAGAGCTCCTCCAAGTTGACTTGTCCTTCCTTGTCACAAAGTGTGTCTCTATGTCACCCTAATGCATGGAATAATGACTCTCACAACAACAACATAAGGGTAGAATCTATCCCTAAAAGCCAACCCTTAGCTTGTGGATGGAATTAAATATATAGGAAAGGATGGTAGGTTAGGAATTCTTATCCATTTACCAATCTAGGCTTGAGATCCACTCTTGATGGGAGGATGATCTCAAGGGATAAGCGATGAAATCTTCAAGGTAGGATAGGATAGAATGAGATTCGAGACTTTCATCCAAGGGAAATGGTTATAACAGATCCTGAAAGCTTTTGGAAGAGGAAGCTTCAGGATTCTTTTTATTTTTCCTGAATTTCGAGAATTAGTGCATCTCGAGCAAGGGGAAATTGTTGGTAATCAACGCAGGTCTAGAGAAGGTCAACCTACTGGTGAACACAATCTCTCAAAGGGTCAGGGTACGTTGGGCTTTAAAATCACTAAAATGAAGCAATTGAAGGTAGAAACTCTGCCATTAGGAAAGTCATGCTTATGGATTTGTACAAAGATGATGACAAGGGGTAAAACAATGTTGATTTATCAAGTTAACATGCCTATTGACCAAATGTGACAAAATGACCTATAATAGTTATAATAACTAATAGAAAATAGAAAAATTAAAAACTTTATAACATTTCATTTATAATTGATATGGATGATCGGTTTTTTATAGTTTTACAAGGCATTTGCACTTAGATTAATGACAACATGCTTCGAAAGATGGATCTAGGCTGGCAACTTATTCTTTTGAAACATTCCAAGAAGCATTAATAATATTAATATTACTAACCAATCTAGATCCATCTTAACTCTCAATCTATCAAAAATAAAAAGGGATCAAATCTCCCGAGGCGTAAACATTTCCTCATATTTTATACTTAAAAAACAAATTTTTCCCTCAAAAACTTTAACCGTCTTAATATTTGGTAAATCCAAAATTAAAATAGATCTAAACTAATTCTTAATAATATAAGTAAATTATATAACTAAATAATATTATTTTATATTATTTTATTTTAAACTTTTAATATTTTATAAAATTTATTATTCGATAACTAAATTCTCTTTTTAATTTTATGTTAATCTCTACATTATTAGAAGAAATCAAATGTAATTGTTAGACCCAAAAAAATCGTGCACCTTAACCTTAAGTCACATGATAATAAATAATATAAACCTAACTCTCAACATTTAAAGTGGACCACTCGAGTTGTTTAACTAAATTCACACGGCCATAAAGGCTCTTCACTTAAAAGTTGAGGTCTAAAATGTAATCATATTAAATAGTGCTGCCTTTTATATGGATCCATGGTACCTCTCCCAGACCCTGACTATTGAACTACTCCATAAGATGCATATATAAGACCTACTGTGATATATATATATATATATATAAAAGACCCTGACTTTCGAATTAATCCATAAGACATGCTTTCAATACTTACCCGCATGAGATGGACCCTACGGGGTTGTACGTACGGAAGCATAGTTACATGATTTCATCATACCTCTCTAACACCATGACTTTGAACCACTCAGAAAACAACCGAGTATTGTACATCTATTTAAAATCTTTTGTACAGCTTTTCCATACCTTTTTAGGATATGGATTAAGATACCAATCTAACATGGTTATTCTTTTTTAATAAATATTAAAATATTTTTAGGGTATAAATAGTTAAATTATTTATTTCAAATATTTTTAAATATCTATATCAAGGTATTTCAATTAATTTTTAATTTTAACTAATTTGTAATTTTATAAATATAAATATAGGATATAAATATAAATATAGGGATATTTCAATGGACTGTTTTCATATTATAAAATATCGTGTAAATTATATAAGGAGAATTAAGAAAGGAGGTTTAGAAGGTAAAAGAAGCTAGAAAGGAAGGAAAATGGGCAATAATCAGAATAAAATATAAAGTTTAAATTTTTCACAAGTCAAATAAACAAAAAATATATTATAAACATAATTTTTCATATGAAATGTAATGCGTTGTTTTTAGTGCGATTTTTTGGAAGTTTTTCCAGTGGGTTTTTTCTTGTCTAATTTCTCTAAAATTTAGCAAGAATTTATTGAAATCACAAGTTTGATGGGTAACCTACAAAATCTAAGTACCCTAGAGGTTTTTGACGGTGTTGAATCGATTTATACAACCAAAAAACCAGTTAAATAACAAAAATCAAGATTTCACCTCAAGTTTTTTCATCATATTCTGGCAAAAGTCCAAAAAGTCGCACTAAAGACAACTCTGAAATGTAAGACCTAAATACCTGACTGCCTATCATAATAGATATATTCGAAGTTTGCAGCCACTGCGCCGCCTGTTGTGAGGGTTGGGTATCAGCGTTAATATGAAGTACCATCGATTGCGTCCATCTGTCATCCATACCAGTATTTGCATTCGGTGCAAATTATAAAATGAGATAAGGAGTGAATTTTATTTTTGTCAATTTTTTCTAATTTGTTTTTTTGGAAAGTTTTTGAGATTATTATTATGGTCGGTTACACATATATTTGTATTTTTTTTTAATTATTTAAAATGATTTTCTACTATATACATTTAAATTTCCTTGGAAATTGTAATTTTAATTTTTTACCATTTGCATATTTTTATTAAAAATTAAAAATATAATTTTATTTTTATTTTAAAATATAATTTAAAAAACAAAATTACTAGCAAAGCTTTGCTTCACTTAATTCTCACTTAATTCTAATCAAAAAATTTAAAAATAAAATTTTATTTCTATTTTTAAAATATAATTTGAAGAACAAAATTATGAGCAAAGCTTTGCTTCACCTAATTCTAATAAAAAAATTTAAAAAATGATAGACTACTTTTAAATCCATAAATTGATTCAAAATCTTGATTGTTTCATCATGTATCAAATTTAAAGAGAAAGATAACAATTCAATTTGAAGAGTAACTTCATTCTAACTTTTCAATATTGAGAAGCTAAAATAAACTATTCTAGTATGAATATTTCTACAATTAGTAACTAACTTGATAAAGATGAATATTTATGGTAAAATGTGTGTTGTCATTCATATCTCTGATGTTTTGGGTAAACACTTCACCCATCTTCAATGACATTAACCTTTTATGTTAAGAAAAGCTTAATGTCTTTGAAGATGGGTGAAATGTTTACCCAAACACAAAGTTTACCAGAAATATTCATCTTCATAAACTATTCTTTTCATATGAAAATGATGATTTAAAATTTCATGCATACCTCATATATCAATTCTATTGTGTCATTTTTTGTGGACCTCAAATGAAGATTTTATATTTAGGTCAAACTCTAGGTATATTGGAACAAGTGCACATACACAATACTAATTCAACAATATCACAATCTATACAAGAATTATATGGAGAGAATTTAATATGTTGATTAAAACTATATGAAAAGAATTTAATTGTATAATTTACTTATAATCTATATAAAAAACTATATAAAAATTGTATAAAAGGAATTCAATTGGATCATTAACATATAATCTATATAAAAAATGTATAGATGAAATTTAAAAAGACCTGTTACTCTTTCATCTCCTCGATGTCAATTTCTCAAATACAATGAAACTATTATTGTTTTTGGCACAAAGAGCAAAGTGGGTTTTTCCTTGTGCCAAGATTTCTTTGCCTAGCTTCTCACTCACAACACTCAGCCTTGCCTCCCAATGCTACAATATCTCTCACCGCCAATCACTCAATAGCTTCAACTCTCGTTGGCTGGCCCACAGTCCCTTCCTTACTCCATAGGACCAACTCATGGGAAATCTGCCTCGTTTTTGGCTGAATTGCTTCTTGACCGTGAGATTGTGGTGGTGGGATTTGATGTTTAGGGGGCGACTCTCACCCACAAAATTATTTGACTATGACAATTCATAGGGAAAGATCCACGACTCTCGTAGACTGCATGTGCATGTGTGTAGGGGCAGGGGGTGTTGGCGTCCCATAATGAGACTCCAACCTCACGTTGAAACTGTTAGTTGGTCTCCTTCTTCACTATTTGAATTTACATATTGTCTTGGGCCAATACCTTTTACTGGTCGTTTGGTTCAATGCACAACCTAACAATTTGGCTTTCGACTACAACATTGAATTTCCTTAACACTGTGACTCTAGCCTTCTCTTGATGCCTCTCCTCAACCCTTCTCGACAATAAGCAAGGCAACAAGTCACAGGGCTCCAAAATGTTAGTAATTGATCATCACGATGGCATACCTGCAGTACCATATGTGATAGGGACACTCATCAACTTCACAAAGGATTGGGTCAAAAATGTTACGTTGAAATGATAACAATGGCCAACTCTCATATCAATAGTAACTCAATCACAGGACAACCAATCATTCAATCCTAGGACATGACACTGGCACTATACTAGAACATATTTTAGAAATATTCATGATGCATGTGCTTCTATTCACACATGCCAATTTGACAGAGAATTCACGAGTTTGAGAAGGAATTAAATGCATAGGAGACATATAGGGAAAACCCCATTTCGATTAATTATTCATAACAAGATATATACAGAGAATGTCACACTCTCTTGTTTCATCATACAGGCTCTCATGCCCCATTCTCAGGCTCTTGCTCCCTAAGTTACTCTCCAAGTTGATTGAGGCCTAACTATACATGGATTTATGTTTTCCTACTAGCTATAAAATATCCTAACATAATATATATTATTCAAACATATATCTCAACTCCTAGAAATTTCTTAGCACTTCAACTTGATATTTTCCATGTTTACAAAGGTCCATTTGGCCAAAACACCAGCTTACAAAAACAACTTAACCACCCATATTCTTCTAGAATATGGACACTTGTATTTGAATAAAAAATCCTAATTTTGTACAAATTATAATTGGGAATTTCATACCTTTTGGATAATTTCATGACCCTCTTCGGTTTAGTAAAAAATGGATGACTAGGGGTTGATGCTCCTGACTCCCTAGATACAAATTTTATGACCTCTTGCTCATATTTCTTCACTTTGTTGAACCTCCTTGATCCCAAACTTTGTGTTGTTGCTTCACATTCATCCATCGATGATGTTGTCTTTTTTTGTCCTTGCCCTTCCACGATTCCATGTTTCATTTTATTGTTTCTTTCCACTTTCTTTGTTGATGCAATCACTTAATTCAACCAAGTTTTGCAGCTGGTTGTTTCTTCCTTCTCATTGTACCATTTCATAGGTACCCTCTTCATCAACATTCATAATCCTAAAATTTTAACATTAAGCTAATCTTGCAATTGAATTAAACTATTTATTTGCGGTATTTCCTCCAAAATACTCATGGCTTCACTTGCCACTGTAACAGCCCAAAATAAACATGTAATTAATCAAGTAATTTATATTCAACATGCAATTATCAACTAATTAACATCAAAGTTAAAAACTATGAGTAGAACACTTACTTGTGATTTCAGTTGAAGTCTACTAACTGCAACAAGGTTTTGGGGACAACTCTCCACCCAACCGTAGGCTCAATTGTGCAAGGTCTTGCTACAACTGGCCACCCTCGATCCCTCAATCAACGTACTACTGCCAAGGAATCCTTTGTCTTAGAACACTATTCTCCAAGAGAATGAATGATAGAATCTTGGAATGATGGAATGCTGGAATGCCTCTCATCTTCCTCATCATCTATTAAATAGAGCAAACATTGGAAGGGGAACCACATGCAACTTTATTGCTCTCTTGTTTTATTTCTTTTGTTTTTACTTTTTGATAGCTTTATTGATTTTTACTGCTTTCTTGTTTTATTTCTATTTACATTTATTTAGAGCTTTAGTATTGTTATTTATTATTTTATTATTATTTATTATTACTATTTTTTTATTTATTGTTTATTATTTATTTTCTTGTATTTTTAGTATTATATTATTATTTATTATTATTATTATTATTATTATTATTTATTATTTATTATTTATATTATTTATTATTTATTATTAAGGGACATTATAGCCACTTCTTCACTTCCATAACCTTGTTGCTTCCAATCTTCATCATTAGACATTTTAAAGATGCTCAAAGCCCTTAAAAATCTTACTCTTGGTTGTTTCATTGAAGACGAAATCCCTCCCTTTGCACACTAATGGAGGTTGTTACAACAATCCTCTTTTTAATTAATTGTTTGTTTTCCTCCATCATTGTCTTCAATACAATACACACTTTTTTTTTTTGTAAGCTACTGGTTATTTTCTAAAATAGTTCTCTACTCCATACTCCTTGGCTGAAATTGAAATAAAATTTCATTTCATGAGACAAAATTTCCTCATACTCCTCTTTTCCTCCTTCTGACAACATTCACGCTCCTTTTGCAATCCCAAGAGTCTTTATGTGCTTTTCAAAACATTTAGATGCTTTAAGCATCTCAACCTCTTCATGCGTATTGGCTACATTCTCTATACAATATCCTTAAAACCTGTGAATGTCTAACGAGTCCTTTATGAACCTCAATTCCTTTTCATAATATAACAACATTTAGTGGAATGTTGTCCCTTTTCTTTCACGAGGACTCATTTGCAGTTTCTTTTATAACAATTTCAATGGCTTTCCTTTTTCCTTTACATGGCCATCTTCACGAGACACCTTTGTCTTGGTTTCTTCCATGGTTATATTTTTCAATTGTTTGTAGGATTCATTTTAACTTCTTTTAGAAGACAATTTTAGTCCTTCTTTCCTCTACTTTTGAAAAGAAACTTTTTGTGCTTCCTTCCTCCTTTGGGGAAATCTTCAAGGATTGTCTATCCTCTACTAAGTTCCTTTTCCCTTGGTCTCCTTGGAGCAATTTTCCTTACCCTCTTCCTTTTGGAAAATATGTCCATGCTTCTAGTCTACAAATCTACATTCACATATGATTTATTAGTTTTAAAAACATGAGGCCTAGTATCACCTATTTCTGTCTTCATCATTAATTCCACTTGGGTATGGATCTTCTTCCGATTTCCATTATGAGACAACTGTGTCATCTCCCATTATGAGAAGTGTTATATCTTGTCCTTATCAATGCTTTGGAAAGGAACTCTTCATCCCCTTCTATTCTCATGATAGTTTGTGATGAGTTTTCCACCTTGATCATTCTTGTGACCTACAAACCATACACAAAGTGTTAGTTCTAAAGTCACAAAGCCCTGG